>JAJAQA010000010.1:2858613-2861113 GCA_021464565.1 Rutilus rutilus
TTAGATGTAAGAAAGAAATCCCTATTATCTCTAGCCTTGGCTACTGTATATAGACCGCCAGGGCCTTACGCTGATTTCCTAAAAGAGTTTGCAGACTTTCTCTCAGATCTATTGGTCAATGTCGATAAAGCATTAATTGTTGGAGATTTTAACATACACGTAGATAATCCAAATGATGCGTTAGGGGCTGCGTTTACAGATTTATTAAACTCCTTTGGGGTCAAGCAAAACGTCACTGGTCCGACTCATCGTCTTAATCATACGCTAGATTTAATTATATCACATGGAACCAATCCAACCGATATAGATATTATACCGCAAAGTGATGAAGTCACTGACCATTACATGGTCACTTGCATACTACGTACTGCTGAAATTTGTCATGTTGCGCCACGTTATCGACCAGGCAGAACAATCCTTCCAACCACTATAGATAGATTCTCAAATAGCTTACCTGATCTATCTCAGTTGCTCAGTGAACCCAAACAAACAGATGAACTAGAGGAAATGACTAGTACTATGAGCACTATTTTCTCTAGTACATTAGACATCGTTGCACCAATTAGATTAAAAAAGGTTAGAGAGAAAACGAAAGCACCATGGTATAACAGTGCTACGCATGTTATCAAGAGAGAAACTCGTAATTTAGAGCGTAAATGGAAACAAACTAATTTAGAGGTCTTTAGAATCGCGTGGAAAGACAGTATGTCACGTTATAAAAAGGCCCTAAAAGCAGCCAGGGCTGAGCACCTCCGCAAACTAATAGAAAATAACCAAAATAATCCAAGGTTTTTATTTAACACCGTGGCTAGACTAACAAATAAACAGACGTTACCTGAGCAAAATATTCCGTTACAGTTTAGTAGTAATGATTTTATGAATTTCTTCACTGAGAAAATAGAAAGCATCAGAAACACAATTGTAAATGTACAATCTTTAATGGTGTCTTATGATTCAGCCTCAATTATCCCTCAAGAACAACTACACCGCTTTACTACTATAGGACAGGAAGAGCTAAATAAACTTATCACTTCATCTAAAACAACAACATGTTTATTAGATCCGATACCAACTAAACTACTGAAAGAAGTGTTACCTGTAGTGGCAGAGCCTCTCCTCAATATTATTAACTCGTCTTTATCTTTAGGTCATGTTCCAAGAATATTCAAGTTGGCAGTTATAAAACCTCTTATTAAGAAACCACAATTAGATCATAATAATCTAGCAAATTACAGACCGATTTCAAATCTTCCATTTATGTCTAAAATACTAGAAAAAGTTGTGTCCGCTCAACTGGGCTCTTTCTTGCAAGAAAATGATATCTATGAAAAATTTCAGTCAGGATTCAGACCGCATCATAGCACAGAAACTGCGCTCGTAAAAATTACAAATGATTTACTTCTAGCTTCTGACCAAGGCTGTATCTCAATACTAGTTTTACTCGATCTTAGTGCTGCGTTCGACACTGTAGATCACAAAATACTCTTAGATAGACTACAAAACTACACTGGTGTTCATGGACAGGCATTAAACTGGTTCAGATCGTACTTATCAGACCGTTACCATTTTGTCTGTTTAAATGGGGAAAAATCGATCATAACTCCAGTAAACTATGGAGTGCCGCAAGGATCTGTGTTAGGCCCTCTGCTATTCTCAATATACATGCTGCCACTTGGTAATATTATAAGAAAACATGGAATTAATTTCCACTGTTATGCTGATGACACTCAATTATATATTTCATCACGACCAGATGAAAACAATAAATTATCTAAATTGACAGAGTGTGTTAAAGATATAAAATACTGGATGACGTGTAATTTTCTGCTATTAAATTCAGATAAAACGGAGGTACTACTTATTAGTCCGAAAAACTGCCCACAAAACCTCTTACAATACAACTTCAATTTAGAAGGGTGTCCTGTTACGTTATCCTCTACAGTAAAAGACCTGGGTGTTATATTAGACCGCAACTTGTCTTTTGAAAATCATATTTCATATGTTACAAGAACAGCCTTTTTCCACCTTAGAAACATTGCTAAGCTACGTAAAATGCTATCTGTTTCTGATGCAGAAAAATTAGTTCATGCATTCATGACCTCGAGACTAGATTACTGTAATGCCTTATTAGCTGGTTGTCCTGCATCCTCAATAAACAAGCTACAGTTAGTGCAAAATGCAGCCGCTAGAGTTCTTACTAGATCAAGAAAATATGATCATATAACACCAATTCTATCATCTCTACACTGGTTACCTATAAAGTTCCGTATCAATTACAAAGTATTACTACTGACCTATAAAGCCCTAAATGGTTTAGCTCCCCTGTATTTAACGGAACTTCTATCGCCCTACAATCCATCGCGCTCTTTAAGATCACTAAATTCGAGGCTTCTGGTCATTCCTAGGATATCTAAGTCCACTAAAGGAGGGAGGGCGTTTTCACATTTAGCTCCTAAACTCTGGAATAGTCTTCCTGATATTGTTCGAGTCTCAGATTCGC
>JAJAQA010000010.1:2866113-3286475 GCA_021464565.1 Rutilus rutilus
TAACTAATTTTTTTACTTTCTTTCTTTCTTTCGAAGCAATTCATCTTTTTTCTTTCTTTCTTTCTTTCTTTCTTTCTCTCTAACTAATCTTTTTCTTTCTTTCTTTCTTTCTTTCTTTCTTTCTTTCTTTCTAACTAACTTTTTTTTTCTTTCTTTCTTTTTTTCGAACTAATTAATCTTTTTTCTTTCTTTCTTTCTTTCTTTCTTTCGAACTAATTAATTTTTTCTTTCTTTCTTTCTTTCTTTCTAACTAATTTTTTTACTTTCTTTCTTTCGAAGCAATTCATCTTTTTTCTTTCTTTCTTTCTTTCTTTCTAACTAATCTTTTTTTCTTTCTTTCTTTCTTTCTTTCTTTCTTTCTTTCTAACTAATCTTTTTTTCTTTCTTTCTTTCTTTCTAACTAATTAATCTTTCTTTCTTTCTTTCTTTCTTTCTTTCTAACTAATCTTTTTACTTTCTTTCTTTCTTTCTTTCTAACTAATCTTTTCTTTCTTTCTTTCTTTCTTTCTTTCTTTCTAACTAATCTTCTTTCATTCTTTCTTTCTTTCTAACTAATCTTCTTTCTTTCTTTCTTTCTTTCTTTCTAACTAATTAATTTTTCTTTCTTTCTTTCTTTCTTTCTTTCTTTCTTTCTTTCTTTCTCTCTAACTAATCTTTTTCTTTCTTTCTTTCTTTCTTTCTTTCTTTCTTTCTAACTAATCTTTTTTCTTTCTTTCTTTCTTTCTTTCTAACTAATCTTTCTTTCTAACTAATCTTTTTTTCCTTTCTTTCTTTCTTTCTTTCTTTCTTTCTTTCTTAATAATCTTTATTTTTTCTTTCTTTCTAACTAATCTTTCTTTTTTTCTTTCTTTCTTTCTTTCTTTCTTTCTTTCTTTGTCTTTCTTTCTTTCTAACTAATCTTTCTTTTTCTTTCTTTCTTTGTTTCTAACTAATCTTTATTTTTTCTTTCTAACTAATCTTTATTTTTTCTTTCTAACTAATCTTTATTTTTTCTTTCTTTCTTTCAACCTACTCTTTCCTTCTTATTTCTTTATCTCTTTTTTATTTATTTCTGTCTTTCCTTTCTTTCTTTCTTTCTAACTATCTTTCTATCTTTCTTTCTTTCTAACTAATCTTTCTTTCTTTCTACTTACCATTCTTTCTTATTTCTCTTTTTTCTTTATTTCTGTCTATCCTTTCTTTCTTTCTAATTAATCTTTTTCTTTCTTTCATTCTTTCTTACTTTCTACATAACCCTTTCTTTCTTTTCTTTCTTTCTTTCTTTCTCTTTCTTTCTTTCTTTCTTTCTTTCTTTCTTTCTTTCTTTCTTTCTTTCTTTCTTTCTTTCTTTCTTTCTTTCTTTCTTCCCAACTATTATTTCTTTCTAACTAATCTATCAATCTAACTTGAAGCTACTTTAAACTTCTAACTTCTTTAAACTTCTTCAAACTCTCTGGTCAGGCTTTCTCAAGCCAACTTAAAGTTTGTCTCAACAAACTTTTTTTTCTAGTTATTATTATTATTATATAAATTATTTTATAGATATTATATTATTATATATTAAATATATTATTATACATTATATTATATATATTATATATATATATATATATATATATATTAATATAAATTTTTTTATTAATATTATATTATATTATTTTATATTATATTATATTTGATATTATTTTATTTTATATTTTATTTCATTTTATTTATAGACTAAGGGTTGTATCAATTTGCATATGCTTTTATATGTTCTTACTTAATTGCATAATTGATAGAATATTCCCATAAGGCTCTTGTGACAATATATGTCAATTATTTTATAAATTGCAAATTAATAGCAATGCTTCCCACAGGTGGTGGTACGATAGACTTGTAGAACAATTCGTTGTGTAATGTTTGCAACTTCACTTCATTGCCTGTAAGAGTCGCCAACGGACAAAAACAATGAGAAATGTACGTACGCCAGACATGAAATTGAAATGAAAGACATGAAATTTGTGCGTACGCAAGATTGATACATGAGTCCCCTGAAGCGCGCGCACACGCCGTTCAGACAGCATGCGATCGCGACTTCAGTTCTCTTTCGCGGATTATTAGGTTTGATTAGTCAAAATGATATGTAAAAATGCACATCTTGGCGAGTATTCACGTAAACACAGTCGGGTATGTCTTTAGTGAACATAAGCCGTTTGTAAAAATAAATCGTATATGTTCCAATGTATTGGATACGTGCAGGTCTTAAAGGGCCGGACCGGCAGCGTAATATTCTGTGTGATTAATGTTAAAGGGGCATTTCACCCATTTGAACATTGTTTTTTATTTAAAGTGGGTCATATATGTAGTCGAAATGTAAAAGAAATTTTGAATTTGGTGTCTTTGTGACCAAGAAAAGACAAAAAATAACTTCAGGACGCATTTGTATGAAAGACAACAACTCCCACAATGCACCACATTGCACAGCTCCGCAAGCCACTCCCACTAATCCAGAAAGCGCATATCTGCCTATAAGAGAAATCACTCTTCCGTCTACAAGGCTAGCTACCACCAGAGCTTGAAATTCATTTCACATTCACACAAAATGTCTAGTTAGTTGGCGAACTCATTAGTGCATTACTCCTCGTTTGTATTTCTTTCGAAAAGGTGAATTATTGCATGGTACCTGGATGTTCAGTCAGAACATATGCGGTGCGAAACTAGGATAGTTCACAACACAAACGTCCGTGTCCTCGTCTGATTCAGAGATTTCATCCAGGGGAAATTGTCATCGTTGAAAATCTTTGCCACAGACGGACTCTATCTCTGTGTTCGTAGCGGTTCGTAGTTGCATAGTGAGATCACCAGGGCCACCAGTCCGCCCTAACCCGAGCCAGTCCGGGCTCCTCGTCCGCGGCAGGCAGGTCTTCTGCCTCGGCTGCTCTTCGCTATAATGCGGCTTGTAAAGGTAGCCACAAACACCTGATTCAAGCATCAGACTTCTGAAATCCTCTTCCTCTAGTCTATATCATATTGAGTACTCTCCTCCGCTATTGTCATAACTTTACATCTGTCTCCACAGCGCCTGTTAGCTTAGCTTCAAACAAGATGGAGGATATTGCTTTCAGTTTTTAGAGAGTAAAGTCCCACCCACTGATCTGTAATAGGTCTGTAGCGTGAGCGGGTCCCGCCCCCTGGGAAAGATGAGGAACGAGTGCTTGTAGTCTCAACAGAAATCCCCCCCTCTTACACTTCCTCCTACAATGACGCAAAATGACGATTTTTGCGTCATTGTAGGAGGAAGTGTAAAAGGTAAATAACGGATTTCTCCCGTCTCAGGGGAAAATGAGAGAGTGTTGCACAACCATTCAATAGTATGACTGGGTTTCTAACAATGCAAAGCTTAATGCAAATGGGTGAAGTGTCCCTTTAATCCAACAACAAAAGAAAATAGACAGTCACCCAATGCTTGACTGAATAAATGTAATCTATTTATTAAGAATCAGTCTATAGTTAATTTATAGAGTGAAGACCTTATTTTTTTCAGCTACAGAAGGTCTATTTAGCTTTCAAAAAAGAAATTAAGCACTGTTTATTTCATTTGTCTCTTATAGTATTTGTCATATTGTTTGTAATTAGCTTTTTTGCTTATTTTTAATTACAAAGATACAATTAAATTAAATATCTATATTATAATTATAAAATTACATTTAAATAATATTAAATCGTATCATGAAATAAGATTTTGGTCATCCCAACCTGTTCAGAGTTGTGAAAGGTTTGCAAATGTTAGCATGATTGATAATAATGTGATTGTTGCAAACATCTCGGTAAGGACGTTCACACTGACATATAATTATTATTATTATTATTATTATTTTTAATAAAGGGGAGGGAATGGTCATAAAGCAGGGCAGGAACATGCTGGTCATGTGAGTTTTTAGCTTTTTAAAATTAATTTAAAAAACAATGATTTGTAAGTTCTGTCATATTTTTCCAATTACTTTTACTGGTTTTGTTTTTTTGAGGCAGGTGTGAGGTGCTTTCACACCTGCCTCATTTAGTTCGGTTGAATCGCACTAGAGTTCGTTTTCCCCGTTGGTGCGGTTCGTTTGGGCAGGTGTGAATGCGGCAATTGCACTCGGGTGCGCACCAAAAGCGGACCAAACAAGCGTACCGAGACCTCCTGGAAGAGGTGGTCTCGGTACGCTTTGAAACGAACTCTGGAGCGGTTCGTTTGTGGTGAGAACGTGATCCGACCTCGAACAGACCCAGCTGCCAAAGAACTGCACATTTTTGGACTAAACCAGCTGCTGTAGTCAGCTGCGCTGTGCATTATGTCACTGTTTAGCAACATTAATGCACGCGTCGCCTCCTCCTGAAGTGACTCGCCGCGTGCATTGCATAAAACATTTTTTTAAGCCGCATCCTCGCTTTGGACAAACTATATAATAAACTATGACTAGGGATACAATCAGCCCACGCAGTCGTCTCTCCACAGTAAAAAGTTGCGTGTTGTCTGCCGGATTTTCCTCCTCTTTGTTTAATTCCGGGAGTTCTGTAGGAATTTTCCCGCACGTTAATTCTGACAATCGAAGTGCAGTTATGAAAATACGTTCAAGACCCATCTGGCCAACGAGTGATGTGGATGTTGTCACATCATGACTGCATTTTGGTTCGTTTCATAAACTGAGCCGGACCAGAGCGATAAGTGTGGTGTGAAAAGAAACAAAAACGGCTGAAAAATGCTACAAAGTATAATTTTTCTCCCTTGGTCCGGACCAAATGAACCGAACTACAGATGTGAAAGCACCCTTACACTAATATATGAGAGAGAGAGAGAGATGTCTGTGTAAAACTGTTTTGCTGGCAAGAAGCTTCAAATTTTATAAGATATTGTCTTCTGTGATTATAAACAATAAAATCAAAATGGTTTATTGCACATAAACCACATGTGAAAAATTTGCAAAAATAACCTTGTCATGTAAAACATGTGTTTCATGCCTCATGACAGCCAATGTCAAAACCAACCACATGACAGTTTAATGTAATGTTAACCCATAAAGCTTAGTTGTTACTTACGTTTGATAATTCATCTGCTATGTCATGTTTATGACATAGTTATGACAATTTATGTTGTCTTGGTAATGTCAAGTTGTCATTACCAAGACACTGACAGGTTATGATGTATTGGTTTATGTCAAGTTGTCATAACAAAGACATCTCAAACAATGTCATATTTACATTAAAAATGTCATAAGTGAGCGAATGACACTTAATGACAGTTGTCATAAACATGCATAACACCTCCTTCATATTCATGACATGCGTCATGTCATGATTATGAAGGTGTCATGTCAATCTTATGCACAGCCCTTCAAGTAAAGTGTATCCGATTCTTTTTTGTAATTAAATCCTGCGTATAACTTTTTCTCCTGAGAAACAAGCGCACAGCCATCTTTAGAATTTTGTCTTTGAATTCCCGTTTTTGCAGTAGCTCAAAGTAGCTATTTATATGGCATCATTTTAAAAGAATAATAAGCTGGTGAAGTGGATTTACTTATTGTACTGTTAATTAAAGCTACCATGAGCATTGAAATGTTTAAAGCAGATGGCTTCAGTAAATGTCAGTAGACCGGGAAAATTTTTAAACGAGTAGTTCAATCATAAATCCGTAATATTGCTGTGAAAATACCAACAAGGGCAAGAATGCAGTTACCATGGATACCAACCGATAAGATGGTTTATTGCTCTAAAAAAATTAAAAGCAGAGGCCATAGTGAAGGAGGTGGATTTTGGAATTCACAGCTTCTTCAATGTATATGTAATGAGTGATTATAATCAAGGTATTAATCAATATTTTTCCTTCTACACATTACATGAGTTGAATGACTTCTCTAGGTGTCACTGTTCATAGATCCGTGTGTTAATTTTGCGTATCTGTCTGGGGTTTGTAGGTGTTGGGTCTGTGTGTGTGGTAGCTTGTTTGTTGCCTAGTAACCAGCTGATCACTCACTCAATCAGTCATTCAGCTGCAGCTAGTCAGCTGCCTATATCTAGCTTTGAGATATGCTTGGTGTCGGTTCGTCACTCTTGTTTTGTTCTCTCACCTAGTAGTCCTGTATCTGAGTTCCAAGGTGAGTCATTCCTGCATTTCATCTGTGCTTCAAAGCAGCTCGGAGATCTTCCTTGAGTTTTCTTCACCCAGCTGTCCGGTCTGAGTTACCACGCTGTGTTTTATTCCTGTCTCTTCATCTCTCTCTCCTTTGGATCGCTGTATACTGTATACCACCTGTATATTTACTGTTCTTTCTCTTCTCTTTATCGACTCCCTTTCTGACAGAACAAACCGACCATTGATGGATCCAGCAAGCGCGGCGGAATTGCATGATGTACTGGCCACGAGCGATGTTCGTCTTCAGCAACAGGAGGAACAGACTATGGCCACGGGCCGTGCTGTTCAGGCGCTAGTAACCCAAGTGTCTGAACTGACAAAACAGGTACAGCAATTACGAATTGAGGCTGCTGCTACTCAACACCAGGCCGCGGCTAATCCACCTGCTCTGGTGATCCATCCGTTCCACTGAACCCCGCCTCCCGCATTCTACTCCGGTGAGCCCCAGTTGTGTCATCCTTTTTGGCCAAATGTTCATTATACATCTCGCTTTAACCTGCATTTCCAACGGAGGAATCCAAGGTTGCCTTTTAAATTACTTTGCTCGCGGGAAGAGTAGGCAGTTTGGGAGCAGAGACTTCCGTGTTGTGCGGCCTTTCTAGCTTTTTCTAATAAGCTCAGAAAGGTTTTTAATCGCGCTGCTTCAGGCAGAATGCGGCGTGTCGTCTTGCAGAACTGAGACAAGGAGAATGAACGGAAACAGACTATTCAATTGAATTTCGTGTGCTGGCTGCAGAGTGTGGCTGAAATGCCGAGGCACAATGGGACATGTTTTTATACGGAGTACATAAAAGACGAAATTTACGCATTGGAATTACCTGCCGGGGTGGATAAACGTATTGATTTGGCGGTTCAAGTGGATGCCAGATTACGTTGACGAGGTCGACAGTCACCGCGAGGCTGCTCTACTAGTGCACCAAATCCTGTTTTTAACTACAGCGTTTCTTCCTGATCCTGAGCCCGAGCCCATGCAACTGGGTAGGTCTCGTTTATCATCACGGGAGAAGCAGAGGAGGAGAGGGAGGGGATTATGTTTATATTGTGGAACCGCCAGTCACATCGTGCTGCAGTGTCCGGTAAAAGCCAGCACCCGTTAGTAGGTAAGAGGTTACTGACGGGTGGTGTTGCACGGACTGAATCCTCTTTTTCTGCCACTCATCTTTCAGTGAGTTTAAGACTACAGACTCAAAATTTCGACTGTGAGGCTCTAGTAGACTCAGGAGCTGAGGGTAATTTTTGGGATGTTTATCTGGTACACAGACTCAAGATACCAGTGGTGGCGCTCTCCCAGCCTATTTCTGTGGTTGCACTTAATGGTCAAATTTTACCCTCCGTCACACACTCTACCATCACATTAAAGGGATACTCCACTTTTTTTGGAAATAGGCTCATTTTACAACTCCCCCAGAGTTAAACAGTTGAGTTTTACCGTTTTCGAATCCATTCAGCCGATCTCCGGGTCTGGCAGTACCACTTTTAGCATAGCTTAGCATAGATCATTGAATCGGACGAGACCATTAGCATTTCTCTCAAAAAAATTACCAAAGAGTTTAGATATTTTTCCTTTTTAAAACTTGACTCTTCTGTAGTTACATCGTGTACTAAGACCCACGGAAAATGAAAAGTTGCGATTTTCTAGGCTAAGGCTAAGAACTATACTCGCATTCCTGCGTAATAATCAAGAAACTTTGCTGCCGTACCATGAGTCCAGCAGGCTTAATGATATGACGCAGCGTTCTCTGCATGGTTCTCTGCGACCGTGTATTGTCTACCGAGGGTTGAACAACATCACAGTAAAGAATACCTATCCTTTACCTATCCGTAAAGGATATAAGAATACCTATCCGTAATGCTTATCATTTGGTTCACATAAGGAAGGGGCAGGGCTGGGCGGTATGACGGTATATATCGTTACCTCGGTAGAAAATGTCTACCGTAACATATTTTTTTATTCCGTGTATACCGCGACATGTAGCCTAAATAAGTGGCCGTGGTTAACTCACATGCAGCGTGCGTGAGACTGTCTGAGACACTGCGATTTGTCAAAGAAACATGGAGAAAGCAGATCAAGAGGATCCACAAAGGAATTACGTTTTCTAAAGCGTTGTTAACGTGATATTTTCGGGGGAAAAGGCGCAGCAGTCAACTAGAGCAGTGCAGCACCCGTAGGCTACAGTTTAGAGGAGTGCACGATCGCAACGGGGAAAGCATGAAGCTTCCTTGACAACAGTTCATATATCAATATCGTAACGAATAGAAATAACCTTAAATAATGTATAGTTTTCTGCATCTTTCCGTCTCTTATGTATAGTTACTTTTTAAACACAAAACTCGCATTCAGCATGACACACGAGTGGTTGCCGTGGTAATGAACAACCTGCTTAAAGCAAATGTATGATCCTGTATCTGAGGCAAAATTACTAAATATGCAGCGCGAGTTATATATTTCTAACTCCAAACTGAAACAGCTGATAAAATCTTGCTTTGATTCAATGCGTGATTACAACTTGTCACTCAAATTAACCGATCGCATACGCATTGAGAGGGAGCGCGGTGTGTCGGCGTTCACTGAGCTATGTAAAATAATGACGCAGTTACAAGGTGTGTATAATTTACACTACTTAGTCAACACTAACAGTAGCTGCTGTTCGGTTTTCATACTGTTGTTCTCCTAGTCACTTATGAACTTGACGCTTCAGAACATCTCTTGAGCTTTAGGTGATGGGTTGTCAGATATCACAAAAAGAGCAAAACAAGCCCTTTAAAACGCAGTATAATAAGCAGACTTGGCAAAAAAATTTACCGGGAAAACATTTAAACATAACTAGTATTTAGTTAATATCCTACCAAATTAAAAGAAAGTAACTATAATTTATTATGAATAGAATAGTTCAATATAAAATATTCAGATATTATAAACTGATTGATGAAGTAAAACAATAACATTGAAAAATGATTCAGCAACACTTTATTTAAAGTTTAATTGCACCAATGAGTTGTATTTAATATCAATCACTTGGGGGAAGTTCATCTAAAAGTTGATGAGAGTGTTTTGTTTGTATATTTAGCTATTAAAATAAACCAAAGAAATCATTTAACAAATAAAAGAAAAAGAAAATTCAAACAAAGTGAAGTAGCCTACTTTTCATTTCTAAAGTATTTGGGATTATTTATTATACAAAGTCCTTTTTGTCGATTTTTCGAGAATAACTACATATATAAATAACTATATCGTGAAATATTTCGTTACCGTGAAATACAATTAGTCCTATCGTGAAACAGAATTTTGGTCATACTGCCCACCCCTAGGAAGGGGGATGAATGGAAAACTGCCTTTAATAACCCCAGGGGGCATTTTGAATATTTGATCATGCCTTTCGGTCTGTCTAACTCCCCTGCGGTTTTCCAGGCACTCGTGAATGACGTGCTGAGAGAAATGTTCGTTCCAGGTAGGAGTGGTTCTTTCCCAGCGTTCACCCACGGATGATAAGGTGCAAATTTTTTTTCTCATCGTTTATCGTCTGCTTAGTGTAATTATGACATTGGTAACAGAGAGTTACTGGCAGTCAAGCTAGCATTGGAGGAATGGCGCCATTGGCTATAGGGTTCGGGGGTACCTTTTATCGTCTGGACCGATCATAAGAACCTTGAATATATCAGATCTGCTAAATGACTCAACTCCGGGCAGGCTCGGTGGGCACTTTTTTTCAGTCGTTTTGAGTTTTCCCTGTCGTATCGTCTAAGAACTTCTAAGAACATCAAGCCCAACGCTTTATCGCAATTGCCCATCTACTCCCAAATCCATTTTTCCTGAGAGACTCATTGTCTCCACACTCACATGGGAGATTGAGTCGAAGGTCTGTTTGGCCTTAGAAGAGGTAACGCCTCCGCCCGAGTTTCCACAGAGTCGTTTATTCGTGCTGGAAGGATTACGTTCCGTCGTCATTCAGTGGGGTTCCCTCTGCTCACGCGTTTGTTCAGAGGTGGCGCCACACTTGGAGTAGAGCCCGAGAGACTATCCTCCAGCTGGGAGCGCGCACGAAGGATCAGGCCAATCGCCACCGGTCGAAGCCTCCTGTCTATGTTGTGGGTCAAAAAGTGTGGCTTTGTCCTCAAGCTGTTCCCTACGCCTATGCAGCAGGGGTTTTGAAAACTGTAGCCTGAAGGTCAGTACCAAGGTCGCCGTTTACAACACGGTATGTCTCTCCACTTTGCTTTATGGGGCAGAGTATTGGACCATATACCGCCAGCACATCATCAACCTAGAGGCCTTCCATATCCAAAGCCTACAGAAGATCCTTAGCTTGTCATGGAAAGATCAAATCCCCCATACAGTCATCCTCAGTAACACTGACTCAATCTGTGTGGAAGCAGCTGTGGCCAAAAAACACCTGTGTTGGATAAGGCACATCATACACATGCCTGAACACCGCCTGCCGCGCCAAGTTCTCTAGTCAACTAATGGGCGCAAAACACTCCGCTGGAGGGCAAAAGCGGTGTTTTAAGGACTACACCAGAGACCTCCTAAAGCGTGTAAACATCCCCTTCACGCAGCTTGAATCTCTGCCACTCGACAGATCAGCCTGGCAGGTCACCTGTGCCATTGCAGTCTCTCAAATACACAAAACCAACCAAGACCGAAGATCCAAGAGGTGAATCAAGAGACACCATGGTATCTGGTTTCCCATGCTCCATCTGCGGTTGAGTGTGCGGCTCAAGGATCAGGCTCGACGCCCACGTGAAGTGGCACCAGTGGCAAGGTTGCTGAACCCCTATCCCTGGAGCAAGCGTCATCATCGACAGCTAAGAGAGAGAGTGTGTGTGTGTGTGTGTTTGTGTGTGTGTGTGTGTGTGTGTGTGTGTGTGTGTGTGTGTGTGACGTGAGTCCGTCTCTTTATTCACACATCTGGTCCTTAGGTCCTAAACTGTTACCCCCAACAATAGGAAAGACCCACAGCCCTTAAAACAGACTTTCCTGCATTAATTTATAGACAAACTAGAATTTATAGACAAACTGAACATGAAGTGTGAAGTGTGTATCTGCACTTGCTCTCTCTAGTTTTCCTCAGAAATGAGCACACGTTCGCTCAAAATTCAAGTTCCAGGTTACTGACTCGCATTTAAGCTATTCTTTTATGAACAATTCATAGATGTGAAATTACACACATGTTGATAATTTAACATATTTGACATATTTATTGAAGTTTTTGTTATTGATTAAAATGAAGAGCAAAGAGGTTTCTGCAACAAAGTTTTGTTTCAATTAAATTATGTTTAGTAATTTTCTAACATCTGTTAGATTTAAAAACCACAGATTGTGTTTAAGTCATTCATTTGGAAAAATTTACTTGAGTATGCCTACACACTCAGTGCTGAGGTTCAGTGCTGCTGTATCCAAAAATGTTTTTGTTTTTTTTATGTTTTTGAAAAAGTGTCTTCTGCTCATCAAGGCTACATTTGTTTTAACAAAAATAAAGTAAAAGTGGTATATATTATAAAATATTATTACAATTTAAAATATCTGTTTTCTGTTTGAATACATTTAAAAATGTAAGGTATTCCTGTGATATGTCTAGTTAAAATGGTTGTGCTGCTTAATGAAGTGTGGAGGTAGTTTTTCTTTTCAGGATTCTTTGCGTAAAATCTTGTGTGACATTTTCTGATCAATTTAAAGCATCCTTGCAAAATAAAAGTATTGTTTGCTTAAAAAAAAACCTTTTGAGTGCCAGTATATTTCTTATGATGAATTTACGATGAAGGTGGTTTAACTGATTTAACCTCTCTCTCCCCCCCTCTCTCTTACACAAACACACACACACACACACACACACACACACTCTGGAAGGCCTGAATAATAAATGAGAGTATCACTTTAACTTATAAAAAAAAAAGTTTTTTATAATTACTTTAAATGAATGGGATAAAGTTTACCAGATGAGCAAACAACACAAGAACAGGACCTGGTTGCATGAAAGCCCTTATGTTAAGAAACCCCTTAGTAATAGGGATAAGGGTACCCTTAATGAAACATGGGTTGCAAGAAAAAGCCTAAGGTTCCACTTAAGGAACCTTAAAGAGCACCTATTATGCAAAATACACTTTTTTGCTGACTGACAGTCCTACATTACCATAGTTTCCGCCCTCTATCCGTTGTAAACTGTCCGCCATTTGCTCCATGCTCGAGCAGCTGTAGCGACAACAATGTCTCGTAAGAAATCCCGGTGTTCTGTTGTTGGGTGTTTTAGTGAACATGAGAGTCTTCATTTTCTCCCATCATCAGAGCCACTGAGGACGCAGTGGATTAGTTGAATTTTTGAAGGGAGTGTGCCGCAAAATATAGTTCAATTCGTTTATGTCTGCGCAAACCATTTCACTCCAGACTGCTTTATGGACACTAGAGCAGATACTCTGATCGGTCTCGGTCATGAGATCCAGTAAGAAGCGCTTGAATTCAGCGAAGAACACAAATGTCTCAGAGTTTAAAGGCAGATGAAACAGCGCTGACAAACAGGAGAAACCCTGTGCGCAACGATACAGTCAGAAGGCTTTTCCGTCTACAAATTCCCATCATTTACCATGGATTTACTGTAACGTTAGCCTAGTTATATTAACTACACCATGAAATGTGGGATATACAATATTGAATTGTATTATATTATTAATGTAGACAATGTATTAAAGGACTAATGGAATATAATTACAGTATTTAATAATGTATTTAGGCTACTGTTTTTCATACAAATAAATACCATAGAAACCATAAAGTTACATTTTGCCATGATAGTGAGGTGCTATAGGCTATGATCTATGAGCTATGATTGTCATCAAGTTCACACGCGTAACCTATGCGCGTGAACTCGACAATCGACTACTGTGGACTTCGACCGAAAACAGGAAGTAAATACAGGTATTTGCGCTGGCTGAATTAACATAACTTTTATTGATATCTTTCACATCTACTGCAGTCAGATTCACCGTGTTCGCTCTAAAGGAATCACTCACATGACCTGTGCACTTGTAATGACACATGAAGGATGTTAAGAGGCTAAAAGCAGGTTTAAAACTTGCCCCATTGAAGTCAACAGGGTGCAAATTTTAAAGAGGATAACTCGGTGTAGGCAACACCGATTTTTGTCGTTGTTTTCTGTATTGACAGCACTCCAAATTTACAAAAAAATGAGCTCAATGTTAAAATTGACCGGAGTTCTCCTTTAAGACATTTTATGTTCCAAATGGTAATTATTTAAAGTTTATCTAAAACTCTATGAATTATTATTTCTATCTTAACCGCATACATTAACTTTGGACACACTAGTTATCTTTTGCAGTGTTTCACATTTGATTTGCCAAAAGTTCTTTTTTTTTTCACTCCACAGAGATTCGATTGGATGCAAACAAGCTGTTTGTTCTAGAATTAATGTAAATTGTGTAAAACATTAGGAAGTCCTAAACTAAATTTCTGCGCACAACAATAGTGAGAGAAGCACTCCTTGTTAAGGTTTTGTTCCTCACAGGGAAAAACCTGAAACTCCAGTAGTGTTTAAAATGATTGTGTGAAAACGGCTGCAGTCTTACCTCTGTTTCTCTGAGAGACTCATCTTAGAGAGAGAGTCCTTTCCTCGCTCCTCCGACATTACTGCTAAACAACCAGTGCAAACAGATCAGCACTGGTTTGTAAAACAGTCAGCTCAACATGACCTGGAGATGACAATATGTTAATGAGATGTTACAAACAACTATACTGTCATGTAGAGATCGTTCATTAAGGGATAATTCACAGCACAGCATGGAGGCAAAGAACCACATGACATAAAGCAGAGTGCATTCAAATTGTTTCATGCACAGCTAGCTGTGGATTTCCCAGTACTGACAATTTAAAGCTGTTATTGATGTTTGCTGTGCAATATTTGACCTGAAGGGTAATTTTTTTATTTTCATCACCTATACAGCTAGTTAGATCTAGCATTCTGCCTGCTTCGACGAATCAGACACGGAGATGAAGTATTGGATAAGATTACTTTTATTTGAATGAATGAATCATAGCAGTTATTTGAATTCATTATTGGGGGGGGGGGGGGGGGGGGGCAAAAATTTAATTTAATTAAAAATTAATCAACTTTAGATTAATTGAGCATTAGAGAGTAATATAGCTAATGTAGCCATTCAGTAGTGAAGCATCTTTATTAATAAGTCGCAGGGAAGCGTTGCTATCATTGCTGGCTTAAAACCTCTCACAACACGTGCAACCCAGATTGCACTGGTATGTCTCTAAGATCAGATGTATGTTAAAGAACGCTTAATGTGGAAACATCTGATAAACGTCTTAATGAAAGCAGTTTTTTATACATTCTAAATCATAAACTTAATCTTAATCATAAACTAAAACTTAACTTAAATATTTTCTAAATGTCTAAAATCTAATCTAATCTAAATGTCTTAGAGACATATTGCAGATGAGCAACTACAACCTGCAGATGTAAATGTAGACATCAAAAACATGTCTCTGTGATGTAGGCCTGCATGTGCTATTGGGGAAATTGAAGAACATTAAAGCGATAGTTCACTTTGAAATAAAATTTTGTTATGTTTTAGCTTACCTCAAGGGCATCCAAGATGTAGGTGTCTTTGTTTCCGCAGTAGTTTCAATTTTGATATTTTTAGGTCAAACCGTTCTTGTCTGTCAGTCATATAATGCAGGTCTATGGTCCCTGGCTCAAAACACAAGCACAGAGTCCAAATTAAAACAATTCCCCATCGTCCAAATTAAACAATTCCCCATCATAAGTACACATTGATGGCCTAAGACACGAAACGAGCGGTTTGTGTGAGAAAACGAACAGTATTTATATCGTTGTTATCTCTCGAACACAGCACAAGTCCAAATGATCTGACGGCGCGGGCGGGTATAGGTATAAACATAGATGTCGCCTTCGCTACTCCAGTTCATTGGAACGAAACCGTCTAGCGACATCTATGTATATTCTATACCCGCCGGCGCCGTCAGATCATTTGGACTCTGTGCTTGTGTTTTGAGACAATGACCATCGACCTGCATTATATGACTGACAGACAAGAACGGTTTGACCTAAAAATATCAAAATTGAAACTACTGCGGAAACAAAGACACCTACATCTTGGATGCCCTTGAGGTAAGCTAAAACATATCAAAAATTAATTTCAAAGTGAACTATCCCTTTAAGAAATGGACATTATAATTAGGCTACTGTGTTTAAAACTTGAGGTGGCAAACTGAACTCATATAAAGTTCATAACTTTCTGTATTGCAGTTTAATATTTTTTTTTACACTCATTTATTTCCAAAACTGTTTATTACTTTATTCAGTTATTTTTCTTTTAATTTTTTATTTGATCATTGCCCCAAGTTCACAATCTAGTTTATTATTTTTAAAATGGTCCTAAATTTATTTGTACAGTGAGAAAAAAATGTTTTATACACCGAATATATATATAGGCTATATATAATTAATATCTGTGTGAACCAAAATATTATATTCAGCAATTCATTAGTATTAATTATATTTGACATAAACAAACATTCACTCTCAGATTTATCTGTCTTATCTCTGAAAGTCTATATTAAAATATAAATATAATAAGTGTGAATCAAGAAATAACAAGCATGAATAAAAACTTTAAACACATTAAAAGTTATTTTGCACAAAACTTAAACTTATGGTCATGTTTTCTTAAAAAGTATGTTTTCCTTGGTTTTATTACTGTGTACTTTGTGCTTTCTTGCATTTTCTGCTCATATTTTACTCTTTTGTACGCTTCAACGCTTGTGCTGTTTTTCTCTTCGCTCTTCTTTCTATGTTCTGCGCTTGCTTTCCCAAATGTTGCAGTTCGAGTTTCATGTAAATTAGGGCGGGCTTAAGCGTCACCATTGGTCCACTAGTTCTAGATTGACAGCTACTCCTCTAGCCAATCAATCGAAGAGGGGAGTTGACGTCACACCAATGCGACTCCTGGCTACTGATGCTTATGTAGGAGTAGCCTACAAGCTGTTTATGTTTGTACAATTTCTTCAATTCCATTATAATATACTAAAATGTTATTTTTCTAATACTTTTATATACTGTTCAATTTCTTATTTGAGCTTTGTTATGTGCATTTATTAAATTAATATTTTCGCTTGGCATACCAGCGTGATTATGTCACCGCACACTTCAGTGGGTGCCTGAAGACTTTAGGACTTTGACCTGTCACGCATTGTCTACCTTTTTTATTAACTACGCCAAATTTGACAAAAGATTATTGAAAATGATTGTGTTACAGAGAAGATATACAGAAACAAGTTGAATTTAATACAGTGATTTATTACAAACTTATTGTGTTTACTTACATAGCTACATAATTGCATAATAACTTTAGGATTAATGTTTTAAATATAGCTTAAAATTTGAATACAGCAACATCTCCATCAGTGATATGTAACGTTGTTTCTAGAGTGCCGCTGTCCTGCAGAGTTTAGCATCAACTCCGATTAAAAACCTCACCTGTCTTAAATATCCTAAAGACGATGATTAGCTGGTTCAGGTGTGTTTGATTAGGGTTGGAGGAGCTAAACTCTGCACCCAGGACCGACATTACCCATCCTTGTTATTGATTAAATATGAAAGTAAAACGGCCAGTAGGTGGTGGCAAGTTACTGGAGAAGATCGACGCTCGCGGTGCCAGGTCCAGTGCATTAGAGGTGAATGATGGATCATCAGACAGGCATAACTGTAACAGGTCGTCGTTAGGATGACGAATTTAACGATACCATATTGCCAGGTATACGTATATACCGGCAACAGGTTGAGTTGCAGGCACACATGCAGTTTAAAGGTGTCCTGCCACGGAACAATTTTTGCCAGCTGAGTTGATGGTCGTCTCCCTGTATAACAACAGAGAATGTCTAATATGGCGAGAAGTTTCACTCTCAGTACACTTCCGGCTTCTGAACTGGTTGCAGTTCCTCTCTGATTCCATATGAGGGCGCTCACAGGACGAGTGCAGAATGAATGGAGGTCTATGGCGCTATACCAATAAAAATCCACTTTTCTCAGGATATAATTTTTTGTCTAGTAATTTGAATGTTGTATTCGAAAGGAGATGCAAATAAATTACACACTGCTGGGTGTTAGATTTTTTTGAGTCACTTATTTGCTTTAAAAAGTCTTTTAAAGTGTCAATGACGTCATACACATGTACGACCAGAGATACTGCTTAACGGCAATCCTTCACTCACTCTGGTGCGTTCGCGCTCTGCACTTTCTTTTCACTCGAGGCATCGACAACACAGCTGACACAGGTAAACACACGTGCTAGAAGAGTTTTTGTTTTGTTTGTTTCTCGTCTCGCTGCGGATGACACGATGCCATCAAGCGGTATCTCTGGTCGTAATCAGTCCTTCACTGACCAATCAGCGTTCATTAGCAGAATGCTAGCGTGTTATGGGCAACAACAACTCAACCTGTAAGAAATCAAAAGGACATAAGTACTCGTTCATTCAACTTTCGACCTAAAACCCATGTTGAACTTGCAAAATCTACAATCAGATCTGAGATTTCTCAACGGCAATCGGGTGAAAGAGACAAATTTAGCCATCTAGCCCCATTGACTCCCATTCATTTTGCACTCATGGCGATCGCCCCCAGTGGAACTCTGGTGGTACTACAACCAAAATTCGGTACAATAGAGCTGAATAGGGAGTGGGCAGGCTCTCCGTAGACGGGCTCTGATAACAACACTGAAAAAAATGTTATGTTGAATTTACTTAATTTTATTTCGTCAAGGGGTTGCACGAAATAAATTTATCTAAATCCAGATATATTTTTTAAGTTGAGTGTACTTATATTTTGTAAATTGGTTGTACTTATATTTTATAAGTAATTTCAGATTAATAATATTCATAATTTTAGCTAAACTATTTTAAGTTGAATTTACTAAATTTTTTCAAGAATCAGCCTGTGAATCTCAACAATGGTGACAATTATAAAGCATGTTGCAGTGCATTCTGGGTGCCACCAATCAAAACTCATTCATGGCTCCCATCATGCATTGCTGCATGAATAAATAATGAGCTTATGTTCAGAGGTGATCGGTTTCAGGTCAAATGATTGTGAAATAATGATTATGTTAAAACACAACCAACACCATCAGATCACGTTTTCTATTTGTTCAGCTGGCTGTTATAACTCAGGTACAGCAGCCAAACAAAATCTAACGTTAACGGTTTCAGGGTAAAGAGCCCAACTAAAACACACACTGATCCCCATGATGGTAACTTAAAATTACGGTTGTAACATTACAGTTTTCTCCTTCAGTGATTCTGCTTGTTAACATCAGGTGTCTTCAATGTTGGCAATACAAAATAAAGAGTTCTTAATTCATCTTTGACGTCTGTCTGTTATTCAGATATTTTTGTTTAAAAATTGTTAAATGGTTAACTTTTAAGAAATTAATTTTATTAATTATTACTCAATTCTAATGCGTTAAATTTAATTAATAACATTGCTTGTAATCTGCACAATTTTATTGAGTAGATATAGCGTATTCATTTTACAGTGTATATGGAAATTAAATTAAACTTATTTTTTTCTAATTACTTTTAATTGAATGAAATTAACTTGTTTTAAACAAGAGCAGTGAATTTGAAAATTAATAATAAAAAATAAGTAGGATTAAATAACACATTATAATCTGTAAAATTAACCAGATAAAAACATGTAACATTTACAAGGGGTCAGAATCATTTTTTTCAGTGAAGTAAGCATCAGTAGCCACGAGTCGCATTGGTGTGACGTCAACTCCCCTCTTCGATTGATTGGCTAGAGGAGTAGCTGTCAATCTAGAACTAGTGGACCAATGGTGATGCTTAAGCCCGCCCTAATTTACATGAAACTCGAACTGCAACATTTGGGAAAGCAAGCGCAGAACATAGAAAGAAGAGCGAAGAGAAAAACAGCACAAGCGTACAAAAGAGTAAAATATGAGCAGAAAATGCAAGAAAGCACAAAGTACACAGTAATAAAACCAAGGAAAACATACTTTTTAAGAAAGCATGACCATAAGTTTAAGTTTTGTGCAAAATAACTTTTAATGTGTTTAAAGTTTTTATTCATGCTTGTTATTTCTTGATTCACACTTATTATATTTTGATCCGTGACCACGTTGTTTGCTATTCTGATCATTTTGCATTCTTTTTTTCAGTTTGTGCAATATATTTTTACATGTGTTTTTAAATTTTTGATTCACACTTATTATTTTTTGATACGTGACCGCTATATATTTGGCGGGAATTTGATCCCATACAGGCCTACAATGCTTCCGGAATAAAACAGGCCTACTTTAACTTCGAATTTTAAATTACGGTGATAAACAGTATAAAATCAATACTATATTTCCCCAAATAACCGTATTCAATAAAGTTAAAACTTACTTGAAGTCTGAAGAGAATTTAGACTTTAATTTATTTTCTGTCCTTCACAGTGTTCGCTTGTCACATGTAGGCTACGAGTCCAAAGCAAAGTTCAGTATCTGGTGGAAGAGATTTCTCGCCTGTTCATAAACTTTGTTAACGATTAACTGGCCAATATGACATCCACCTTTTGCGGAAGCATGAAGCAACGCTCGCGCTGAGAACTGTGGTGATGGAGGAATAGCGGCAGGTGCACAGGTAGCACAGGTAACAGGGACACCCCCTGTTTTCACAGGATTGTAAATGCAACGCAAATTTTTGTTCATTACATTTATCAATTTTTAACATTTAGTCATTTATTTGTAATAAATACTTTAGTGGGCTATTTTAAAAGTGTTATATGTTAAATTATCTTATTATTATAATTTTTTTTAAAACATACGCTCAGAGTGTGACGTCATATGACGGTGTAAACAGCTCAATAACCATTTTATTTAAAGGCTTAATTTATGTCCCGTCGATGTGCAGTCAAGTTCGGGTGTGTGTGCTGGTTAAACGAGTGTTCACTTCTTACTGATACGCTTGTTGTAATTCGAGAGTTTTCACGAGTTTTATAGTCTTAATATTGTTTCTTATTCAAAAGTGGTTTTCATTCGTTTAACACTTTCAGTTTCGTTTCTAAAAACTCAGTGCGCATTTGCTCCTCATACTGCCTGTCACGTGACCTTTTTTTTTTTTTAAACCCTCAAGTCTCAAAAATCAACTGGTACTGTAATTGCATTAAGAGAGAACAAGGCAAGGGAATTAAAATTTTAATTTAATTAAAAATTAATCAACTTTAGATTAATTGAGCATTAGAGAGTAATATAGCCTAGCTAATGTAGCCATTCAGTAGTGAAGCATCTTTATTAATAAGTCGCAGGGAAGCGTTGCTATCATTGCTGGCTTAAAACCTCTCACAACACGTGTAACCCAGATTGCACTGGTATGTCTCTAAGATCAGATGTATGTCAAAGAACGCTTAATGTGGAAACATCTGATAAACGTCTTAATGAAAGCAGTTTTTTGTACATTCTAAATCATAAACTTAATCTTAAATATTTTCTAAATGTCTAAAATCTAATCTAATCTAAATGTCTTAGAGACATATTGCAGATGAGCAACTACAACCTGCAGATGTAAATGTAGACATCAAAAACATGTCGTGTAGGCCTGCATGTGCTATTGGGGAAATTGAAGAACATTAAGAAATTGACATTATAATTAGGCTACTGTGTTTAAAACTTGAGGTGGCAAACTGAACTCATATAAAGTTCATAACTTTCTGTATTGCAGTTTAATATTTTTTTTACACTCATTTATTTCCAAAACTGTTTATTACTTTATTCAGTTATTTTTCTTCTAATTTTTTATTTGATCATTGCCCCAAGTTCACAATCCATTTTATTATTTTTAAAATGGTCCTAAATTTATTTGTACAGTGAGAAAAAATGTTTTATACACCGAATATATATATATATATATATAATTAATATCTGTGTGAACCAAAATATTATATTCAGCAGATCATTAGTATTAATTATATTTGACATAAACAAACATTCACTCTCAGATTTATCTGTCTTATCTCTGAAAGTCTATATTAAAATACTTTCGATTTCGCATTATCACAAAGCAACCGCCCGAAATGAAAAAAAGAAAACTCTTCTGAAACGTATTATTCGTTTAAAATAACCCTTTCGAATAAACTTCATGCGTTAACTTTCATCGCTTTCAAAATATGTATTCGTCTAAGTTCATTTCTAGCATCTTCTGCGTCTGTTCGGAGTAGCAGGCCTACAATGCTTCCGGGATAAAACAGGCCTACTTTAACTTCGAATTTTAAATTACGGTGATAAACAGTATAAAATCAATACTATATTTCCCAAAATAACCGTATTCAATAAAGTTAAAACTTACTTGAAGTCTGAAGAGAATTTAGACTTTAATTTATTTTCTGTCCTTCACAGTGTTCGCTTGTCACATGTAGGCTACGAGTCCAAAGCAAAGTCCAGTGTCTGGTGGAAGAGATTTCTCGCCTGTTCATAAACTTTGTTAACGATTAACTGGCCAATATGACATCCACCTTTTGCGGAAGCATGAAGCAACGCTCGCGCTGAGAACTGTGGTGATGGAGGAATAGCGCCAGGTGCACAGGTAGCACAGGTAACAGGGACACCCCCTGTTTTCACAGGATTGTAAATGCAACGCAAATTTTTGTTCATTACATTTATCCATTTTTAACATTTAGTCATTTATTTGTAATAAATACTTTAGTGGCCTATTTTAAAAGTGTTATATGTTAAATTATCTTATTATTATAATTTTTTTTAAAACATACGCTCAGAGTGTGACGTCATATGACGGTGTAAACAGCTCAATAACCATTTTATTTAAAGGCTTAATTTATGTCCCGTTGATGTGCAGTCAAGTTCGGGTGTGTGTGCTGGTTAAACGAGTGTTCACTTCTTACTGATACGCTTGTTGTAATTCGAGAGTTTTCACGAGTTTTATAGTCTTAATATTGTTTCTTATTCAAAAGTGGTTTTCATTCGTTTAACACTTTCAGTTTCGTTTCTAAAAACTCAGTGCGCATTTGCTCCTCATACTGCCTGTCACGTGACCTTTTTGTTTTTTTTTAAATCCTCAAGTCTCAAAAATCAACTGGTACTGTAATTGCATTAGGAGAGAACAAGGCAAGGGATGATCTCACCAAATAGGCCATTGATTTGATTTAATGTAAATTAATTAATTAATAAAATCTATTATTTATTTTTTCTTTTGTTGCATTCCAGTACCCAGCAGCAATGACATGTGGGGCCCAGATGAGGGCTTCATGGGTGGCAAATGTGGGCCCCATTATGGGCTTGCACCCGGGATCCACATTGGGGCAAGCCGTGGAAGCCCAGACGTACTAAAAGTGGGACCTGTAAGGGTACTGCATGGGTCTTAATTGGGCAATTCATGTCAGACCCATTTGGGCCCAACCTGCCCAAATGGGTCTAAAGTGGGCTTGCACCCGGGATCCAACCATGGCTACCCAGATGGGCTTTAAATGGGCTCTGTAAGAGTCTTATGTGGGTCCTAACTGGGCAATTCATGCCAGACCCATTTGGGCCCCACCTGCCTAAAGGGGTTTAAAGTGGGCTTGCACCAGGATTCAACCGTGAATGCCCCTATGGGCTTAAAGTGGGCTCTGTAAGGATCTTATGTGGGTCCTAACTGGGCAATTCATGCAAGGCCTATCTAAGCCCAACCATGCCAAGTGGTTTAAGGAAACAATCTAAGAAAAACGAAAAATGAGGAATGAATATAAGTCCAAGATAAATACAAGACACTTGACGCTTTGAACTGCAAGAAATATATTGTTAAATTGAACAACAAAAATGATCTTTAAAAAACAATTTAAATGTCACAATGTAACAGGTACCGTAGCAACGGCACCGTGGATAACAGATTAATTCCTGTAAAACAGGAGAGAAACGAGGAGACAGTGTTATCAGTTTCGAGCTCTCTGCAGTAATTTATTTTCTGAATTTTCTTCAGCAATCACATCTCTATTGTTAAGTATCATTGTATGTTTCACATATTATATGTTCAGTGTCTTTTTAACATTACAATGAATTTTCAGTGTCCATGTCAATGCAAAATCCATATTAAAATAAACCTCTTTCCACCAAATGCATGTTCACTTACTCTTTACTAAATGTAAAGACAATGGTAATATTCACCAGCTTTTTTTTAGATACTTAGAATCTTCCATTCACAGTATTTTATCAGTATCATGTTAATACAGTACTGCAAAATCATGCTCAGAACTCATAAAGTGATTAAAGTGTAACTTTTAACCTCGTTTTAAACTGTAAACATTTTTGTATAAACTCATTGAGCAAAAAAACATTTCCAACAGATGGTGGGGAACTGACATACAGTGAGCTAAACATATCTGTTAACATTACAAGCTCAAAACAATATCTTCATGTACATATATATACACGGGGAAAGTGTGTGTTGAGCTGACTTGATCTCTAGTAATGTCTCTCGACCGTTACTCTGTAGGACTTTGCCCTCTCGTTTCAACTCATTTCAAACTAAATCAAAAACAGACCCTAACGAAACTCATTTCACTAAAAACAGTTCACTCATATCTCACATACATTTCAGCATAGATAAATGCTACTTCTGAGGTGTTTTTATACAATTACCCACCTGTAAAACAGGAGAGAAACGAGGAGATAGTGCTATCAGTTTCGAGCTCTCTGCAGTAATGAGAAACCCGCGCAACTCACGCAGCTACAGTAACTCGTCACTCTACACTGCCCCTACTGGCCTGGAGCAAACACTACACAATTCACTTTAAGTCAGGAAAATTCACATTAAAAATAAAACAATTGGGATACTTGTTTAAAAAAAAAAAAAATACAATCACTTGTTTCAAATAAAAGACAATAATTGTGAATATTCTTAAAACACAAATACAACACTTTTGTGGTCGTCACAACAACATACCGGTAAACATATCAAAAATATATTTTACTTTTAAAAAAATCTCTGAAAAAAAACATCTCTCCAAAAAATACATTAATACAAAATTATTACATCGAACAACAAACATAATCTTTAAAAAACAATTTAAATGTCACAACATACTGGTAAATAAATCAAAAATATATTTTTATATATATTATCCCAGTTCAAACCCATGGCCACTTTGCCCATAAATGTACCATGCTGGACCCATATATGTGTTCCCAGTTCAAACCCATGGCCACTTGGCCCATAAAAATTCTATGCAGGACCCATATATGTGTTCCCAGATCAAACCCATGCCCACTCGGCCCATAAATAAACCATGCAGAACCCATACATGTGTTCCCAGATCAAACCCATGCACACTTGGCCCATAAATAAACCATGCAGGACCCATATATGTGTTCCCAGTTCAAACCCATGCCCACTTGGCTCATAAAAATTCTATGCAGGACCCATATATGCATTCCCAGTTCAAACCCATGCCCACTCGGCCCATAAATATGCCATTCAAGACCCATATATGTGTTCCCAGATCAAACCCATGCCCACTTGGCCCATAAATATGTCATGCAAGACCCATATATGTGTTCCCAGTTCAAACCCATGCCCACTTGGCCCATAAATATGTCATGCAAGACCCATATATGTGTTCCCAGATCAAAACCATGCCCACTTGGCCCATAAATATGTCATGCAAGACCCATATATGTGTTCCCAGTTCAAACCCATACCCACTTGGCCCATAAAAATTCTATGCAGGACCCACATATGTGCATTCCCAGTTCAAACCCATGCCCACTTGGCCCATAAATATGCCATTCAAGACCCATATATGTGTTCCCAGATCAAACCCATGCCCACTTGGCCCATAAATATGTCATGCAAGACCCATATATGTGTTCCCAGTTCAAACCCATGCCCACTTGGCCCATAAAAATTCTATGCAGGACCCATATGTGCATTCCCAGTTCAAACCCATGCCCACTTGGCCCATAAATATGCCATTCAAGACCCATATATGTGTTCCCAGATCAAAACCATGCCCACTTGGCCCATAAATATGTCATGCAAGACCCATATATGTGTTCCCAGTTCAAACCCATGCCCACTTGGCCCATAAAAATTCTATGCAGGACCCATATGTGCATTCCCAGTTCAAACCCATGCCCACTTGGCCCATAAATATGTCATGCAAGACCCATATATGTGTTCCCAGTTCAAACCCATGCCCACTTGGCCCATGCCTGTCCCTTATGGGACCCATGTAATCAGCTCATATGGGCTTCCTATGTGGGACTCGTACTACAAAACCTACATGGGACCCGCTGATTTCACCCAGCCAAAGCCCATGCCCACACAGTACCCATGGAACCCGTAGTTAACCCATTTGGGCCCCACGTGTCATTGCTGGCTGGGTAGATATTGGAAATATGTGAACTTGTTTTGTTTTTGTTTTTTTTACAGTCTATGGTGTGAACACACAAAAGAAACATTTATAAAAGGCATATGATATGCATATATATATATATATATATATATATATATATATATATATATATATATATATATATATATATATATATATATATATATATATATATATATATTGTCGCAGATTTTTCCTAAACCTAACTATCTGGGTTGTCTCCCATCGACATTCCCTTTCTATTCTATATGTCTAGGGTTGTCTCCAATCGACATTCCCTGGTTGTCTCCAATCAACATTCCCTAACGTAGTCTACGTCTTTAAACTCACCTGCTGCACATCAGAAATTGACAGACAGACTTCAGCAAATGTCCTTTGAGTTCTTTATTTCGGCGGGAGAGTACTCGAGCAATTCTCAGAGAATCTCCCCCAAGAAGCAAGGCAGGAGGATCTCAGACAAATTCCATTGAGAATCCCACCAACTAAAAGAATACAACAGTTTTTATAGTATAGAGCAGGAGTCTCCAACACGTCGCTCGCGATCGCGATCTACCAGTAGCTCGTGGCCTGATTGGAGGTAGCTCGCCAAGGGGCCGTTCACATATCGCGTCTTTTGCGCTCAAGTTCGTTCAAATGTAGGCGCGCGGCAAGCGCGCTCATAATTGAAGCGACGCGCTCATTTTTTCCAGGCGCAGCGAGATGAAAAAATAAATAAATAATCGCAACTTTTCAGAATGCCACAAACGCACCGCAGGTCATATGACAAGAACCAACCAATCATCTTCACCTTCTCCGTAACAACATTGAAAGCTCAGTCAACATGAAGGATGGGGATGCACCCAAACACTACAGGTGTTTTTCTCTTCTCCGTAAATAAATCTTGTAGCAAAGCTACAGCAAGCATTTTTCGGTGGTGGAAATCTTTGTCGTTGTGGAGAGCGCAGTGCATGGTTGCATAACGACAGACGCCACGGCAAATCGGACCGAATCTTACTATTAAAGGTATAGTGGAGGATTTTTTTCTTCCGGGTGGATCATCTAGACCAGAGGTCTTCAATCCTGCTCCTGGAGAGCCACTGTCCTGCAAAGTTTAGTTCCAACCCTAATCAAACACACCTGAATCAGCTCATCAACCACTTCAGAATTTCTTGAGTATTCAAAGGCAGGTGTGCTGAAGCAGGTTGGAGCTAAACTCTGCAGGACAGTGGCTCTCCAGGAGCAGGATTGAAGACCTCTGATCTAGACTATTGGTCCTCCTAATTGTCAATCATTCTGGTGATATGTTTACTGTTACGTCCAAGGACGTATTCATTTGTGTATTGTATACCAAGAGTGTTATTTGCCAGTGCATATGTGTTTCTCTCTCTCTCTCTCTCTCTCTCTCTCTCTCTCTCTCTCTCTCTCTCTCTCTCTCTCTCTCTCTCTCTCTCTCTCTCTCTCTCTCTCTCTCTCTCTCTCTCTCTCTCTCTCTCTCTCATTGTGTGTCTGATTAGTAGGATTGATGGCTACCACCTGTGCTCGTTACCTGTGAGCGCTGCCCGCGCACTGATTGGTACGTGTCCTGATGAGTCTAATACAAAACCGCAGAGAGAGCGCTGAGGAAGGAGAGAGACAGCGCGGCGTTTGGGATTGTTCCGCTCTCCAGCTCCAGACGAGCGAGTTGCGCTCTGTGGTGTACATTCACAATGTGTGTGAGAATGTGCCTCTGTAGCTTTTGTTATTTATGATTAGATAAGTTTTTATGGGTAACGTAGGGGGGAGAGGATACCCATTACTTTTCTCCTGTTTATGATTAGTTAGGGAGTGAGGGAAGTTATGTGTTTTGTTTTGCTTTTCGTTTTGTATATAGGTAAGTTAGTGTTATCTCTTTTGTAGTTAGAGGTATTGTTTTCTTTTCTTTTGACTTGGGCCCTCCTCCCGAGGTAATACTTTTGTTTGGATTTATTTTGTAATATGTTTCTCTACTTTATGTCTTTCTTTCTATAACGCCTGCTGACGTTAAATAAAAGGCAGACACGCCATGAGAGAATAAACTTGTTGGTTTATTTATTCTTTTGTGACTCTGGGACTGGAGAGCTGGAGATTCTCAAAGTCTCTCCACTTTTTATTTGTTCGTCGTTCCCTATTTACCCCTAGATTAAGGGGGACAATTGGGGGCTCGTCCGTACGTGCGACATACAGTTGAAAGCTTTTCAAGTGAAGAAAAGATAGTGGTAAGTTAATTTATTCTCTTCTCTCTTTGTGTTGTCTGTGATGTCTTCGTAATAGGGGAGGGGAAAGAGACCTCTTGTGGTAGGAGAAATGGAGTTCGATTTGACAGCTTTCACTCTTTCTCCTACCACAGAAGTTTTTGAACGTTGCAGAAAAAAAGATTTATTGGCGATCGCAGATTTTTTTAGTATTCGGGTGACAAGAGAGGCTACTAAACAGGTTATAAAAAAAGAGTTGTACGACAAGCTAGTAGAGGATGGTATTTTGGCAGAGGGTTCAGATAAGGAGAAATATCAGGATGTGGCACCTATATTTTTTTCAGATTCTGAGCAGGTGCAGTATGATCCCAGGTTGGAGATTAGACTTAGAGAATTAGACTTAGAAATAAAAAAACAAGAATGTGAGTCTCAAATTATTAGGCTGCGGGTTATAGAGGCGGAGAAGGAACGTGAAGTTCAATTGCGTAAATTAGATCTTGAAGCGTTAAAGAAGCCGGTGCCTGCACCTCGTTCTCGACCACCCTCTATAGCTTCCCCAGTTTCGCCAGTTAGCCCTGATCATGCTTCTACTGTTTCTGCGTTTGACATCAGCAAATATGTTAAACTCGTGCCTCCTTTTAGAGAAGCTGAAGTGGATGCTTATTTTGTAGCCTTCGAGCGAATAGCTGGTAAGCTCAATTGGCCGAAAGACATGTGGGCGTTGTTACTTCAATGTAGTCTCGTGGGTAAGGCACAGGAAGTTATTTCAGCGTTAAGTCTGGAGGATTCGCTTGATTATGATGTGGTAAAGCTGACAGTGCTCCGTGTATATGAGTTAGTTCCCGAGGCATATCGCCAGAGGTTTCGATCTAATGCGAAGACATCCAGCCAAACGTATGTTGAGTTTGGAAGAGAGAAGAGAGCGTTGTTTGAAAAATGGTGCTTGTCTAGTAAAACTGACACTTTTGAACAACTTTGCGAATTGGTTTTGTTAGAAGATTTTAAAAAGAGTATTCCAGAAAAAGTTGTGCAGCACTTAAATGAGCAGAAGATAACCACGCTTGCCGAGGCCGCTGTATCTGCGGATGAATTTGTGCTCACGCATCGTAAGTTTTTCTCGCAAGAGTTACCGACTCCAAATTTTCCTTCATCCGCCGATAAGTTTGTAAGGGAAGAGTTCCCTTCTCAAAGTTTTTCTCGTTCGCGGAAAAACGATGCTCGTTCAAAAATGACTGGTCGTAATTCGGCGCGTCAGGGAGACAGACGGGCTTGTTTTTACTGCCTGGATCCTGGGCATTTAATTTCGGAGTGTAGAGAATGGAATAAAAAGAATGTGAAAACAAAAAGTGTTGCGCTCACGCAGATGTTTACAGGGGTGAGAGAGACTGAAGTGTCTGGTTATGAACCATTTATTCTGAATGGGCAGGTTTCAATCTCTGATCTTCAGTTTATGCCAGTGTCAATCTTGCGAGATACGGGTTCTTGTCAGTCATTTATATTAGAAAGTGTTTTGCCTTTCTCTGAAAAATCGTATACCGGTGCTGATGTGTTAGTACGAGGTATAGAAATGGGCTGTGTACAGGTGCCTCTACATGAAGTGGACTTAAAATCAGATTTTGTCTCTGGCATTGTTAGGTTAGGTGTTCGTAGGCAGTTGCCTGTTGCTGGAGTACATATTATTCTGGGAAATGACCTTGCAGGGGGCGAAGTTTTTCCTAGTCCAGTAGTGATGCATAAACCCATGGTTAAAGAGCAGTCTGACCTAGGTGTTCAGTTCCCTTCTGCTTTTCCTGCATGTGCAGTGACACGGGCTCAAGTTCAAAAGTTTCAAGATGTCGTTAATCTCTCTGATTTGTTTTTGAACACAGAATCCAAGACTGAAGAGACAGAGTCAGGTGAAGTAAGTAAAGTGACAGACACTTCACTGATTCTTGGAGTTCCTTTTAATGTTGGAAAGGAGAAGTTAGCAGTTGAGCAAAAATCTGATGTTTCCTTAGCAGAGTGTGTTAAGGCAGCGGTCAGCGTGAAAGACAGAGCGGACGCTAAAGTAGGTTATTTTTGGGAGAATGATGTGTTAATGCGTAAATGGAAACCGCTTTATGATGAAAAAGGTTTGCAGGAGACGTTTCAAATTGTCTTGCCTGTTAGCTATCGCGCTCCAGTTTTAAGATTGGCACATGAAAATCCCATGGCAGGTCATTTAGGAGTGACAAAAACTGTTCGCCGCATTTCTAAATACTACTTTTGGCCTGGTCTTCGATCATCCGTTGTTAACTTTTGTCGCTCTTGTGATGTGTGTCAGCGTATTGGAAAGCCTAATCAGAAGGTACCCGTGGCCCCTCTGTATCCCATACCGGTAATAGAAGAACCATTCGAACGGCTTATTGTTGATTGTGTGGGTCCGCTGGCCAAGTCCATATCAGGACACCAGTATGTGCTAACAATCATGTGTGCAGCTACTAGATTCCCTGAGGCCATTCCCTTGCGTTCGTTGAAAGCACAGACGGTAGTAAAAGACTTGGTTAAGTTTTTTACCACGTTTGGTCTACTGCGAGTAATACAGAGCGATCAAGGAACTAATTTTACTTCTAAAACTTTCGCACAAGTTTTGAAGGAATTAGGAATTGAGCACCGAGTATCTGGTCCTTATCACCCTGAGTCCCAAGGAGCCTTAGAAAGGTTCCATCAAACCCTTAAAACAATGATCCGTGCATTTTGTTTGCAGACGGGAAAGGACTGGGTGGAGGGGTTGCCTTTTCTGTTATTCGCTGCCAGAGAAGCAGTTCAGGAGTCCTTGGGATTTAGTCCCGCCGAACTGGTGTTCGGGCACACCGTGAGGGGTCCGCTAAAACTGCTGTATGAACATTTGTTGATGAAAAATCCTTCTTCTGTATCTCTCTTGGATTATGTGAGTTCTTTCAGAGAGAGACTTCATAAAGCTTGTGATATAGCTAAGGCCCATCTATCTGTTGTTCAGTCGAAAATGAAGCAGCAGTTTGACAAAAAGAGTGTTCAGAGGAATTTGCAGGTCGGTGACTCTGTTCTTGTGCTTTTACCAGTGCCTGGTGATGCTTTGCAAGCCAAGTTTTCAGGACCATATGTCATAGAGCAGAAGCTCAGTGAAACTGATAATGTTATTCAAACTCCTGATCGTCGGCGAAAAACTAGAGTTTGCCATGTGAACATGCTTAAGGCATATGTGGAGAGGGAACCGAAAAATGCTCTGTCTGTAGACGTGCCATTGGTTTCTTCAGTGGTCACTATAACTGCCTCTTGTGCTGTAGAAGACGATGGTGTTGCTCAAACTTCTACCCCTCATCTGAAGAATTCCAGCATTTTGGGTGATTTATGCAGTTATTTGGTACATTTTATCTGAAAGACAGTATGAGGATGTGTGTAATTTGATCCAGTCATTTCCCTCACTTTTTTTAGATGTACCTAGTAGAACATCTGTCTTATGTCATGACATTGAAGTGAGAAGTGCATCCCCGGTGAAACAACATCCGTATAGGGTGAATCCAAAAAAACGGGAAATTATGAAGTGCGAGGTAGAATATCTATTGAAAAATGGGTTAGCCGTGCCAAGTCAGAGTCCATGGAGCTCCCCATGCTTGCTAGTACCCAAATCAGACTCCACATATCGCTTTTGTACGGATTATAGGAAGTTAATAGTCTTTCAACACCTGACTCGTTCCCACTGCCTCGTATTGAAGACTGTATCGATAGGGTGGGAGCAGCCAAATATGTGACGAAGATAGATCTGTTAAAAGGGTACTGGCAGGTGCCTCTTACGCCACGGGCTTCAGAAATTTCCGCCTTTGCTACACCCGATAACTTTCTTCAATATACTGTCCTTGCTTTCGGGATGCGAAATGCTCCTGCAACGTTTCAAAGGCTTATGCAGAAGGTTTTATCTGATGTACCGAAGTGTGATGCATACATAGATGATGTGGTGCTCTATTCAGACAGTTGGACAGAACATATGACTAATCTTGAGTTATTGTTTACTCGATTGTCAGACGCTTCTCTGACTGTAAATCTCGCAAAGTGTGAATTTGCGAAAGCGGAGGTGACATACTTGGGAAAGAAGGTGGGTCAAGGGAGTGTGAGACCGATAGAAGCGAAGGTTTCTGCGATAACAGCTTTTCCATCTCCATCTAATAAACGTGAGCTAAGACGTTTCCTTGGAATGTGTGGGTATTATAGAAGTTTTTGTCAAAATTTCTCCAGTGTTGTGACCCCACTTACTGATCTACTCAGTGATAAGAGAACATTTGTATGGTCTAATGAGTGCGAGCATGCTTTTTTGTCTGCTAAAGATCTTTTGTGTCACGCACCCGTTCTTAAGGCTCCGGATTTCTACCGTCCATTTAAGCTGCATGTGGATGCAAGTTCATCTGGGGCAGGAGCAGTATTGTTACAGGAGGACCATATGAATATTGATCATCCTGTATGCTACTTTTCCAAAAAGTTTTCAAGGTGCCAAAGTAACTACAGCACCATTGAGAAGGAAGCTCTTGCTTTGGTGCTGGCGCTCCAGCACTTTGAGGTTTATTTGGGAGGTAGTAGTGTGCCTGTTATTGTATTCACTGACCATAACCCTCTGACATTTCTTTCCCGTATGTGTAATGCCAACCAGCGTTTGATGCGATGGGCATTAATTGTGCCCATCGCATACAACCTGGATATTAGACATTTGAAAGGCACTGAAAATGTTGTAGCGGATGCGCTGTCTAACTATTGGTCCTCCTAATTGTCAATCATTCTGGTGATATGTTTACTGTTACGTAGCGCTGAGGAAGGAGAGAGACAGCGCGGCGTTTGGGATTGTTCCGCTCTCCAGCTCCAGACGAGCGAGTTGCGATCTGTGGTGTACATTCACAATGTGTGTGAGAATGTGCCTCTGTAGCTTTTGTTATTTATGATTAGAAGTTTTTATGGGTAACGTAGGGGGGAGAGGATACCCATTACTTTTCTCCTGTTTATGATTAGTCTACCGCGAGTAATACAGAGCGATCAAGGAACTAATTTTACTTCTAAAACTTTCGCACAAGTTTTGAAGGAATTAGGAATTGAGCACCGAGTATCTGGTCCTTATCACCCTGAGTCCCAAGGAGCCTTAGAAAGGTTCCATCAAACCCTTAAAACAATGATCCGTGCATTTTGTTTGCAGACGGGAAAGGACTGGGTGGAGGGGTTGCCTTTTCTGTTATTCGCTGCCAGAGAAGCAGTTCAGGAGTCCTTGGGATTTAGTCCCGCCGAACTGGTGTTCGGGCACACCGTGAGGGGTCCGCTAAAACTGCTGTATGAACATTTGTTGATGAAAAATCCTTCTTCTGTATCTCTCTTGGATTATGTGAGTTCTTTCAGAGAGAGACTTCATAAAGCTTGTGATATAGCTAAGGCCCATCTATCTGTTGTTCAGTCGAAAATGAAGCAGCAGTTTGACAAAAAGAGTGTTCAGAGGAATTTGCAGGTCGGTGACTCTGTTCTTGTGCTTTTACCAGTGCCTGGTGATGCTTTGCAAGCCAAGTTTTCAGGACCATATGTCATAGAGCAGAAGCTCAGTGAAACTGATAATGTTATTCAAACTCCTGATCGTCGGCGAAAAACTAGAGTTTGCCATGTGAACATGCTTAAGGCATATGTGGAGAGGGAACCGAAAAATGCTCTGTCTGTAGACGTGCCATTGGTTTCTTCAGTGGTCACTATAACTGCCTCTTGTGCTGTAGAAGACGATGGTGTTGCTCAAACTTCTACCCCTCATCTGAAGAATTCCAGCATTTTGGGTGATTTATGCAGTTATTTGGTACATTTTATCTGAAAGACAGTATGAGGATGTGTGTAATTTGATCCAGTCATTTCCCTCACTTTTTTTAGATGTACCTAGTAGAACATCTGTCTTATGTCATGACATTGAAGTGGGAAGTGCATCCCCGGTGAAACAACATCCGTATAGGGTGAATCCAAAAAAACGGGAAATTATGAAGTGCGAGGTAGAATATCTATTGAAAAATGGGTTAGCCGTGCCAAGTCAGAGTCCATGGAGCTCCCCATGCTTGCTAGTACCCAAATCAGACTCCACATATCGCTTTTGTACGGATTATAGGAAAGTTAATAGTCTTTCAACACCTGACTCGTTCCCACTGCCTCGTATTGAAGACTGTATCGATAGGGTGGGAGCAGCCAAATATGTGACGAAGATAGATCTGTTAAAAGGGTACTGGCAGGTGCCTCTTACGCCACGGGCTTCAGAAATTTCCGCCTTTGCTACACCCGATAACTTTCTTCAATATACTGTCCTTGCTTTCGGGATGTGAAATGCTCCTGCAACGTTTCAAAGGCTTATGCAGAAGGTTTTATCTGATGTACCGAAGTGTGATGCATACATAGATGATGTGGTGCTCTATTCAGACAGTTGGACAGAACATATGACTAATCTTGAGTTATTGTTTACTCGATTGTCAGACGCTTCTCTGACTGTAAATCTCGCAAAGTGTGAATTTGCGAAAGCGGAGGTGACATACTTGGGAAAGAAGGTGGGTCAAGGGAGTGTGAGACCGATAGAAGCGAAGGTTTCTGCGATAACAGCTTTTCCATCTCCATCTAATAAACGTGAGCTAAGACGTTTCCTTGGAATGTGTGGGTATTATAGAAGTTTTTGTCAAAATTTCTCCAGTGTTGTGACCCCACTTACTGATCTACTCAGTGATAAGAGAACATTTGTATGGTCTAATGAGTGCGAGCATGCTTTTTTGTCTGCTAAAGATCTTTTGTGTCACGCACCCGTTCTTAAGGCTCCGGATTTCTACCGTCCATTTAAGCTGCATGTGGATGCAAGTTCATCTGGGGCAGGAGCAGTATTGTTACAGGAGGACCATATGAATATTGATCATCCTGTATGCTACTTTTCCAAAAAGTTTTCAAGGTGCCAAAGTAACTACAGCACCATTGAGAAGGAAGCTCTTGCTTTGGTGCTGGCGCTCCAGCACTTTGAGGTTTATTTGGGAGGTAGTAGTGTGCCTGTTATTGTATTCACTGACCATAACCCTCTGACATTTCTTTCCCGTATGTGTAATGCCAACCAGCGTTTGATGCGATGGGCATTAATTGTGCCCATCGCATACAACCTGGATATTAGACATTTGAAAGGCACTGAAAATGTTGTAGCGGATGCGCTGTCTAACTATTGGTCCTCCTAATTGTCAATCATTCTGGTGATATGTTTACTGTTACGTAGCGCTGAGGAAGGAGAGAGACAGCGCGGCGTTTGGGATTGTTCCGCTCTCCAGCTCCAGACGAGCGAGTTGCGCTCTGTGGTGTACATTCACAATGTGTGTGAGAATGTGCCTCTGTAGCTTTTGTTATTTATGATTAGAAGTTTTTATGGGTAACGTAGGGGGGAGAGGATACCCATTACTTTTCTCCTGTTTATGATTAGTTAGGGAGTGAGGGAAGTTATGTGTTTTGTTTTGCTTTTCGTTTTGTATATAGGTAAGTTAGTGTTATCTCTTTTGTAGTTAGAGGTATTGTTTTCTTTTCTTTTGACTTGGGCCCTCCTCCCGAGGTAATACTTTTGTTTGGATTTATTTTGTAATATGTTTCTCTACTTTATGTCTTTCTTTCTATAACGCCTGCTGACGTTAAATAAAAGGCAGACACGCCATGAGAGAATAAACTTGTTGGTTTATTTATTCTTTTGTGACTCTGGGACTGGAGAGCTGGAGATTCTCAAAGTCTCTCCACTTTTTATTTGTTCGTCGTTCCCTATTTACCCCTAGATTAAGGGGGAGGGCGTAACATTACGTAAGGCCGTCGTACGTGCTTGTCCCTTAGTTTTCGCTTTCTGCGCATGCGCACTTTCAGGTGTATATGTGTGGTGAGCTACGGTTTAAAGGGATACTCCACTTTTTTTGGAAATAGGCTCATTTTACTAGCCTGGTTAAAACCAGACCATTCTCAGTAGTAACTAAGTAATAGTCTGGCAAAGCTTCTTTAATAACTCATTTCCAAAGGGGCGTCACCAACGGACATCGCTCAAATGCCGCTGGGCGCAATTGGATAGGCCTAAAACTAATCAGAGCGATCGTCATCGTGTAAAAAGCCATATGATGCGTCCAAATTCGTTACATGTTACACTACGCCATAAAAGTATGTACTCTTTTTGTGAAGAAAATGTATTTACTTTTGAATGTGTAGCAAAAAAGTAGGCAAGCTTTGGGACATACTACTTCGTCATCTTTGTCGGACGGATCTGTCGCGTGCGTCCTGTCACGAAACTGCCCTGTCAATCATCTTGTCACAGTTAAAATCCTCTATTAAATCTAATTTAATTTCCTACCGTTTCGGAGAGAAATGTAATAGCACGTTCATCTGCCAGTGGGTCTTTCATGGAGACTGTCCTCATGTGTTTGCAATTTGAATAAAATAATGCTGCATTTAAAAGTTTGGTGCGCTTCACCAACGGAGTAGACGTCGCTCAAATGAGACTGGGCGCAATTGGATAGACCTAAAACCAATCAGAGCGATCGTCATCTTGTAAAGCCCGCCTCAACGTTTCTGATTGGTGCCGCGATTTCGAGGCCATGGAAATGGACTTGAATGAGCTCTTTGCCAGACTACTTGCAGAGCAAATCTAAATTTGCCGGAAGTTGTCTGGGTTTTCCCAGGCTATCATTTTACAACTCCCCCAGAGTTAAACAGTTGAGTTTTACCGTTTTCGAATCCATTCAGCCGACCTCCGGGTCTGGCGGTACCACTTTTAGCATAGCTTAGCATAGATCATTGAATCGGACGAGACCATTAGCATCTCTCTCAAAAAAATGAACAAAGAGTTTTGATATTTTTCCTATTTAAAACTTGACTCTTCTGTGGTTACAACGTGTACTAAGACCGACGGAAAATGTAAAGTTGTGATTTTCTAGGCTGATATGGCTAGGAACTAAGAAACTTTGCTGCCGTACCATGGGTGTATATACCCATGGGTGCCGCCTGATAATAGGCTACCGAGCTGGGGACTATTTTCAGGCGCTGCGTCATATTACACCTGCTGCACCCATGGTACGGCAGCAAAGTTTCTTGATTATTACGCAGGAATGAGAGTGTAGTTGAATAGAATAGGTGTTTCCATCTCGGGAGCAGGTAGAGTGTTGCGCATGTGCATTTTTTCAAAAAGTGGAGAGGGCGGTTCATATCTAAAATTCGGAAAGATCCTCCACTATACCTTTAATAATAAAAGATAAGCTAATCATGTGCATTGTAAATGTCAGTAATTTATCTTTTTTGACTCATTCTTTTTATAAAAAATTATTTAGAGGCTGAAATATGTGAGGTTTATCTTTTTATAAAACCTTTTTTGTCAAAACTTGATTTGAACTTGATGCATGTCAGTAGATAATGTTGCAAGACACTTTTAAAATCTGGCTATCATTTTTAAATGTTATTATTTTAATGTTTATGTAAACAAAAAGTACATATTTATGCTAATTTTACTTGTTATTTGCTGGTTTTTGACATAACTTGTTGAATTGATTTCATTGTGTAGTATTTATACTTTTTGTATAAAGGATTCAGGATTCTGTGATAACTGTGATCATTTTTGTCACTATAACCATGAAATTAAATGTTCATGCCATTTCATCTCTAGTTATGATCAACTAAAAAATAATCTCTGATTCTGTTTTTCTCTGACATTTAAGGGTGACATATTTAGGCCTACAAAAACTCTTTTAGGTCTATAACAGTTTTGATAGTTGTTAATATGAGAGTTATGAGACATTATTTAAGAGATTTAAGTATTGTATTACACGAGTAGCTCTCGGCCACTTTCCTTTTTAAAAAGTAGCTCTCAAATGAAAAAAGGTTGGAGACCCCTGGTATAGAGTAATGTCATAAATGTCTGCATTACATAATTTCCCCACTATTTGATTGGTTCTTCATATGCAAACCCCTCTGTTACTAGGTAAAGCAAACTTTGTTTTAATGATGACTTCATTGTTAATCACAAGGTTCAAATTTAGTCATCTGTCTAGTTTCAATTCCCAAACTTGTTATTTATACACTCACACAACCAAAGTCAAAGGGGTATGGCAAAAATACAACATCCAAAAACACAGGACAGAATGTTTTAGTACATTGTGTTTCAAAGTTTTATCATATTAGGCCTAAAAAGAGAATTAAGGTTAGATGTTAGAAACATGGTTAGTTTAATATACAGTTTACTATTTTATCTATTAAAAATCTACCACAAATATGTATGTAAATCTCTCTCTCTAAGTAAAGAGTTAAACTGCATAATGTATAAAATACATTGTCATACATGATAAAACACACATTAAAAAAGTTTCCCATATGGTTTGAATGTAGATTCTAGTTTGAGTTGTTTCTTATAAATGAGATGATCTAATTATCTAATTTATATCTTAATAATATACATTTTTCTTAAAATAGCTTACTGATGGACTAAAATGTAGGCTATGTGCACTTAATGTGGGATTTATCATACTCTGTCTTTACCAAGTTCTCTTCAACTTGCATCTCATAAAGGTGTGTGTTTGCTTTAGCTACTTAAGGAAATGAAAATCTCTCTCTCTAAACTTGTATAAAATATAAACACCCGTCTCTTTTTTTAGAGATGTTTTAATGTAATTTTCAATCTTCTCTGCACAGTCCATCATAAGTGGCCAAAAGAAATCGAAGTGGCTTGTGTTGTGGAAATTCTTTTCTCAACTTTAAATAATAATTGTAAGACAGTAGGACATCTCAAAGGTTGATAAAGATCAGCTTTATTTCTTGCAAGAAATAGACATTCACATACAGAGCGCATCTGATGTGAGAAGGCCCCGACTTCTCCTTTTCGCCCAGCTTATATACACGAAACACATCCTGGTTCTCAAAAGATCTCCTTAGTTACCTTAAAAGGCAACATCTTTCGTTCGAGATCTCTGGTCTAACCTAAATTATATCTAGACAGAACAATATCATGTCTACATACAAGTTCCTGTTTTTAGCTGCAGCTTTTCACACATTTTGCTTATATCTCTATTTTCTATCAAAGCTGCGCACATACTTTTCACACTTGAAGTACAACAATAGGTCACTTGAGTACCCATAGTCTCTTTGCTACCCAAAACATTTTGTTCCTGCAAGCTTATATGATTATTTCTTTAAATGCTTATGAGTAAAAATAAATGTTCAACGTTAACACAAGTTGCACACATCTGAAAGTAAAAACACATCTAAAAGTAAAAGAACACATCTAAATGTAAAATTTCTATCACACTTGACACTTTTTCCAAAAGTGTTCCACCAACAACTGCCTGTGCCGTTGTACTTTGAAGATCAGGAGCAAATTGATGAATCACCTGACATCAATTCTGGGCAGCTCACACACACCCACAGTGACAAGATCAAATTCACCATGGATGTCCTTTTTAATTTTTGTAATATTTAATTTTTTTTTTTTATCAGTGAGCAGAAGCACTTTGACAGGAGGATAGAAAAACAGTTAAAGCCGTAGGAGAGTAATCTACGGGAGTCATCATAATTCATAAATGGGGTTAATAAATATTTTTTTTGTGAACAACAATATTGTCTCTTTCTTCTAAATGGCGGCCCTTGGAATTTTAGAAAAGGGATAAATAGTGTTTGTCTTCATAAAATGCTTTGCAGGACACTGTTTTGTAGCTGTATGACGAGAATAGTACAGCAGATATTTAATCGAGGATCTATATGATTACACGGTACTGTATATCTAATGGGCTAAATATGGTTAATGTGTAAGTTTTGAGCGTCGATTTAATGATGTTATTTTGCAGTATATCCCCCTACTGGACGCATCAGGAACAACAGGGGCGTAAAACTGCGTATATCTACCGGTGTGGTGAAGTATCCGGTCACTCAATTGTGATGGGTCCGGGCTGAGGACCCAAGCAATCCGATTGGTCTAAAGCACGTTTTATGTGTAATCGCTTTAGTGCCTGGTTACAAATCATACAAAATCACTTTATTATAGAAGACGTTTGTACTACGTTATAACGAGTCATTAATGTATTTAATGTATTTTAAATTATACGTTTCATATACTAGTATTTAACCGAAGCTATAGATTGTGAAATAAACATTTCTCGTTGTTAGTGTGTTTTTTAGTTAGCTTAGATAGTAGCATAGCATACAGCTAACGTTATCCGATGATCGTGCTATGAGCTTTACCTGATATTACTGCACTGATACTGCCTTACCGTATCGCGAGAACAGATTTAGATCAGGCATATACTGGCATACTAATTGGGTCCTCAGCCCGGACCCATCACAATAGAGTGACCGAATACTTCACCACACCGGCTCCAGGTCTGCAGCCTCCCCATATAGAGGGTTTTCACAACACGTCATCAATCCGGAAGTCGGCCATATTGGCGGCACTGAACGTAAACAATGCCACTGAACTGAACAGACTCGCAAATTTTGCTGCTGAAAAATGGTTGTTTTGGTCTGTACTAATCGGTCACACCGGGAAAAAACATTTGGAGTTCTATAGACTGCCAAAAGTTAAAGAGAAGAGTGCAAAAAACTGATGAAAGAAGACATCTGTGGTTGAGAGAGGCACAGCATCAGCTCATCAACCACATGTGTAAATGAAGTGTTGACTATGGCTAAAATGTTGATGTAAAGTAGTTCACTATGGCTACGTTCACACTGTCAGTCCAAATCCGATTATTTTTGTATCCGATTGGAATCTGATATAAAATGATGTCCACACTGTGTATCGCAACTTCAGATCGATCTGTGTGTCCATGCAGTTCTTTCGTTTTCCGGAATATCTGCATTGGTTTCTATGGCAATGACGTTGCGTTGATGGAGGGGTTTGCATTTGCAATAGAGATGTTGTTTATTTAAATTTTACAACATGCAAATGTGTAGCCGCCACGCTGGACTACTGCGTCTTGAGCTGCAGAACTGTTGGAGGCTGGTATGCACAGCTTTTTTTCCGCACTCTTGTCTTCGGCCGGTTTCAAAATATGTTTCAAAAATAATAATTTTCTGCTCGTCCGGTAGGCTACTTTGCAACAACACAGCCTTGTTTCGGCAGCGACTTTCAGCATGTTTCCTATAACAACGTCTGATGTTTACATTTTACGTGGCGTGAGAAAGTCACATAAACCACGCGGAATCCGATCAGAGCGTTCAGACTGAAGCGGATTTCCTGATATGTCATTTAAATAGGATTTCAAACCACATATGGATGTAGGATTTCATGTAATTTTTTGCTGTTCACGTTAGTTAATTCTGATATTCGGATATGAACAAAAATCAGATTTGGACTGACAATCTGAACGTAGCCTATGTCGGGATAAGAAATAGAAGGAAGAATTGTCGGGTCGTTAGTCCACAACTAAGAAGCTCATTCGAATCTTTACCACATATTAACTTTTGTCAAAATTTCACACTCTTTCCTGCTTACTAAGTCCTTCTCTATATGATTTAGCAGCTTCCACATGTTTTTTTTCTCCGTGGTTTAGACATCATAAATTAGTGTAACAATGTGTTCAGTAGTACATAAACAGTGCACATAAAGGGGGATGTGGGGAGTGGAGGAGAGAGAAGCATGAAGAGGGAAGTTAGCTAGAGGAGAGATGTCCTAGACCTAGACAAGGACTAACGTTAGAATTATATTCTCTTGAATTTTGATATGGCCGACACACGACCAAAGAGACGACGTTCCGATGAACATATGGCAAAGAAGAGAGAAAAGGAGAAGGAACGTGCGTAGTCCCGAATTTACATCGGATAAGCCTGTTTCAGGAAGCAGGTCTTGCAGGCTGCAGACAGATTCTATTGGCTCTAGTCGACATGCACCATTACGTTTAGAAATAGACTAGCTTTGTTTCCAAATGAACCCCTCTTCTCAGGGAACCGAGGTTACGTTAGGTAACCAGTGACGTTCCCTTTCAAGTCGGTCTCTTGACACTGCTATCGGGATCTAAAATCCCGCCGTAAACTCATTGCCAGCAGTCATGTCGTGATTGTCTCCAGACTGCATTAACAGCCGTCATTCAGTACCCCAGGCACATGGATAGGCGACGGCACTATCACCTAGCAACGTTCATTCCGGGACATGAGACATCCATAACGCGAGGCTGAGCAGCGCACCGCACCGTCACAGTGTTTATGGTTAATGGGGGAGGTCGTGCCAAAGCCTAGTACTGATGTCCACTGTAGCAGCGATGCCGGTGCTGTCATGAACATGATAGCCTAGGGCAGGGATAGGCAACTCCGGTCCTGGAGGGCCACTGTCCTGCAGAGTTTAGCTTCAGCCCTGATAAAAACTCACCTGCCTGTATCTATCTAGTAATCCTGAAAACACTGATTGCCTTGTTCAGGTGTGTTTAATTAGGGTTGGAGCTAAACTCTGCAGGACAGTGGCCCTCCAGGACCGGAGTTGCCTATCCCTGGCCTAGGGGCTCCACGTGTGCAGGGTACCCGGATTGGCCAGACTATATTTTTTATTTTTTTAAATTTACTTCTGCACAAACAAAAAATACCCTCTTTGGCCCATAAGAAATATAAAAATAAAATAAAAAGATAAGCAGGTGACTGGATAGATGTCACATTTAGGTCACATTGTCCAATCAGCTGCTGGTCAAATCATGTCAATCATTTTCATTTACGTCACTGCTATTGCTAGACAGCATAGCGGCAAAATGTCCAAAAGAAAGTACTATAGTGTGAAGCACAAAAATGGAAAATACAAAGGTTAAAAAAACAACGTGACCAAGATATACTGAAAAAATCCCTAAATTGACTGGATACTTCAAGGTAGGGAGTGGATAGTCTTCAGGGTCACAGAGGCACACAAGCCTCCCCACCACGACAAGGTAGCAACAACAGGGGAGGTTTCTTTTTGGTGTTTTTTAGTTTATTTTAGTTTTTCTTTAACTAGATATTGCATTTAGCTTCTCATAACACTGCAAATCTACTTTACAAACGGTGGAAGTCTGATGTGTGGCCCGCCTGGTCTGAAATATTTGCTAACTACAAAAAGAGAAGCAGTTTTGGTGTCTGGCAAAATTATTTTAAAGAGCTGGAATGTCTGGAAAGTGCGTCTATCTGGTTTTGCATCTGTCTTCTGTGAGAGTGAATCGTTTAGTTGGTAAGAATGCTTTCTGCCTGTAATCTCGTAATCTTACCAACAATACCAATCATTTGTAAATCTACCAGCCCAAAATTTAATCTCACCACGTTACTAATGACTAAGATGGCTATTCTGACTTTCTTCTGATGTTATCTGTGGGGGAATGTCATTAGGTAAGGCTTGTTCGCAAAAAAAAAAAAAGAAATTAGAAAGCAACTGGAGGCAAGATTGTGCAATCAATTCTTGACTTCAAATTTATCGTATTTATATAGGTTAACTTACTGAATGGACATAAATGTGTTAGTTATTTGGCCCCTGTTTTTTCTACTTGTGACTTTATGGTTTCTTGGCCATAAGTCAATTAGGCCTAGTGTTGAGCTCATTTGCATATTTAAAATAGATTTTTCAAAGAAACTTGTAAAACAAAAATGTTACTTTTCATGTATACTTTCACTGTGTGAGGTTTGATTGTGATAGGAGTAAAGGAAAAAATAAGTCCATTAGGGTGTATTTTGGGCATATTCGATTAGTATATTGCTCATTTGCATATTCAAATTCCTTTTTAATACAAAATGTTTTACTTTTCTTGTAGACATTCATTGTGTGAAGTTTTATTGTGGTAGGAGTAAAGAAAAAAATTAAGCCTATGCGGGTATATTTTGGGTAGCCTATATTTGATTAGTGTATAGCTCATTTGCATATTCAAATTCATTTTCAAAGAAACTTGTAATACAAATTTTTTTACTTTTCATGGGTACTTTCATTGTGTAAAGTTTCATTTTGATAGAAGTAAAGGAAGAAAATAGCCCCATTGGGGTGTATTGTTGTCTGGCCTTATTGGCACACATCTCGGATTGATGAGAATTTAACATATTTCCTCAACTAGGATTTCTTAGGACTTTTAGTATGTTGTTCTGGACACCTCATAGAAATGATCTATGCTGCAAAAAATTCTTTTACAATTAGTTCTATTTTTGGCTCCAAAATTATTTACTTTGCCTGGACTATGAAGGAAAATGAAAATTGAGCTGAAGTACGTAGGAGGGCGGAGCCATGCCAGGCTGTTAGTCTCATAGACAAACTAACACATAGAATAACATCATAACTTTCAACACACTCAAATGCAGTTTAGTGTGATAGTGTAGAGCAAGTGAAACAGCGCTGCGTTACCTCGCAAGTTTCATTCGTCTAATAAACTGCCCTGTGTGAGTATTATTCAGCACTTGTGGGTAACGTTAGTTCGGTAGAATGAAATGTCCTCATTTCTTTATATCCGTGGGACTCACGTGTGCCGCTGATATCTGTCTCTCTCAAGTACTTAATTTAATATTTTTGTTTTGTAATTGTTAAAGTTTGTAATGTGTGCCCTCATACTGCTCACTTGTGTCACGTGTATGTGACCTGCTATCCATAAATGGATATATGCTAATAAAGGTGGTTCCGGTCCAACAGAATACCGAGTGATGTCTGTATGTTTTTCCTCCGTATAATTTACTAAAATAACTGGTTATTATTCACGAAAATGGCTGCGCCAACAGGTTATGGGCCCAGAAGAGAAGTAGGTAACCGATGGAGTAACTTAGATTGTATTTTGACGGAGATGAAAAAAGTTACGAACTTTGGGAGACAAAATGGGACTGCTGAGAGAATTTGGAGAACGCTATTTGAAATGGCAAGATGTATGCTCTTAGAGAGCAATCTACCCAAGATGTTGTGGACGTATGCTGTAATGACTGCTGCAGTTATTCGAAACAGGTGCTACAATGGCAGAATACGGCAAACCCCATACTATGCACTGACAGGGAGAAAACCTGATCTTTCAAAAATGAGAGTTTTTGGCAAGCAGGACAAAAAGAAATTAGATGCACGATGTGAAAAAGGGATCTTTGTAGGGTATGACAAAAACAGCCCTGCATACCTGGTCTATTATCCAGACACAGGAAAAGTTCTCAAGCACAGGCTTGTGAGATTTGTAACAAAGTGTGTTACTGAACACCAGACACAGACTGACATTTCAATGTCAGATGATGATTTCCATGGGCAAAGATATGTATCCTCCCAGTCAAAAGAAAATGTGACTGATCAGATCCCAGAAGAGACTCATAAACCTCAAAATGAGACTAAAAATCAGCAATGTGCTCAGACAGAGGTTGTTGATCACAGTATGCGTTATCTTCAGAGAAACAGGAGAGCTCCTCAATATTTGTCTGATTATGTTTCTGATGTGGAATGTGATGACCATATTCTGACTAATGTGGACTTCTGTTACAGAGTGTGTGGTGTACCACAAACATTCAAGGATGCTATGAGTTCAAGTGAGTCACAGATGTGGGCTAGGGCCATGAAAGATGAAATTAATTCCCTTGAGGAAAATGACACATTTACTCTAACTACGCTACCTGAAGGTAAACATGCAGTGGGGGGTAGATGGGTCTATGCTGTCAAAAACAACGCAGATGAGACTGAGACGTACAAGGCCAGAGATGTTGCTAAAGGCTATAGTCAAGTGATGGGGGTAGATTACAAAGAGACTTTCTCACCAGCAGCAAATATCACTTCAGTACGTGCCTTGATGCAAATGGCAGCACAATATCATCTTGAACTCCACCAGATGGATGTAAAACGGCCTATTTGCATGCCCCAATTGACTGTGAGATTTACATGGAACAGCCAGAAGGATTTGAAGTGAAGTCAGATATAGGTGAGAAACTAGTCTGTAAACTGAACAAGTCACTGTATGGGTTAAAACAGTCAGGTAGAAATTGGAACAAAATTTTACACGACTACCTCAGTGAAAATGATTTTGTTCAGAATTCAGCTGAACACTGTGGAGAGAGTGATTGTTATAATCTGGGTTGATGATCTGATCATTGCTGCTAGTAACGATTCACTGAATTGTTATTGGGAAAACTAAAATATTTTCTAGGAATTGATTTTCATCAGACTGAAGGGTACGTAAAAATGAATCAGAAAAGGTACATTTTAAAGGTACTAGAGAGATTCAATATGTCAGACTGTAAACCCAGGTCAACACCATGTGAGCAAAAGCTTGACTACAACAGTGATGATGATCCTGTTGATCCTAAAGGGTATCGTGAGGCAGTGAGTAGTTTGATCTATCTGATGACATGTACCAGACCTGATCTAAGTTGGATTATCAGTAAATTGTCGCAATATCTGTCTGATCCAAATGAACAACACTGGTCTACAGTGAAACATGTGATGAGGTACTTAAAAGGTACAATTGATCATGAACTATGTTACAAGAAAAGAGAGGAAAATCTCAAACTTGTGGCATACAGTGATGCTGACTGGGCATCAGATCTAAATGACAGGCGGAGTACGACAGGATACTGTTTTAGTCTTACTCAAAATGGTCCTCTAATTTCCTGGAAGTCAAAGAAACAGTCCACAGTTGCTAAATAATGCTAATAAAGGTGGTTCCGGTCCAACAGAATACCGAGTGATGTCTGTATGTTTTTCCGGTTATATAATATATATATATAATAACCGGTTATTATTCACGAAAATGGCTGCGCCAACAGTAATTAAATATTTATATTTTTTTTTATAAAAGAAGATACTGTTTATCTAAGGTTAGCTTGAGTTTGCTACTGTTACAATTTAAAACTGTAGAAGGGTAAAAACATGCCAGACACACACTGATGTAAGCAACGCAGCTACAACTAATAACATTGATAATGGGTGTGTTTTGTAGTCTGCGAATAATCAAGTATTGACAATAGTCACTCATATTAGTGGCACCATGGGCCCTGCTGGGAGCCAGGGGCCCTATCTGTGATGTCATATCATGGTGGTTGTCACATTACAAAAAGAAAAGCTTCCTACATATTGCTTATACCACAGCGACTCTCTGCGGCAACCCGGGAGGAAAAAAGTATACTTGAATGCACAAAAAAGATTTTTTTTTTTTTAAAAGTTATACACTATAAATACACTAATTAAAAGTAAATTTCTACTTCAGTAGTAGGCTACTTCAGTGCACTTGAAAAAGTATACTAAATACCACTAATACTTAAATTGATTTTTAGTGCATTGAAATAAAGTATACTACCGCAAAAATATACAGAGGAGTTTTATCACTGTATTTCTTAAAGTGTGCTTTGAATGCTTTAAAAATGAGTTCAATCTAGACTTTTATATAGTAATCCTAAATTTAAATTAAATTGACTTATTAAAAATATATTACTAATGTATGCTACTAGTTAGCGCTGGGCGATATATCGGATGACATTGTTACGCGCATCTCGTCAGTAAAGCCGGTTCCTTGATTAGTAGTAAATCGCCATCACCTGCTTTCAGATGACAGCCGGGGCAATTTCCCCTTCATTATCACGGACGTATCGCCTGCGATAATTAATGCGATATGACTCTTTTGCTGCTCCGGTAACCTACACTGAGAAGATCACTGGACCCCTTGTCTCTCAGCTTCTGCAGTGATTTGCAGTATCTGCTCAGTGTTACATGACAGATCCCATGTGCCTTCGCAGCTGATCTGACTGACTTGCCCTTCTTTGTGACCTCATCAGATGCTTTTTTTAACAGACTGGCAGTCACACCTCTGTTTGTCTTTCTTTTACACTGCCTAGGCATTCTATAAAAATATTAAAATCAATCAGTTGTATGCTAGGGGATGGTTGTAACACTTTTTCAAGAAGTGTTACAACCCACCCCACCCCTGTCAGTCACTGTTTAGCTAGCTGTGTTAGCATACTGGTTTGAAATTAGCAGGGGAAAACTGCATCACATGTTGCCTAAAAAACTACATTTTAATCTAATATAAGTCAAACTATTTTATCTGCAATAGTTTAGATACTAGACAAAAAATAGTCTTAGTAAAAAAATGTTCTTTCTTACCTCAAAATCAGTTTTTTCTCTATAAATTCAGAATGTGTCGGTACAGTGTCCCTGTTGAAGCCAGCACACATGCACACAGTCTCCCACACAGAGGTCAGTATGCAACAGACAGAACACCAGAAACATAACCTGCTTTACAACAGTTATGCTTTATATTGGCCTACTTTTATTTATTGTGGTGGAGGAAATGATGAAGACACTGTCTGTGTGTTCTGAGACAGTTGCTGATGTGAATGCACTAGGCTTTTTACTATGGCAAACATTTGAATGTGTGGCATAAAAAGGGACTAGCCCTTACACATCTCTTTTATTGTAGGATTTTTCACAACCTGCCACAGAAACTGAAGCCTCTACCTCAATGGGCTCCTTTAGTGTCCAGTCTAGTTCGAGGCTCCTTTAGTGTGCAGTCTAGTTCGAGGCTCCTTTAGTGTGCAGTCTAGTTCGAGGCTCCTTTAGTGTGCAGTCTAGTTCGAGGCTCCTTTAGTGTGCAGTCTAGTTCGAGGCTCCTTTAGTGTGCAGTCTAGTTCGAGGCTCCTTTAGTGTGCAGTCTAGTTCGAGGCTCCTTTAGTGTGCAGTCTAGTTCGAGGGGCTCCTTTAGTGTGCAGTCTAGTTCGAGGCTCCTTTAGTGTGCTAAAGGAGCACTAAAGGAGCCTCGAACTAGACTGGACACTAAAGGAGCCTCGAACTAGCCTGGACACGAAAGGAGCCTCGACCTAGACTGCACACTAAAGGAGCTGGACTGTGAGCTGAGGAGGCTCCAAAAAAAAAAAAATAAACTGGATAAACTGATCTCAGTATGTGGACTTATTTAACCAAGTAACACTTGCAACCCAGTCTCACGGCAATTCGTGATGTGGTCACGTAATTTAATCTATTTTTTCGTGGCAGGGACACGTTAATTTCATTATTTTCGTAACGGCAGCACGATTTTTTTTAACCAATGCATTTCAATTGGATGCATATTTCGTGCAATAGCACGAATCTTGGGGGACACGTTAATTTCATTATTTTCGTAACGGCAGCACGATTTTTTTAACCAATGCATTTCAATTGGATGCATATTTCGTGCAATAGCACGAATCTTTCTCCCAGTGGAACCGTGTCCTGCAGCGTTGAAATTTGACCCAAAAACTCAAAAAATGATGCCAAGGGGAGTCAAATGGCTGCCCCCAGATCATTTTTATATGGCACTACTGGTTTTTGATGTTTAAAAAACCCTCGCAATGATATCAAAGTGCCCGGCTCTGCGCCAAGTTTTAGCGCGTTCATCAGCGGTGAGTTTAACAACGCATATGTAGTGCAACCGCATTCAGCGGTGAGTTTAACAACACGCAACTGCAGGTAAACCGGCAATCAGAGGTGAGTTTGACCAACACAACGCTCAACTGCAGGTACAACGGCATTAAAAGGTGAGTTTAACAACGCTTCAAGGTCCGAGCAAGTCGTTAAAGCGTTTTCTTGTCATAGGAACACTATGCTGGATAAGACGTTATCGGAGATTTGTCCTATCTATTCATAGACAGTGTAGCTATTACATGCTACGATTGTGTTCAATTAAGCAGTTAAATATATATATATATATATATATATATATATATATATTGTTAGTGAAATCCTCTAAATGAAATACTCTTGTTATGTTTTGTTATGCCTGAACGATAGGCCTGCTGAAATAATATAGGCATTATTATTAATTATTATGATAATTAAGTCGGAGTGGCTGTATTTGATTTCGGTCTTTTTCGGTTATTTTTTCGAAATTGAATTGATTTAGCCTATGTTTAGCCTATTGATAGGCTATTTTAAAAAATATAGCTAGCGCTATCAACATTTATTTAGAGGTTATCATTGTATTCATTCATTTATTTATTTAAATAATGGTATTTCGGTCTTAATACCGGTGAAATATTACAGGAGGCTAAGCCAAAACACGGGCCGAGCGTGGCTCATTCTAATAGCCCATTAGAAACAATGCAATGCGGACATTCAGAATCGGACATCGGTGTTTTAAAGCAAGGCAGCGAGGGATGGTTAGGTGTAGGGTTGAAAAATGTTCAGAATCAGCGGCCAGCGGGTCATTAACGATGTAGTCTATCGCATTTTTAAGCAGCCTGTTCAATATATGTAGTCTTTAAAAAAATAAATAAAAAAAAAATCATAATTTATTAAAAAAATATATTAAAAATAATTTTATAAACGCCCGCAAAAATCTGGAATTTAACATACGTTTGGGATGGCATTTATTTATTTTTTTATTTTTTTATTTTTACTAGCCTATATTGTTACTAAATTTCAAAATGTGTAAAAGTAATATGTGTCCCAAGGACTTGATATTGAATTCTGTCATTTTAAAAATGCAATAAAAAAAAGAACTAATTGCACATCTTACAGCAAAAAAGTAGGCTATTAAATCTGTTTTTGTCACCAGCAATATACGTTGCTATGATTTGTTACAGTAAGTTAAGCTCCGAAATATTTTTTTTAAGCTCAAGGTAGTTTCTTCTGATGTCCTGTTGAAATAATAAAAATGATTTTAATTCGATTAATTAATTTTTGGCAATGCTTTTTTTTTTTTTTTTACAATATCCGGATGACGGAGCTCTCGCGCCAATTACTTCCTTTCTAGAGTCGTTGATTAAGGTAGGCTAAAATTATTACCTCATGAACAATTAGCATAATGCAATGAAATATACATGCAAAAGTGTAACTTTTTGTTGCTGGGGTATTGTCATAACTGCCTAAAGGTGATGATACACAGGGCAACTTTTTAGGAAATGTTGCTGGACGGGGAACCAGATGAGACACAGACCACGACCGATTAAAATTATCCAGATAGAAATGTATTGTCCATTTTCAATACGAAAGTGCCCAAGCAACAATCGACATCAACATTGCTCAAAATGTTGTCTTGTGTATCATCACCTTTATGCCCTATTTAAACATTTTATGACATTGCTTTGGTGTTTCCATTTGTCTGATATAAAACCCAATAAAGTGCTAACTGCATGTCCTAGCACGTGTTAGTGTAGCCTACTAACTAGATCACAAACATTTTCTCAACTTTTCCTATTTGCATGTCGTTTAATAATGTGATATTAACCTTTGATATAGAAAAGACATGATATTGTCATATTATACTTCAATAATATTCTCTTTTTTCTTTCTTTTCTTTTTTTCAGACAACATGGTGTCAAATTTAAAAAAATGTCCCAACTGCCCCCAGATCATGCCCTGTGCCATCAAACTTTGTAAGGCCTGTGGGGCAGAGCAGCCAAAAAAGGCACGTTTAAATAAGAGGTTGCAGGCACTTGACAGGAAGAAGGGGGAGTGGCTTGGTAACCTAAAAAAAAACCACAATGAGGCAGCCATGAAAGATGAAGCCATCATTTTGGTGTGTACAATCAACCCTACCTTTTTCAATATGGGTCGCCACATTTATTGAGTGACATTTTTGACAGAAGATCATAATATATTTTTCAAATGCTTTTATTTTTGAAAAGAGTGATTTAAATCAGATTTCTGAAAGATATAATTTACCATTATTTAATGTAGTCATGGCATTCATGTAATATGAATTATGAATTTAGGTATTCATGTTAAAAGTGGAGTTTAACTTCAAACAGATTTTTTAGAATATAATGTATTTTATTGCTATTATACACATGTACAACGAGATTGAAGCAAGTCCTTTTCCAGTGTCAACATGTACGTAAGAGAAATGTAACAACAAGGAAAAAAAATGTTTTTCAAAAGAAAAAGGGGGGGGGGGGGGGTAGGTGCACAGTTCTGAGAAGCTAAATAGAAAGATAAATATGTTTTTGCATGATTTTGATTGTATCAAACATACTACGTATTAAATATTTACCAGTAATAAAATTGCACATAATATCAGTGTTATCAAAAATATTTAATGTTAAACATTGCACATTAGGTGGGTAGAAGAAACTCTGGGGATCGGGGGGTAAGTGTGGAGTCAGTGCCCTTGTGAGTTCAATTTTTTTTTTGCTTTTGGGAACAGGCCAGCAGATTTAACTATTAAAGTCACTGACTGTTAACTTGAAAGGCATATTAATGAACTAAGTAACCTTTGCCAAAAAACTATTCTCCAAAACATTCTCATTCACATCCATGTTGGTGGAATGATCTCCCCACCGTCATCCGGAATGCAGAATCCCTGACAACATTCAAAAGACAACCGACAATTCATTTATTTTGACATAGTAATTTTGCTTTTGCTGGTCAATAGTGCATTCAAATTCAGTCAATATGATCAGATAAACTTAGTATAATATGACATAATATTATACTAAGTTATGTACAGTAATGTACAGTTTTTTGTCAATGGTCTTACAACAAATTTCAAGTCTTGCCTCAAACTGAATTTACACTCAGATTTTTTGATAACAGACATTTTTAATCCTGTACAAATAAATGTCTTTTCAGCTTGAGAAGCTTCATGCGATGGGCTACAAGCCACTCCTCCTCCTCCAGAAGGAAGGTAAAGGGAAGAAAAAACCTGCAATAACTTCCCTCACCCCAAGGTGTGAGCTGGACTCACTGGCCACGCAACATCTAAACAAAATGGTGGCCTTCTACGAGCTGGTTTGTGCAGGTGATATGTACAGTATTTTTTCTTTCATTCGCCATGCAGTGTAAAGTTGATTTTCAATCGTTTATATATCCTTGTCAATCCTAAAAATAAACAATACTCTGGTATATTAAGGTTATAATTCCACCCACATTCAATACATAGCCCTGTTAATATAGGTTACTAAGTGTAGTCTGAAAATTTAGTAAAACATAGTTGAGTTTTCTTTATATGTTTGATATTTGGTGTATGTTGTACCAAGTTTCCCTGTTTTCCCCATTGTTTCGCATATAGCTAATCACGCCTTAACAAAACTCATGTAAACTTGCATTCAGTATGAAAAATAGCCTATAGCTAATTTTTTGCCTGTCTTTCAGAAATATGTAAATGGCTACATGCTAAGAAATATAGTCTTAAAATTGTCTACGGGAATGTCAAATCATCTGCCTTTTTGATTTTTTTTTATAATACATTGTAGTTCAGTCTCATTCATACTCTCTTTTTTTTTCTAATCAAATTTGAACAGGTTGGAAGGCGAGTGAGGACACTGTCCTCACCCTGACCCTCACCCCCTGCGACGAGCAGGGCACCTCAGGGGAGGCAGGACCAGATACTGTGGAGGCGGGGCCGGAAGCTGAAGGCCTCGTGGAGGCGGGGCCGGACGTTGAAGGCCTCGTGGAGGCGGGGCCGGACGTTGAAGGCCTCGTGGAGGCGGGGCCGGAAGCTGAAGGCCTCGTGGAGAAGGGGCCGGACGCTGAAGGCCTCGTGGAGGCGGGGCCAGACGCTGAAGGCCTCGTGGAGGCGGGGCCAGACGCTGAAGGCCTCGTGGAGGCGGGGCCAGACGCTGAAGGCCTCGTGGAGGCGGGGCCGGAAGCTGAAGGCCTCGTGGAGGCGGGGCCGGAAGCTGAAGGCCTCATGGAGGCGGGGCCGGACGTTGAAGGCCTCGTGGAGGCGGGGCCGGACGACGCTCTACCTAAAAAAGGTAACACAGCTAACTTTTTTAAAGCTCTAAAAGCTACATTCCACAGTATTTTGGTTAATTTGCTCACGTGCTGTCTACCAGAGCGTTAGATTAGGGAGGGACATATCTTTTTTTGTATTTGCATGCAAAATCCTAGTTCGACATATCCACTAGCCTAATTTAATTGAAGTCGGAGGGGCCGACTAGCATGTAAGCTAAAGGCTACTTGTCTCCAACTGAAATCATTAAGGCTTAGATTGGCCTCAGTACTCCTGTGATTTGGCCAAGCTTAGCTAATGATATCAGTTGTTAAAATGGAGGTTATTACACTTGAGAAAGAGTATGGTTATGTACTATATCCATCAACTTTTTCAGCAATTTTGCTGGGCAACTTCTCAGCCGTTTGATTTAGTTCTGGTTGGGTGTTGTTCATGATAATTTTTGTGGTATGACATAGGTTACACCTGAGGGTTTGTTTTTGTGCATGTGTATGACCGAGCAAGTGAATGTGTGCCTGTTTTAATGAACGTGTATGAAAAGACATACATAGACAGTCCTTAATTGTTTGCCACTATATACTTAGTGTCTCACTTCTTTTAAACCACAGGGTCAACAAGGAAGAGAAAGCGAAAGTCAGGCATGTTTTGCATTTGTCAGGTTTTTTGAATATTATTATTTGTAATAAATTCTATGATGAACCTTTTTTGAGTTGATATATGTATTTTTCTATCCCACAGAGGCAGAAATGGATAAAAGCAAAAAAAAAACAAAAAAGTAATTTTAAATTTCAGACTTGATATTTGATCACTTTGAAGTGAATGCTTGACCTAGATATGTTAATGATGTTGTTCTGTTCCTAATCTGAGTTTTGATGCCTTCAGATTGCTCCTACCACACAGGCCTAGGTGTTTTTCCAATTAGGAGTGCTCTGAGAGAAAGAGTGAGAAAGGTAAGACATGCATAACTGAACACCATACTACTCTTTATTTGTTCTATTTAGGTCAAAATAAGGTCAAGATTAGGGCTGAACAATTTTGGAAAATAATCGAATTGCTATTATTTTTAACAATATTGCGATTGAAATTTAATATGCAATTATTTTTAAAGCTCTTTATCTTTTCTATTATTCAACAAAGATACAAAGATAAGCAATAAATCATTGTAAAATATGGATGGGAATTTTTAGGCACCTCATAAGCCGATCAACTTTTTTTTTCTTATTAATTAATCTTATTAATAAAACTTAAAATATTTATTTAACTATTTATAAGTAGGCTACTTTTAAAAACAATTACACATAAAAAAACGAAATAACTACAATTACATGTTAAGAATTTTAAAATAGTCTAGCCTATATAACGACTAGCTTCAAAACATAAAAGCTATCAATATTAAAGGGGGGAAAAAACATTACAAGCAATAAACAAAGAGTGCTTTCAGTATTTTGGCTGTCTAAACGTTTTCCATTCAAGAGTTGTAAGGGATTTTTGCTCATTCACACTAATGCACAGATCTCTTTTACAAATATAAAATGTGGTTTGTCTTATCTGTTTAATAACTTAAGATATAACTCTAACTGTGTTTACATTAATCTTGCTCCATAAAAACATTTTGAGATGCAAGTACATTTAACCACGTAGACGTTGAGTCGCTCACGTGCATGTGCGAGTGCTTTCTTCACAAAGCGCGTGCGAGTAGTCTATTTGAAATTGAAAGCCTTCTGTGGATGGTTTTCATTATTTTTATTTTTAATATATAAGCCAAATACATTCCAAAAGACAGATGATGCCTTTATAGAGCATTTGTAAGGAAAATACCGGCGGGCGAGCACGCACACTACATGAGTAAGTTAACATATCAAGCAAAGCCAAGTTGATGCTTCATCTGTAGTGCAGACTGCTTTACTCTCGCGTGTCACATGACCAGGGTGTAATCGCAGCTTTTACGATTACAAAATCGCGTTTCATCATATCGTGATTTTATTGCAAATGCAATTAATCGTTCAGCCCTAGTCAAGATGTTAATTTAAAAAACCTGTCAATCACAGAAGTAAAGATGGCAAATAGTCAAATAATGTTAATATTGTATAAAGTATATACTACAGTCTCTTAACTAAAATACTTGAAATATCATGGTAAAACATGAAACTGGAAGCATGGCGGCTGTTACCAAGGCCTGATGCAAAAAAAATTGTAAGCATGTATTGTTGTTCCTTTCATAGGGCCAAACAGAATTACTTATTGACTGGGAGCCTTGTCCAGCATGGTATGCATTCTACTATATGACAAATGCAGAAATAGTCTGCTCTGACTCTCTATTTCACTCTCACTCTTACACATGTTTTGAAGTCAAACTTGTTTTGAAGAATGTGCAATAGTGTTTAAAGTCAACATTCTCAATCTAATAACTGAAATATCACCTGTAACATCATTCTTTCCCTTGTATTTTCAGTGGGAAAAAGTGGACTCCTACTTGGGAGCCCAAAGAGTCATTTGTTTAAGTTTTTTCATTTTGTAATATATGTAGTTTTATTTATTTTTCATTGTACATTTCATTTTCAATAACATTTTATAATAGTAATTTTGTTATATTTCTATTCAAAATAAAGTGTTGTTTACAAGCACTGTGTTGAAGAAGGTAGATGTTCAACATTTTCTGGCATTTCAGAACTGGATAATTCAAGAATGCCTAACTCCATACAGAAACAGGTTCTTCTTTTGATATGTGGTTTATCAAGAGGTTAGTAAATTATTCAACCAAGCAAAATGTGTTCACAAATGGACGCAGAACTCTTCATTCTCTCTATGAAGACTCTTCAATACATGCTGTAAGTCAGATGCAATTTATTTGAGAAAAAAAATCCCTCACGGATGACAGTGTAAATAATTTAAAGGAAGGAATGTGCAATATCCATAATGGTCATCACAAACACATTTCCAACCTGACATTTTCCAACATTCATACAATAGAAGGTGATGTAGTGTGATTATTTACAATAATTATAAATTTGCGATTGTTTTGGTGGATTGTGTGTGTGATTTATTTAGCTGAAATTTTATATTCATGGTGGTTTAAATGACCTTACACCTGTCCTCTTTACTGATGTTTTACCAGTCACTGCTCCTGATAGGCTGATGTGGTCCTACTCCATTATTTGGTTTCAGTTCCATCAGTGGTCCTTGGTAAGGTAGATAAGTAAGTATTGTACTGTGTTGAACCTCCTAAATTTTTTACTTTACCAACTTCTGTAAAATGTCAGCTGATCATTACATATCCACCCCCCCCCTCCACCCTCCAGAAGCAAGCTGAAGAAGCCGGTCTTTCTCGTGTCCCACTTCCCTGTATAAGTACCACTACACTGTCTGGTCGTTGATCCTTGGTAAGTACAGTACATCTTTCACTTTCATTTCACAGCCACACAATACTATGTCTGTGAATGACTGTAGTAATTTAATAAGTAAGGGATCATGTGTAGAATGCCAGTCATTATATTGAAAATAACTCCCTACAAGGCGAACAGGTCTTGATTCATTCTGAAAGGACTTATTTCCCAATAATGACTGGAATTTTGGGCACAAATCTATGTTTTTCCAATTTGTTTTTTAGGCTCTCCTGTTATATAATGGTGGTGAGACTGTAGAATGGCCCAAAAAGAAGACCCAAGACGATAAGAATGTTCCAGTGGACAATGGATTGGTGGTTGTGGTGGTGCCGCTTCTACCTCATGCCACTTTTAGCACAGGGCTCTCCAATCAAACAGCCTGTTAAGCCTAAACACAACTCCACACACCTGTCCACTTTTCATCAGCTTATAGTTTCTATTAAATGTATATTAAATTCAATTTTTGCTAAATATTGAGATATTTTTGTCACTTTCATACATAAGATAATTGTGACATACTATTGTCCCTTTCAAATAGACAACATTCAACAAAGTACAAATTAATTAAAAGAAGCAATGTCTGTAAATGAAATGACCGGTAGTATGCAATACATTAATAAATATGGAATAGCTTTTAAATTTAGTATGTTAACAGTATTTTATTGTTAAAGGTAGTTGTGCAGTTTGTGATCTGAGTTTATTTGATGGTTGTTAATGTTTACAGTCAAATAGATTATTCCCATTACTGCAGGTGTTTTCCCAATGTGTGTGGAGTGGACACACTTCCTCTGATTGAATGTTCATGTATTGAAAATCCAAAGCATAAGTAACAATAAAAATTATTTACTTCTAACAATGACTCAGTGCATAATTGGGTGATGATAATCTCATGATTCTTATGCATTATCATTCAATGCATATTATAAGGTTCTGTTGTTTCATGCAGCCTGTGTATTGTTCTTTAGCCAAGCTGTACAGGTTCTTGCCTAGCAACAGGGGTCAGAAGTAGACATTTTTATATACATATTGTATAATTACACTTTTAATCGTGTGTAATTAAATTATGTGGTTCATATAACATAAAGAAATGGACCAATAACCGATATAATTATAAACCATATCTTAAGTAGGCAAAATAGCATAACACATTTCAGAAAGATCTGACTAGTGTTTTAAGGATTCAAGCTCTTTTGAATGTGCCATTTTCTTTTACACCGTTGATGGGCTCTACGATAACCTGGGGTCCAGAGGCAGTAACATTTTTTCTCAGATGCTATCTGGTTAAATATCATATATAATATTGCCACACACACACCAGGCATGTAATATGCAGAGATACAGTACAATTTTATAAGCATGTCATGAACAATAATCACGACCATAAAACATAAAGATATGTGCAATTTTGTAAAATAAATTCAGATGTATATGTTTTGCTAAATATTTTCACAGCTGACCAGTGGGGCCTAACGTAGACCATGAAGCCGGTTTAGGTGGCTAGCCAGCTGTGTTTCAGTTTAGTTTCCGCCAACCCTGGGTTTTAGGTAGCCTACTATGAAAGAAGATTGGCTTTAAACGGTGTTCGTCGCCATAGTATCTTACTCTGCATATAGACAGCTAACCTGCTCCTGTGCAGGTTGTGTTCTGGATTCGAGATCTCAGACTGAAGTTTGGCCAATCAGCTGAGGGCAAAGTGTCACATGTCTGATGCGATAAAGTTCCTCCACCTCTTTATACTCCAAATTAATAGTCAGTACATAGCAAATGATTTTTAAAGACAAAATCGTCTGGCATTTAGTAATGCTAATTTAGAATAAAACACTTTTGTATGATTTAAATATTATGTAATTATTATACCCTTGACCAATCACAGGTACAATTTTTATTATATAAAGGTAATATAAATATGCTTTAGAATCAATAAATGAAGCAATAAAATGACTGCATGTTCAGACCACTATACCTTTGTCAACCATAATAACTAACTTTACAAATTTTACTTAAAGTAATATAAAGTAGTGAGACCTTTTCTTTTAGTTGTCCTTTTATAGACAGCTATTTTCTCCTTGCTGTGTAAATTTGTTTAATTTCTTAAAATTGTAGGAAAAAAAGTGAATTTTGCTGTTTCTCTCAAGAAATGAATCTCAGTTTCACTATTTCACAGCATGTGATTGGCTGTTCGCTACTGATGTCACACATAAGTTCTGCATCATGGTACCAACAAAGCCTGGTTGAATTGTTTTGGTTTTGTCAACTCGAAAGTAATCCTGCAACCCTGAGTTTGTTCAACTACCATATATGGAAGCCTACAGGCCCCTGCTTTGGCAAGTCAAGGGTTCAGACTCGAATCCTCAGACAGCATATGGACAGTAATTTTCAGGACAAACCAGTTCCCAAATAATTCTCCAACCATTGACAGAACTGTTTGGGGTTAAGGTTAGGTTTTTCATAAAGCAACACCCTCCTTAGGAAGATCGCAGGAGTGTGTTGGCCGGCGCATGTTTTTGTGAGGCTGATCAGCTTTATTAATAATTCTCAAAATATAGATCGATTGCCTTTGATTGTGACAAGTTATTCTAGAAATAGATCAATTACCTTTATTTGTTACAAGTTTTCTTAGCACCAAGTAAATTATTACCATTAGGGTTAGGGTTAGAAGGTTAGGCTTAGGGTTAGAGATAGAGTTAGGGTTAGGGTTAGGGTTAGAGATAGAGTTAGGGTTAGGTTTTTTTTAGCCCTTCCCCCTCCTGAGGAAAGAAGTGACCAATGCTTGTCTAAATTGATTGTCTTATTTAAAGGTCAACTACCTTTAATTGTGACAAGTTATTCTATTGATCAATTACCTTTATTTGTGACAAGTTTTCTTTGCACCAAGTAAATTATTACCATTAGGGTTAGGGTTAGAAGGTTAGGGTTAGAGATAGAGTTAGGGTTAGAGTTAGGTTTTTTGTGGATATTACAACAGCCCTTCCCCCTCCCGAGGAAAGAAGTGGCCAATGCTTGTCTGACTACCTTATTAGGTTAGAACTTTGGAACTATAGTGGGAAAGGCCTATCTGCCCTATGGGTATAAAATCACAGTGCTTCTGTGATTCTACCATTGGATCGGGTATGGACCCCATAAACACTTGGACAAGGGCACCACTCGACAGTTACTATGGGTAAGTTTTAGAGCAGAAATAGATAAAGGCTACGCCAGAATCCAGACTCCTCTGGTTTGGGTAAATCAGGAGTAGATGCAGTGTACCAACCACCGGGTTACTCTGGTTAGGTTTAGAGCAGGAGTCGGTGTAAGCTTAGATCTAACTGGATAAAGCGAAACCCAACAAACCTGTTAAACTGACTCGGTGTACCAATCACAGGGTTACTCTGGTTAGGGTTAGAGTCAGTCATTGTCACAGGCTAAAGGCTTTTCGAAAAGCCACCTTCAGTGTTAAATAGGCCAAAATGTACCACCTGTAAAGTTGGTTCCACAATCTACAATATGGGACTATGTAAACTGTAACCCATTACCCATATGCTAAAAGCCTGTGCATGTCTATTCATATGAATTAAGACATGTTCTATCTTCCTGCTTACTTTGGTGCATCATACTGCATGCATAGCCCCATATTCTATATTGAACTAATTATCCAATGCATCAATCTTGTTCATGCCCTCATCACCTCCAGACTGGACTACTGCAACAGTACTCTCTATGGCAGTGTTTACCATGCTTCTGAAGGACCCCCAACACTGCACATTTTCTTTGTCTCCCCAATCAAACAAATTAAATGTATTATTAGTTAATGCCTGTAGTGCTGCTCTGTATTACCATATACATTTGATGTATGTTTTATTCGTAATTTACAAAAAAAAAAAAAATCAAAAACTACCATTCATTATCTTCCATCATACATTTTAAAAAGTCATATAAACTATTTCTCCGGGATAGTCATACTTGCACACTAATTTGTTTAAACACGTATTTTACTGTTGAATCGGCCTGTACTTTGTTCAGTTTATATCTATGTCTTGTAAAAATGTACTGAGCTTGTTCATTGTTTTATGTTGCTGCAGAACAGGAACCTGCTGTAAACCAGTTGCTTAAACTGAGCCAGGCCCGTTTGACGGTGACTTAACTGTTACTTTAAACTTTTCCTGTATAATAAATGTAATGAAATTCAGAGTATATTTTTGACAATTGATCAAGAAAAGTTCTGAAATCATACACAATCCATTAAAACGTCCATATTTTTTAATGATTATGATATAAAAAGGTGTGCTGTGGTGAAATAAACCTAATTATGCTCATCTTAGGTGCTGTGGGAATCATGATGCACAAGATATCTTCAACAACAACCGTTCAAAGAGCATAATTTTGACATATGTCAGTCAACAAAAGTTCTGAAATCATACACAAACCATTAAAACTTCTATATTTTGATTGATTATTATGTTATAAAGAGGTGTGTTTTGAGATAAACCCAATTTCACTGACCTTACCAGCTGTGGCAAGCTTGATGTACCGGATATACTTGTAACACCTTGTATACAAGTGGTACACCCATTAATTCATGAAATGCCAGCATGTGGAACATATTTTGATTCAGGGACCTCCAGCTGCTTGTGTGTTGTCAGTAGGCGGAGCATAAGATTGAAAAAAATTTCATTTCTAGAAAGCGCTATAGTCAGTGAATGTGTAAGGTGTGATTTTAGCTCATATATAAACCTTACAAGTCCAGAAAAGTGGAACAACAGTGTAACCGTGACCAGGCTCCTTTTTGCCCATGCAAAATGAAATGGGAGACCACACGTGGATTAAGATACAAAAAATAGTGATTTATTACAGTAAATATATGAGATGAAAAATGAGAAATAAGCAATAATCAGTATAAATGATATGGTATGAAATAAAAGTGTGGCGTAATCAGTTATATGGCAAAAAGGCAAACAAAAAGAAAAACAATGTGATACAGTAGCAGAATAGCAGCCATGAAAGTCCCTCACACTGCCCAGGCTGCAATCAATTGATTACAGACACCTGCCCGGTAGCTCCTCCCTGAGAGACACAGACACAAACAGAGTAAAGATTAAACATGTCCCTATTCAAACTCTGGAAGACAAATGTAGTATTAATGTTATCTTTATTCAATTTGACAGGTTACATAAGTTACAGCTATTAAAAAAATAACACTTTTCACATAATTATTATTACCTGCACTCCTCTTCATTTTCACTGGTGTCTGGACTGCTGAAGTCACTTTCATTCTCCTCTTCCAGCTCTATAGCAGAGCCCTGAGGGCCCAAAACAGCCTTGTATTGGAGATGCACCTCGGTCAACATATCCGAAACTTCAGATAGACGCTTTCTGCAGAGACAGGAAAGGCCCTTGTTTCGCTTGTCTGTAAGTGAAGAGTGAAAAAAACTCCAAATTACCATGACATACATTAACATTTATTCATTTAGCAGATGCTTTTATTCAAAGCGACTTACAAAGGAGACAATAGAAGCAGTTAAACCCACAGTAGGACAACAATATGCAAGTACCATGATCTTTCTCAGTTTGATCTAACGCAGTACAGAATTTTAATTTTTTTTGAAGAGAACAGACATGTTAATATACTAAATCAAGTGCTTTTGAAAGAGATGAGTCTTCAGGTGTTTTTTGAAAGTGACTATTGACTCTGCAGCTCTGGTTGAAATAGGCAGAGATCATTCAACCAGCAGGGAACAGTCATGGTAAAGGTCCGAGAAAGTGCCTCTTTGAGATGGCACCACAAGACGTTCTTCACTTGCAGAGTGCAAGTTTATGGATGGCACATACTAGGGCTGGATGACATATCGATATAAAAATCTGTATTTTTAATATTTTTAAATGCGATACAGAATTAGACAATATCGCATATATCTCAATATAGTTCAAATTTGCGCTGTGATCCTTGCCCCAAGCAAGTGGCTGACTGCTTTTGTAGAAATATGTGTAGCCTATATCGTGTGTCTCTACAGCCTAGTGTACAACGCGGCAAATACTGAGGAATGGGACACTAGGAATGGGACACTGCAGTTCAGCGAGTTTACAAAAGGTCATCATTTACACGTGCTTTAAAGCCTTCATTACCGGTTAAACGTTCCAACATGAGCTTTGCTGAGCGCGAACACTAGCGCCTGATACTCGAATTAAAAGTTATCTAGTTATCTTTTGAGTTTTATTCTGTTAATACTCTCAAATACACACAAGGTTGACATCGAGAAAGTTGGCTATGTCTAAACTGAAAGCAAACCGAGAAACATGAGAGAAATCTGCTTATCAAATGCGTGTATATTAGACACGTCGTGTGCAGCTCTTACAGAGACAGCTGTAATATTAAACAGGATGCAGCCACTTGTCCTTAAAGGGATAGTTCACCTAAAAATAAAAATTGTCATTATTTACTCGCTGTAATTTTGTTCTAAACCTGTATTAATTTATTTCTTGCACTGAACACAAAAGAAGATATTTTGAAGAATGTTGGTAACCAGACAGTTGTTGGTCCCCAATGACTTCAATAGGAAAAAATATACTATGGATTTGGTTACCCAGACTCTTCCAAATAACTTTCAACAGAAGAAAAGAAACTTATTCAGGTTTAAAACAACTTGAGAGAGTAAATGATGACAATTAACATTTTAGAGAGAACTATCCATTTAATGTTGATAAAAACAGAGGAAATCACTCACTGCTCTTGACTGAGAACTTTAATAGTAGCTTTAATAAGAATCAATGTATAATTTATACAGTTATGTCTATATTTGGCTTTGACTTTTGACTGAACATTTGCTCTCACTTTGCGGATAACTCAACAAAATTAGATGGTCAGTGTAATGTTTTTCAACTGATTTCTAATAAGATATGTCTCTTTTTATGTAAAGTTAAAGTATGGTGTCCTTATCACCATAACTTTCTTGTTTGATTGATATGGTTAGAAAGATGAAACTTGCCTTCCTCTGAAGTCTTTCTTTTAAGAGTAGCCTGCAACTTCTGCAACCATGAGCAGTGCTGGGCCATCTCTTGAACAAGTATTGTCCTTTCCTCCTCTAGTCTCATTTTCAGCATGGATTTGTTGAAAATTTTCAACTTGTCTTCGATTTGTGCTACAAAAGAAGTAAAGAAAATGTATAAATACAAATTTTGACTTGAATCTTTACAAAACAAATCAGATGTCTCCGGAAACTCCGCTTACCGCTGCCATGAACCTCCCACGGCCATGTTGGGGATGGGTTGTCTCCGGATAGTGACTGCTCCACTTCATTGACATCAATTGCCATGGCAGGCTCATGACTGTTGTATGTCTCGATGTCTTTATATAGCAATCTCTTGCTCTCAGCAATTTTCCTCCGCAGGCGGTGACGGAACTTGCCGCTATCTGTAAAGACATGAAGCAGAAGGTAAAAATAGTGACAAAAAATACAGTGAGCAATTATCTATAGACAATGTAATAATACCATTTTGCCGGTATAGAGCTTGCTTCCGCTGCCTCATGTTAAGATATTGTCCCTCAATGGACTTCTCTAGGGAAGTACCTGTTGTTTCTGGAAACGCAACACAAAAACACAATAGTGTAAAGAAGGACGAGTTGGGAGGGGGTGGGTGCCAAAAAAAGGCTTACAGAGAAAGTGGCATGAAGTATAGTAAGCAGTAGGCAGCTTAAATATCATGATCTAAATGATCCCCACCAATGAGGAAGCACAAAATGAAACCTGTTATTGGTTCAAACTTACCACCAGCTGCCCATTCCCGCACATCAGAAACCCACACTGCTTCATCGGTGCAAGCCAAGCTTTCTTTAAGCTCCGCTAGACTTGCAGTCTCCTCCTGGAGCCTCTGGCAAGTCTAATGCAACAGTTAAACAATACAGTTACACAAAGCTACACAATAAACACAAATTGAATCCATTTACACAGAACACACCTTCACATATCTTGCAGACAATGCCCGATGTAGTGTAATGAATTTCTTGTAGTTCCAGGCCATAGCCTGGATTGTCAGCATGTCCACACGTGCTGTTGAGAGTAAATGTTGAGTAAAAATCATGCAATAAGCAATAAAAAAATGACATTAGAAGAGTAATACTACAATTACCTCCTTTCGACATGTATTTAGTTGTTAAGGCACAGCGGGAGAGGTAGCTGTTCACTTGTTCAACTTCCTCCCCCGCTGTTGACCCTGCTCCGTCTTGATTCTTGCCACTCCATGTAATCTAGAAGAAGACATGTGAGGGGTAATGTAATGTCCGCCGGTCATTATCGGGTAAAAAGTTAAACATATGATAAAGTTAAACATAATAAACACTAAACATACCTCACACTTAGTCGAATGTGCTGTAGCGTGCATGACGCTTAAGAAAGGCCTGGTTGAAGTTAGCCCCTGGAGATCAGGAAGGATGTTCGCTGATTTGCGTAAATATGGCCAGTATTTACACATTACATCCATGGCAATGAACCTTGGCTTTGAACACATCAATTCCTTGTGTAGATACATGGGGTAGGCAAAGATTTCACCTAGGGATATACAAATTGTATTAGAAATGCAAATATCTTATTATTGTACATTCTAAAGAGAGCATCATAATAGCAAACTAAGCAGTGGTATAAGCTGAACTAATAGTGATAATTGAGATGATTCTCCATATGATTATGTTATTTAGCTTTTGTACAAAGCAACATACAAATAACAACAGTACAAATTTACATTTAACAGCAAACAATTTATTATAATCTCACCTCTGAACATGTTAAGTGCTTTAAGGAGGAAACCATGTCGACACACCGCAACCTCCATACCCTCTTCGTCCAACTTGAAGGTCCTCTTAGAAGTTTCCTTCGCTGCTGTCCACGAGGAGCTCCCACATCTGCCTTGTCCAGGTAGCTGTGATGTAAATGAGGCCCACTATAAACATACTGTATTTACTCCTTGTAATTTGAAGCTGAGGGCAGTTTTTTAACCAGTGCAAATACAATCTGGACTGTAAAAACATAGTAATTAAAAAATAATTTGAAACCTGCCTGTTTCACAGCTTTATGCAAGACATCAACAAATGCCGACACAGATGTGTCTTCTGCGATAAATGACCCTTGAAAAAACGAAGAGTCGGAGCTGAGGAAGAAACCAAACAGAACATTTATCCACACTGAATATTGAATATAAAAAATCGAATCAATCTATACTGGAAGAAAAAATACACCTTCCGTTTCTGAGAAACCGGTATAGCTTCCTGTTGCCATCCACCGAGATTGCCAGCATGTCTGGGGTGCAAGCAGGGCAGGTGAAAGGTGCACCACAGGACATGTTGTCTTCCTCAAAAGCACAATATGAAAACTCGAGGAAGCTGCGCTGCAGCGTGTCCCCGCACACTGGTCCTGACTGAAAGATGCATTATATTAAATATTACTTTTGAGACGTCTACATATGGTAAAGAAATCTATCATGTTGAACACTTACCCGCCCACCACACTTTGTACGGTGCTCCAGCAGCTTTGCCAAGGCTTGTCTGGACAGTGCTGGAGCGATGACTTTTAGTTCCCTTACACTGCTGAAAAGGTTGAGGGAATACAAAGTGGAAGAGCTGGTAGAAGCTGGCCAGTATCCACTGTTTATGAGGTCCATGAACTCTGGAGCCCACTGCTGCTGGCATGCTTGGCATGCAAACAATGGCTGGTGCATGTCATAACGCCCTTGGGTAATAAGAAAACAAACCCATGAATACCTGAGCTTTTAGAAACAATCAGCTGGAACACTTTAAGACACTTGGCCTACATCTTGAGTAGAATCACACCAGCATAGTTCAGATTAGTCTTTTTTTTATTGGTTCATCATAATGACAAGATGTATTCTATAATTTTGAGTAGTGTTATTTTCATTGCAAAGCAAAGCCCAAAAAGGGGGAAACAGCTGAATATTGAAAAAAGATCAGAATTTAGAAATATTACCATTAATGGAAATTAAAATGACCGCTTTTCCAGGTGACACAGTTATGCTGGGGACTTCACAGGGACATTTTTGAGTCACTCTCACTGTTGGCAAAATACAAGCTAGCAAAGGAAAGATACACAGAAAATTAGCCTACTAGATTTAGTAGACAAGAATACACAAGAGTTTTGCAATTACCTACCCTGGTTGTGCGAGCTGTATCCTCCCTCCCCTCTTACAAAATATGTGGATGGGGGAATAGCTTTAAAAAAGCCCTCAATGACTGACTCCCTATCGTGGAGTGGCCATCTCCTGTGATTCTTTGTATCGCAGGTTTCACAGAACCACTGGTCTGGCAGACACTCTCTGCATCTAGGAATAAAATCAATGAACCAATTTAGTCATTGAACCAACAACTCTTTGAAACAGCCCTGACTCAACCATAAACATGCAGTTTATCTGAAACATGAAGACATCAATTAGTGATGCATTCTAAAAACCTACAAAGTATGAAAGAACATTAATGAGATCTCACCTAACAACCGCAGGCTTGCTGCAATGGCTACAAAATGGTTGGCCAACATCCTGAGTTTGGATGAGGCATTTAAGGTGGAATGGCCTTGCCTCCTTCCATCTTTGTGAGGCTTGCTGCTGCCTGAAAGCCCATGATGATGATGCCCTCGGGATTTCAGGGGAGTCAGACATGGCAGAGAGGCTCTCCATGTTTTTTTCTGTGAAGACAAATAATAATTTAACTGACAAAGGACCATTTCTGTTCAGACCCATGATTTCATAATAATGGGTACATATATTGGCAATGCTTTCAGTAACAGATTTCATAACTTTTTCAAATCAAATTTCCCACAGGGCCAAATTCAGCATACTTTGAAACATGTATCAGGGTAAATTGTATCAACCTGAAAATTGAGACGGAATTTCATTGGGACAAAATTTAAGTTAGTAAATGTGTGTTTGAAACTACCAAAAAAAGTGGTTCAATAATAGGACTCAGGCCATTGTGGACATAATTTGTGGCTTTGATGATTCATAAGCACTTGATATGGGTTAAAATTGACCGGTCGCTAAGCCACGCCTGACACCATCACCAGCCAATTTGTGGCTTAGCAGCCCTTAACTAGGCAAGGGAGGTCTGGCAAGCTTTCGAGTTTTAACATTTTATGCCAGGATTTTACATTAATGGCAATTAGGGCTGCAAGATATATCAAATTTATCGAAATATCGCAACGGCTTGCAATAACTGGGGTCATGAATTAAAGACAAAGAGAAAATCACTCACTGCTCTTGGCTAATTAACTTTTGTAACTTTAATAAAAATGAGTGTATATTTCATTCATACAGTGAAAACTAAGCAGTGTTTTGTTTTTACATTTGATTATTCAGTTTCCGTTGTTTAATAACCCTAATGTGCGATGACCTGAACCCCTAAACTTATCTTACACTGATGTAAAAATAACACATATACTACTGTAAAACACTGCAACAGGAACAATTAAATATATTTAAAAAATAATTTAATTTATATTTTATAATAATTTAATAATTTAAGTTTATTGTACACATTAAGCATTATCGTATTGCATATCACATTATTTAATGAGTTATTGCATATCGCACTTTTCTTCAATATCGTGCAGCCCTAAATCTAGTCTCCAATGATACAGGTGTTCCAGGATTTGTGTGAACCTTGGTTTCGGATCTGCCTCAGAAAATTACATAATAATTCAAATATATTTGACCATATTTTACCAAATTCCACTTGAGGATCAAGACTGGCTGCAGGAAGATCTTCAGTGAGATAGTTCCCAATCTGGTTGTGTGTAACTACAACAGCACAGAGAAAAAAACAAGTTAGATCTTGACAATGATATATAACCAATTACTATTATTATTACCGGTAGATGAGGCTTTGGGCCTTCCTCCACGCCTCCCCCTTGGCTTGCCAAGCCCTCCACGCCTCCCCCTTGGCTTGCCACGCCCTAAACACACCCTTTTTGGGATTGGAGGAGGGGCAACTTGCCTCTGCTCCTCGGATTCTTTCTGGGGGTTGAAGTGAAAGTCATGATTAGATCAAGATTATGATCTGTTAATTTATTTTAACAAAAGATGCAAAATGTAAAACCCTCTTATCATAAACTTTTTACATTTTGAGGAAAAAAAATGTCAACAAAGAATCCTTGATCAGTGCATTCAGTTTGGCTTTCATAAATATGTTTGACAATTGAGAGCAGCTAGATGCAATCACAGACTGAATGAGTTTGAGGTACCTAGGCTTATATAATTAGCCTTATATAATACTGTTTAATGCTAAGCTACAGAGTGATTATTATAGGCTAAATAGTTCTTAAACCATTAAGGTACAATGGATAGTTGTTTTTTGTACGTGGCAATACATAGAATAGGACCCAACTCTATTTCATTGCATCCGAAAATTCAACACCTAAAAAACACCGGTTACACCTTATTTTAAGTGTCATTTGTTGCAATGTAATTAAACATTTAAGTACTGAGTAATATTAAGTAACTACATGTACTTACTTTAGGAATAGGTTAGGATTTGGTTGAGGGTTAGTTATATGTAATTATGCATACCTAACTGTTATTACTATAGTAAGTACATGTAACATATCGTAACAAGGGTACTGTAAAATCAAGTGTTACCAAAACACCTACCCTGGCTTCAGTCAGGGCATGTTCTAAGCTCATTTCAAGAGCCATCCGTCTCCCCTCCATGTAATTGTCATCTTGACAATTGGTGACACGTGTAGTGGTCATCATAGAATTGAGGGGCAGACAGAAAAAGAAGGACAGACACTGAGATGGACAGATAAGAGACACAGACAGAAATGAGAGACAGACCGAAACACAGTGCACAAATACAAAGAGGTTGGCGCTTAAAAGGGCCTTTGGTTGTGGTGGTAACTTAATCACAGCAGGTGGGTAATGGGTAAGTTAACGTTGGAAGAATCTAAAACAAAAAACAAAAAAACACTCGTTTAGAGGGAAGGATTTTATATGGGACAAAGACAATGAAACTTATCGAAACTTATCAATGATTCTTATCGTCATAAGAAACTACTTAACAATGGATAAAATATAACATTTTCATGGTGCAGCTAAACTTAACTTTGAGCACTGAAGTGCTCAATTAAAAAATCTAAAATGGACGCAGTCTGGACTATGGAGGACAACTTTCAATCCTCTGAAAACAGTAGAAATAATAAAAATGTTATATTCCCCTAGGATTGTAGGCTACCTTATATGATCATATGCAACAAAAATTAACTTGAATTCAATTAGCTGCTAGATAAGTTTGCTAGCCTGCAAAAAAATCGATCTTTTGGTGCAGAAAGCTATATCTTTTTTTATAAGTCTTCTATCATTTATCGTCATAAGAATGAAATGGATAGCTTACAAAAGTTTCTAAACACAACTTTTTGTCCTAATTAAACAGTTTTTGATGTGTAAATGTAAGAATAGTAGCAGCTATCCAAGTTAACTCTTGTACTTACCAAGTGGAAAATCGCAATGGACCCTGGGATCGCCCCGTACGTCAGCGTTATTAATTTACAGGATTATATATATATATATATATATATATATATATATATATATATATATATATATATATATATATATTAAAATCAACAAACCTCCGATAAAAATACTATCCAGCATGCTCTAGATAAAGCAGTCAGTGTTCCTATGACAAGAAAACGCTTAAACTGCTTACTTGCTCGGACCTTGAAGCGTTGTTAAACTCACCTTTTAATGCCGTTGTACCTGCAGTTGAGCGTTGTGTTGGTCAAACTCACCTCTGATTGCCGGTTTACCTGCAGTTGCGTGTTGTTAAACTCACCGCTGAATGCGGTTGCACTACATATGCGTTGTTAAACTCACCGCTGATGAACGCGCTAAAACTTGGCGCAGAGCCGGGCACTTTGATATCATTGCGAGGGTTTTTTAAACATCAAAAACCAGTAGTGCCATATAAAAATGATCTGGGGGCAGCCATTTGACTCCCCTTGGCATCATTTTTTGAGTTTTTGGGTCAAATTTCAACGCTGCAGGACACGGTTCCACTGGGAGAAAGATTCGTGCTATTGCACGAAATATGCATCCAATTGAAATGCATTGGTTAAAAAAATCGTGCTGCCGTTACGAAAATAATGAAATTAACGTGTCCCCCAAGATTCGTGCTATTGCACGAAATATGCATCCAATTGAAATGCATTGGTTAAAAAAAATCGTGCTGCCGTTACGAAAATAATGAAATTAACGTGTCCCTGCCACGAAAAAATAGATTAAATTACGTGACCACATCACGAATTGCCGTGAGACTGGGTTGACACTTTAGTATGAATATTTATTAATGCAACTTTCTCTTGCTCTCTTTCTCCCTCCCATCCCACAAAACCAATAAAACAGTTTGAGGCCTATCTTCAGTTTCAATGTGCTTTTATTAAGTGTAATATTGTATGGTGATTGCATCTACATCTGCACCAGCTGGGTGGTCAAGTGTCATCGGGTCAGTTTCATCGGGGAGAAGCTGGTTTTGTGGTGGTTCTCGCTCTGTTCTAATGGTGGCTATATTGTGCAGAATGCAGCCACTATCTGTGATGCCCGCTCTGGTGACTCTTAAGCGCCGAACACAGTTGAAATGTGCCTTTAGGAGGCCAAAGGTCATCTCTATCTTCACTCTGGTTTTACTGAGGGCCACATTGAAGCGGTGCTGTGGCCCTGTCTGAGGGTCATGATAGGGGGTTATTGTGTAGGTTTTTCTGTCCCAATTCAAATGAACAGTGTTTTGTACTGTACCAAATTTAACTTGCTTTCCTCAAAGCGCTGACACAACAACACAGACTCACAGAAAATTCTTGGTCATGCACTGGAGCCAGGCCATTTGGCATCCAAACTTATGATCATACGTTCATGACCAGCACAAGTCGTCTGCAGATGAAATGTTTAGTAGATCATTGTTATATCTGTTAATGTTACTATTAATTTAAAGATTCATCTCACAGAAAATAATCATCTCACATGTAGGCCTACTTGAACATTAAGGCTGTGAAAGGACTTCCTATTAATAATCTGCCTCATGTTCTCCTAGAGCAGTGGAGATGCAACATGTGTGCAGTCTATTGCTCCAATAACTCTAGGGAATCCTATCATAAGATTAACAGAATAATAATAAAAAAGATTTAAAATATTTCTTAACATGTACTGTATTGTATAGTACATTTTAGAAATTTCCTTTTTGTGTTCATGTGATGTCGCCCTATCAATATATCTTACCGGCAATTTTATAAAAGCCCTCTTTAATGGACATGGTCGATAAATGTCCGGGAACACTATGAAACTATTAATGCACTCCTGCAAAGCGAGGACCACCTTGTGAAAAAACGCAATGCAATACCATTTGCTGTACAGTAAGTGCATGAATTTGACGTGTCAAATTCTTTATGTGCGGCTCAAGAAGTTTGCAAAGATAAGATATTCTTTCCGTGGAAAATCTGTATCTTTCAAACAAGAAGCCTAACTATCAGGAAAGGCAAGGGTTTTTGTCTGTCCCTAAAAACTCTCTCTACGAAGTGCTCGTCTAACAAAAAGGTGAAGCCATTGCAACAGACTGGGAATTAGTTACGTCACCTATATGTTTCTTTGCTCACAGCTGATTGGTCAAACTTCAGTCTGAGATCTCGAATCCAGAACATAACCTGCCCCAGAGCAGGTTAGCCGTGCAGCGTAAGATACCATGGCGACTAACACCGATTAAAGCCGAGCTACTTTCATAGTACCTAAAACCCAGGGTTGGCGGAAACTAAACTAGAACATAGCTGGCTAGCCACCTAAACTGGCTTCATGGTATAGGCCCCTGGTGTCCTGTTTTGTAAAGTCATATTTTGATTTTTTTTTAAAACAACAAAACAATTTCCCTTAGATGTTTATTTATGACAAACAATTTGAAAATTAGTCCATTTTAAATGATGATAATTTCAAAATATGATCATATTTCCATATGAGTGCTAAATCTGATCACTAATTTAATGTCAGTCGTGTTTAAAGACCAAGGAGAAGTTGTTATGGTGAAACCTCCAAACATTTGGTATCTGAAAAGCCCTGAACGTGCTCTTTACAGGACATGTAGACTTAAAAACTGTTACATGTGTGTTGTCAGAGAAATTCACTACAATATAATGTCCTCTACTGTGTGGACCAAAGTCTGTTCCTGGCTCCCAGGAGGACATGAGAGAGGTTGAATACACTAACACTGACAACAGCACTTTTCTGATCAGTTCGATCAGGCCTAAATCAGTTATAAACATTACAAATACAAAGTAAACATACACACGACAGCACCTGGCTACAGGACCTGGAGGAAGACAGGGAGTGGATGAAAAAAAAATATGATATATTTGACCCTGGATCACAAAACAGTCACGAGTCGCACGGGTATATCTGTGGCAATAGCCAACAATACATTGTATGGGGCAAAATTATCGATTTTTCTTTTATGCCAAAAATCATTAGGATATTAAGTAAAGATCATGATCCATGAAGATATTTTGTAAATTTCCTATCGTAAATATATAAAACATTTATTTTTGTGAGTGAATGCAGCACAATCGTGAACATAAATGAACAACTTTAAAGGAGATTTTCTCAATGTTTCGATTTTTTTGCACCCTCAGATTCCAGATTTACAATTGTTGTATCTCAGCCAAATATTGTCATATCCTAACAAACCATATCAATGGAAAGCTTTCATATTAAAAATGTAAAAAAATTGACCCATGTGACTGGTTTTGTGGTCCAGGGTCACATATTGCTTTTTTTTTGTGTGAATTTGAACATTTTCCTTTCTCTTCCAGTGAAGTCCTTCGGCACTGAGGATCGCCCCACGGACAGGCCTATCCCCCCTCGAGATGATGTCTTTGAGTACATCATATTCAGAGGAAGTGACATCAAAGACCTGACTGTGTGCGAGCCGCCCAAACCCACCTGTAACCTTCCTCAGGATCCCGTCATCGTGCAGGTGAGCTGCACACACACATTCAGGGGTTTCTGCAGAACATAAAGCCGTGTGAATGCTGACCTGTCCTTGTGTTTATGTGCAGTCGTCTCTGGCATCCACCGCCGGCCCCTCGGCCCCTTCCTTCCAGTCATACGCCCCCTTCAGTCGGGCCCCGTACAACCAGTTCAGCTCCAGTCCCCTGGTGTCCCAGCCGTTCGGAGCAGCGGTCACTGGTGGTGAGTTCACACTCGCTCTTGTTGTTTACAGCATTGGAGATGGGGTTTAATGTGCAAATAGAGCTCATTTTCAGAATTTTTTTGCCAAATATCAAATCGAAACAACATCAGGTGCTTTAAGGCAAGACACTACAGGCAAAACTACTGTTCTGTTTTCCATGCGCTGGGCAGTTTTGAATAATATAAAACAAGGACAGGCCAAACATTAGTCCCAAACTGATAAGTGATATCTTCTTGCGGAGCGCAGATCCAAAAGTAAATCAAAGATAAGAAAAAAAAAAGATCCATACACGAATATCGGCCAAAAAGCTCTTGGACTTTTTTGCACTTTGGCACTTTATTTGTGGCCTCTGGAAAATAAATCTCGTGAGCTTTTTGGCTGATATTCGTGTGTGGATCTTTTCTCAGTTTTGAATAATAACATGTCCTCTTTAAGAGTAATGGAAAGAACGCTTACAAAATAAACAGAGTGTTTATTGTTTTCCATTTGATCTATTTACAGTAGGGCTGTGCGATTAATCGTAATTGATTTTTCTATTTCTATTTTGGCTTCCAATGATTATGAAAGCAAGATAATCGAGGTAAAAGGATTATTGTGCCCTCTTTTCGTTCCTCCCTAAAAGCCCAATCTTAACATCCAAATGTAAAATGCAGTCTACTGTTGCTAAACTGCGGGATGAGCGTGATATTAAAACCGCATTAAGCCACGAAAGACACACTGTTCAGGTACGCGCCTAAACGGTCAAATAGCCTACACACAAATGTGGAAATGCTGTTTTGGCAAGTATCCTCATAAACACAGTCAGTTATGTTTTAAGTGAATGTAAACAGTATCGCGTGTATTGCATCCATGCAGCTCTTAAAGTGACTAATAAATCTGCTGCTGTCATTAATGTTAATCAAACAAAAGACAAAGGCTGCGTTTACACTTGGCATTAACATGTGACCTGTATCCGGATGTTGTCCACATACACACTGAAAAGACAAGTGTAAACGCGCTTCTGATGGGAATGTTATCCGATCAGCGTGTCCAGGTTCGGAGGTAGTCGAGGACGCGTTGTGATCGGATCTCAGTGTAATGTAAACGCAACCCATGCGAGATCCGATCTGTTATCCAGATACAGAAGCCACTTGATGTGGACAGGTGTAAACGCACCATGTCCTGATTGGCTTATGATCCGATCTGCTTGATTGGATCACGGTGATCGCATGTTAATGCCAAGTGTAAACGCAGCCAATCACTCCCTGCTCTTGAATGAATAATTTTTTGTAGTTTTAATAAGGTTGGGTCTATATTTAATGTATACTGCAGTGTTATTTTACATTTGATTGCTTTATTCAATTTCTGTTGTTGGCTATTACGATCTGAATACCACTGTAAGTACATCTGGAAAACCTAAAGCACTGCTTATTTAATCACAATTTTTGTTCTGTTGTATTTTTTGTCTGTTTTGTTTGTAATTAGTTGCTTTGTTATTATTGTATTGCTGACCGTTTACTTGTCTTTTGTAACTGTTGAGGACTTTTTACTTTCATGAATTAAGGTAGTATTAGTTTTTGCTGAAGTATCGATCATTATGAAATTTCACTGACATTTAAAATGATTCATCGTGACTTTGAGCATATAATCACCCACCTATAATCGTGTTAAATAATCATGATTTCAATACTGACCAAAATAGCCGCGATTATGATTTTTGCCATAATCGAACAGCCCTAATTGGCAGATTTCAATTAGTTCATAATTTTAAAGGCCGTTTTCTCAAAATTAGTCTGAAATCTCCACTTCAAGCACTTGGTTTCATTCTTACAGTTATTGTGAAGGTTTTTACAGAAGTTTTACAGAAGGCGTTCAGTCAATCACCTGATTTATGTAACATTTTATTCCTAAAACATAGTGGAATTTTTTTTTCTTCCACTAAATCAATATATGTCATCAAAAAATAAAGAAATGTGAACCTGGCTTTATCTAATTTTTGGATTTTCTGTTCTGGAAATGTATAAAACCGAGTGCATATATAATTAGACAAGGCCTCATTTGCATGTGTAAACATAACTTTTCAGAAAAATGTTACACTATTAAACTGTGGTGCCTTGAGAGTTTGTCTACTGTTTGTCCTTATATTTTGAACTGTCCTGTTTTTGCCTTTGGTGCTAACATGGTATAAAAACAGTGCAAGATAACTGGCCATATGTGAATAAATATGCACAATTTATACAGAGCATATCTGTATTTCAAATAGCAGGAGTCTAATCTGAAATGTGCATTACATTTTACATTTATTCATTTAGCAGACGCTTTTATCCAAATGAGAAGCAGTTAAACTAACAATAGGACAACAATATGCAAGTGCTGTGACCCTTCCCAGTTTAATCTAACGCAGTATGTGGACTTTTTAAATTATTTTTATAAAGATAATAGAATAAAGATAAAGTGTTAGCACATAATATATGCCAAAAACAAGAGAAAAAAAGTAATTCGGCCCTTCTTGAAAACTTTACTACACTGTTGCCATCTCTTACATTAGCAGACAAGCTGAAGCTATTGCTCTTTTTCAATTCTTTGCAGTGTGTTTGAATACTTTTAAATGGATGGGAATATTCAGAAAATACAGTCGTTGTTTCATGAGGCACTTGCTTGGAGAAGATGCACAGAATATATTTTGAGTGAGTGAGTGAGGAACGGATCTTATGGAAAGGTTGATTGCATGAGTGTTTGACTGCTGCATAACCTTCACACTAGTGTGTGACGTGTTAAAGCCCACACTTAAAGTTGTGCACTTCCTCCCCTCACAGGAACGAGCTCAGGTCCTGCGTTCGGTAGCGAGGCGAGCACTACTGCCCCTCAGTCCCAGACCTCTCGCTCGCTGAGTGCTCACAAACCCGAAGGTAACCGGATGGCCGACGCTAACGTGTGCAGAGTGGCTTTAGTGTGTTCGTCTTTTGGCCCGTGATGATGCAGGATTACAGCATGTGTCTTTGCCGTGTGATAGTTTTATGACTCGAGTTCATTCTGTCAATTAGTGACTTTAAAGACAACATGAAATCAAAATACTTAATAAATTGTGGTCTTATTGTGCAAAGAAATATACATTTTTCATTAAATTGCAAGAATTCTGTTGATATAAGCAATGCCAGTCTATAGAAATCATAGCCACTTTTCACAATCCTGTCAGAATGGATGAAAGTTGTGTTTCTGTGATGTTAAATGCATTGCAAATGATGCATATTTCATGTTGTCTTAACGCTTAAATGCATGAATGTTTCGCCAATCATCATTATTATATATTCAGGTCTTCAGCGACCCAGGTCTATATCGGTCTATATAGCCCTTTAACTGCCACGTTAGTATAAACAAAACTCTCTTGATATTTTAAAAACAATTACAAAAGAATAAAATTATTTACCTTTTGGAACTTGGAAGGGTTCAATTTGAGTTGATGCTTTTTACCATCATCACCGTCATCGACAGTACATTCAGCATCTGGCTCAAATTCACCATCTCAACCATATTCTTGATTGGTTTCAACGTCTAAAAAAATGTCTTCAACGTCTTCTTCACCAGATCCACCATCAAGACAGTGACACTAATATCTGATTGCGTACAGTACTTACTCTACAATAAATCGCAGAGCCATTTCAAGGTTTTGCTGATGATGCTTCTGTTTTCTTTTGTTTTATGCCTCAGTAATTATGAGTGAAACATCATATCATTGTGTGTCAGAGATTCGACTATTGTTGCACAGAAAAAAAGGTTACACAAGGACACTGTAAAATAAAGTGTTACCGAAAAAACTATACTTGCACTATTACATATTCGGGTCACTAGCGACCCTATAGCCTACACTTCTATAAAAATGTAATAATTGTAATATTGTTTATAATGAATACAATGATTGAGGAATACTAAGAGGGTTGAGATCTAACTTCTAATAAAGAATGAATGAAGGAGAGGGTAGTAAATGACGTCCTGGGTCGCTAACGACCTGAGGAATGCGTTTTAGAGTTAATTAAGATTTACCGCATGAAATGATACAGAGAACTGGTGTTTCCGTCATCTAAGGGCATTTTCACACCTATAGATCGTTTGTTTTGTTCCGAAACGGGGACTTAATTTGTTACAATGTTGCATTTTCTTGGTTCGGTTCGCTTTCACAAGGCAACCTGTGTTGCCAAAGTGTGTAAATGCAAGTCACATGCGAGTACAACTGTCCTCTTATTGGTCAGAATTTCCTCTGCGTCATCCATCAAGATGATTGACAGGTTCGCTCCATGAGCTTTTTTTTTAACTGTGATAACTAATGTGCTCTCTCACAGAATCAGGCACTACTGGTTTTTATATAACATATTTTCCATTATGAATAATAATACCATTTGGTCCGTTGGGATCGAATTGCTTTCACACCTCACTTAAACTTAAGTTCGTTTGCAATCGGGCCGAGACCACCGCATTCAGGCAAACTCGGAGCGGTTGTTTTGGTGCTGATCCGAGCACGATTGCCTCGTTCACATATGCCTAAACGAACCGAACCAAAGGAGAAAACGCACCAGGTTCCAAAACAAATGCAAAAAATTGTTTTGTTTTTTTGGTCCGTTGTTCATTTTGTGAGTCGTCTTTTTCAGGTCGTTCCAGCCCATCTTTAGAGCACTCGAGGAAGACCCCGACCAAGGAGCATTCGGTGCAGACGGCCCCGGTCGCTCCCCCTGCGGTGTCCACCAGTTCAGGGAGTCAGAGGAGCGCTGGAGCCACCCGACCGGCCCTCAACACACAGAAATCAGCAGAAAACCAGGAGCAAAAAGGTGAGAATCAGGGAAGTTCAGAGCTGGAAATTTATGTACAGATATCATTGAATTGTTAATTGTAATTGTGATATATTTTGTTCATCTACAGCGTCTGATGTCCAGAAGATTCCTCGGCCAGAATCGGATTCAAACAGGCCTGATAACAAAGACCCAATCAAACGCCAGTCTGGCGGTGAGTCACTTTAAAACGTCTCTTCTGCATTTGCATATACAGAACTGGCCAAAAGTGATGTCTGGCTTAGGAAAATTGACACCTTCACCCTTTATTCAAGCATTATTTAAATTTTTTTTTTTTTTTAAAGATTATCTAAGCATATTTGTGTAGTTGTGCTTGGAGTCAGTGGTTTTATTTGTGACGATAACGCAATGAGACATGCCAAATTGTGCAAGCATAATTTTTCACATGCAAAAATGAGAGAACCAACGAAATATTAATAACTGATTAGCTTGTAGTCAATGTATGTATTTTCCTGTGAGCTTTTTGTTTTTCTATGCATTTTATTTTTGGCATAGTAAAATAAAGCCTGTGGCTGTAGTTTGCCTTTTTTGCCAAACAATATTTTTCCCTCATATTTTGATGGTTTAATTGAACTTGTCCAGAGGGGATATTTGTTTATCCTGCATCACTTTTGGCCACTACAATACCATTTACTCATGGAACTCTTTTGACAGTATTTTATATTTGTATTGTATATTTGAATGTACTTCTCTTTTATGAATGCTTTTCTTTTATATTGTTGTATTTCTCTTTAAAACTTTTCTTGTTTTTGTGACGCGCTTTGAGATGTAACTTATAAAGGCGCTATAGAAAATAAAGTTTATTATTATTATACTGTACTTCATTGATCATGGCCTTAAGCATTATTGTTAGATACATACTACATAGTTGTAGTTTGCCTTTTGTGTGAAATAATATTTTTCCCTCATAATTCGATGGTTTAATTGAACTTGGTTGACCAGCATTGAACGTTTTTAATGACCCTGCATCACTTTTGGCCACTTCTGTACATCATCACGATCAGGGCTGTAAGCATCATTTGTGTAATGGTTGTTTCTCCCTCCAGGTGGCGCTCCTCCAATGAGAAGGGGGCGGGGCAGTGGTGGCGGAGGGGGCGGCAGCCAGCGCGGGCGGGGCAGATTTAACGGGCGTAGAGACGGACCAATGAAATTTGAGAAGGACTTTGACTTTGAGAGTGCCAACGCCCAATTCAATAAGGAAGAGATCGACCGCGAGTTCCAAAGCAAACTCAAGATTAAAGGTACAGTTACGGAGAACACAAACATGCATCATTAGCTATGTTTCCATCCAAAGTTGCGAATTTATGTGCAAAATTGGAATATCGCATAAAACGTTTGCAAATAAAGCACTGTGAGTCAAAGAGAACAAAATCATCACTTCCTTGTAAACTGGCGATAATTATCACTAAGAAAAAAGGAATGCAATAGGAGAAGCTACTGTATATAATATAGGCCTATATATACTCCTCAGAGCGCGCAGACGAAACACAAACGTTAACTTTCTTTCGGAGGCAGACGCCTGGGAACGCAGTCGTTTAAGACCGTTCTGGAAGGTAATTATACTGAACTTTGATGACAGAACAACCAAAACAGCATTTCAGATGCTGTGCAACGAGATCAGTCCGCTGGTTGGTCCAGTTATGCCGTCCTATTTATCCAGTAAATGTGTTTCCATCATAGTTTATGCTCATGATAAAAAAAAAATTGGTAACACTATTTTACAGTGTCCGTGTTACATGTACTTACTATAGTAATAACAGTAAATTATGCATAATTACATGCAACTAACCCTCAACCAAATCCTAACCCTATAGTAAGTACATGTAGTTGCCTAATATTACTCAGCACTTAAATATATTATTACACTGTAACAATGACACCTTAAAATAAAGTGTTACCAAAAAAATGTATGCAATATCCCAAAATGCGCATAAAAATCGGTGGATGGAAACATGGCTATTGTGCTTTTCGAGGGTTTAAAACAAAATGTAATATTATTTATTTTTTGTTTAAATGCTGAAATACGTTGTTAACAGGTTTTGTGAGGTTCTCACTTTTTATGTTTTTTTCATTAGGGTGATTTTTTTTTAATTTTTTTTTTTTACTGACAGTTTATTGTCAGATGTGAGTTATAATGTCACTTTGCGCTGCAGATGAGAAGAGTGAGAAATCGGAGAAGACTCTGAACGGGGAGGAGAAGACCGATTCGGGTGTGGAGACACAGAACAGTGAAGGCAACGCTGACGAGGAGGATCCACTGGGACCCAACTGTTACTATGACAAATCCAAGTCGTTTTTCGACAACATCTCCTGTGACGACACCAGGTGAGATCTCAGCTCTGTAGGATGTGCTTTAAGGGCTTTGATTTCAGTTCACAAGCTCTCGATCTGATATCGATTCATTTGGAAATATTTTGGGTTCATGTTTATTTTTTGTATTCATACTGTTTTTCACATACTCTATATTAGGGAAGAATTTGATTTCGGACGCAGCATAGGTGTTTCAAACAGTAGTGTGCTACATTAGTCACATGACCTCACTACTTACCTACTACTCACTACTTACTCACTTAAGTCCCGTTATTTCCTCGAAATTATGTGTCAATGTCTTTTTAACAGTCTGAGTGAAAGATGTTAATTGTTGATGCTTTTTCATGTCTCACCTGGTTCGAACAGGGTGTAAATGCTTTGAGTGATTTAGTCACTATGGATTCAATGTAGTAATTTGTTGTTGTAAAGTTTAAAAATAACTGTGGATGAATCCTCTAACAGACATGCACTCTTCTGTCTTTTCCAGAAAGGAGAAATCAGGAGGTGCTTTTGGAAGGTATATATTTGGAGTCTTTTATTTATGTACATATATAAATGTTTTTATGAAGCCATGCTTATGATTCAGACTACCCAAATTCACATGTTGTCATGCAAGATTATTTATTCAGCTAGAAATGACTGTGACTGTGAGCTCTTTAATGTATTTGAAAAATATCCACTTTTACAAACAGTTAAAATCATTTAAATTAATTGGTCAGTGTGTTGAAGCCCTGATCAAATGATATAACAAATGGGCAAATCAAAAATGTAAATTTGTGTTTTCAGGTGGCATGTTAAATGATTAGCCTACTACACATTTTGTTGTGCACTCATACAATAAATCCTGCCTGTTGCACATTTGTTCTTGACATCTTATAAAGCAGCTATTTTTTTGTAGCAGACTGGAATACACTACATGCATTCTGCTCAGATTTTCAGTGTGGATGAGTTGACAATAGTTGCCGAAAGTCTGCGCCAGTCTTCAGATTTTAGGCAGTCGGAGTTGAAAGATTTCACAGAAAATGTGTGTAATGATGGGCACAGGCTTTTTGTAGCTTCAGACTATGATATCAAAACATATTTGATATTTCGAGCCAATTTTAGAACGAATATCACAGTGAATGACGCGTCGTTATTGAAACCGAAGCTGTCCTTTATCTATTTCCTTCATCTTTATCTGTCCTTTAGTGTTGCGATAAAATACGATAACAATAGAAAAGTAAATGAACAGAACACGCTGAACAAATTAGCCTCAATATTTGAGTCATCAGCACAGATAAAACAACTGACTGCGCCACTCGCCTCTACCTCCCATTGTAATCTGTACTGTCTGTACTGTGAGTCTATACTGACCACGTCGTTTTTACTTTTGCGACTCGGCACACAGAGTTAATACAACAACTACGGTGGTCATGTTCTGCAGATCCATGTTTGTCTCGTTTCTCACGCATCTCCTAGCAATGTCTTGTGTGTTTCTGTGTGAGTTTGTTGTGTTCGGAAAAGTTGAAAGTCTGCTAGTGTATAGGAGCTTTCGCATCAGGTGGTTATTGTAACTCAGTTATAGGAACTAGCCATTCATTTACCATTCCATTTTCCTGGTTGCATTCGCACAGCCAGTATGAACTCTGAAGTCACAACTATGTAATTTAAGCGTGGCATTCAACATCTAGAGGATGGAGGACACTGTGAGCAGAGCTGTGTTTTTGTCATGATAACAGAGATGGAATATAGACATATAGTTATGCGATTGAAAGAGCAAAAAGCAGGGCCAAGAGACGAAATCTATGACAACTTGCAGTGCTTCATTTCATCGAGGCTGAGAAAAGAACAACGCCGCAGACAAAGGCCTTATCAGGTAAATGCCGTTAACATTAGCTTTATGTTTATGTCTTATCCGTGTTTTACATGTTAATGGAGTAAGTATATGTAAACTGTGTGTTTACACGACTTTTTAAAAAAAATGGCTTGTGCCAGTGTTTTGGATGGCATGTGTTCGGCCAATCAACGTAGGAGTTAATTTTTCTCCCTCCAAAAGGTGCTTCTATAACTAAAATCCTTCCCAAATCTTGCGGTGCGAAAATGATTATAGCTATAAGCACTATAAAAATGTTCCTCTGGTGCGAAAGCCCCTTATAATCCTCAGTCGTTTAGTGTATGATGCTTAGGCCCGATTTCACAGACAGGACTTAGATTAAGCCAGGATTAAGCCTTAGTTCAATTAGGACATCTAAGTAGCTTTTATAAATATGCCTTAGAAAAAAATATTACTTGTGTGCATCTTGAGAAGCAAGTTGCTTTCAGTTAAAACAGCTGAAACTATCTTAAGCCTTGTTTGTGAAGCCGAGGGTTCGTGTTTTAAATCTGTCCATATGTGAAGTTGTGTAGTGTATTCCAGCGCTGAGATGAATGTCGTGTAAACATGTTGCAGATTAGACAGGCCGCCTGCCAAAGGTGGATTTTTTTTCACACTGGGCCTTATTTTAAGGATCTAAGCTCATGGTCTAAAGCGCACACCGCAAGTGCACTTAGTGCGTGTCTGAATCCACTTTTGCTAGTTTAACGACGGGACAAATGGTCTGCGCTCCCGGCGCATGGTCTAAAAGGGTTGTCCCTATTCTCTTAATGAGCAATAGGTGTGTTTTGGGCGCAACGTGCAAAAAAACAATCAGAGTCTCATCTCCCATTCCCTTTAAAAGCCAGATGTGCTCGCGGAAACGGATCTGCTCGTGCGTGAGGTTAAAGCGTGCAAGCAGATCATCTATGGGACATAGTGTATGCGCATTCGGGACCCGCCTATAGACGCATATTACTAACTCGCTCTTTTAATAACAAAAAAAAAAATGCTGCGCCATTGACTTTAGACCAGGTTTCAGTTGGTCAATGGCTCAGTCTATTTCAGTTGACTCAAAATATCAACGCACCAAAAATGTGCCAGAACCCATGGGCACACAGATGGGCACAAATTCATTTGCTATTTAAACAATGTGGTGCAGGACATGAAAATGATAACTGCGTCGGGCTGAAACTATCAAAAAACACTTGCGTCGCGGCTGGCGCTGCTTTGCACCGGGTGTATGATAGGGCCCACTGTGTTGAATTGCTTTCTGATGTGTTTTTCATTCCTTCTCTTCAGGGAACGGAGGCAGACCTGGGCGGAGGAGAGGAGGATGAACGCGGAGACGTTCGGTATTCCACTGCGTCACAACCGCGGGCGCGGGGGTTTCCGTGGCAGAGGCGGCGGCATGGGCTTCCGCGGGGGGCGCGGGCGCGCGGCTAGCAGGGGCTCGTTCATGCCCTCCCGCGGGGGCGGAGGCGGGTTCAGGGGCGGCTTCAGAGGCGGCAGAGGAGGACGGGAGTTTGCAGACTTTGAGTACAGGGTTAGTACTTCCTCTTTTACCCCAGTAATGGACCAAACATTAATATTAGAGATGCACGATGTGTTGCACAGTGTTATTTTTAACTAAAAAACACTGTTGGCAATTGAAATATAGCTAAAATTAAATTTAAATATTAGATGAAAAAAATGTGCCTTGGCAACTAACTGAAATAAGTTTATTTACTAAAACTAAAATGAATTGAAGCAATATAGATTTTTTTTTTAACAATAATTTACCAAAGCAGATAACAAATTTACAAAAATTTAAAGTAAAATTAAATGAAAACTAATAATATAAAAATGAAAGCTAATTTAAAGTATTAATAAATATTGTAATTGCATATAAATAATACTAAATTGTTGTGATTATTGCAGAACCAATATTTATTTATTGTATTATTTCTTTTTTTGACACTATAATAACAGAACAGAACAGAACTGAACGATGGTTTATTTAACACTTTTGTCAATACTGTAATTTCTGTAATATCACTCTTTCCTTGCATACAAAACAAAACGGTGACAGTTTTACTCTGACTATTTAATAACTATAAATTTAAATATTTGTTTTTGATGTAGAGATGCATCATTTGAAAGAGCCCAAATGTCACTAAAGTGTCTTTTATGTAACATCTAATTTGTGCATTAATGGCTGCGCACTAATACTTTATTAATTAGGAAGGCAAGTTATTTTATTGAATCCGATATTACAAAACCAATATCCGATTATGAAAAAAATCTTAAATATCGGTAAAACTGATCATCGGTCGATCTCTAGTATCAGCCATTTAGAGTCTGGCTGGCATTTTGTCTTATTTGCCTGATATTGGACTATTGAGATTTTCCCACAAAATTAAATAGTTTGCTCTTTTTCTACACCAATGAAATAAGAGCAAATTGATTAAATATGTCTCATAAATATTACTAATATTAGTTCATCTATTATGGCCCTACAGATTTCATTGACAGAATCCTGGAATCCAGTCGGAAAAATGGAATTTACTGTATAATATCACACAATATAAACAAGACTGAATTTGGGAAAAAGTCTAACTAATTTCATAGGGCCCCAATCTAAGTACTGGTAACATAAGGTTACGGTTAGGTTTAGAATAACTCAGTTATTGTTATTGCTATGATAAGTAGACTTTAAGGACTGTTAAATAAAGTGCTTTTCTAATGTTTGTCTTTGTTCTGTTTTTTTTTCCCGTTTGTTTCAGAAGGAGAACAAAGTGTCGGCGTAGTCCAACATGACGACCAGATCATCCGAACAGCCAAGAATCTCCGATCATCACGTCTAGATTACCGCTTTGACTCCTGACTAACGGGAACGCCTCTGTCTAACACCAGCGCAGGGACGCCTGCCTTCAGCTGGACACGCAGCTTTGAGTTTCTCCTTTCTTCCTTTTTTAGAAAAAGAAAAAAAAAAACATTTGATGATCTTCTGATCTGCGTTCCATATGTTCGGAGGGGAGAGTTTGTGTACAAAATGCCGTAACTTCCATTGAATGATGATGATGATTATTATTATCTGGTATTTTTGCATCAACCTTTAGTTCCTTTGGTAATAAACAGAGGATGGTATTTGATATTATTCTGTTAGGTGTACAGAACCCCGCTGATACTGTGAGCGCTCCTCAGTCAAATAGCTTTATTATGTTATGATTTCCTTTTTATTTTTATTTCTTTGGATCTGTTCTCTGTCTCTCGAAGCACTGACACCCAGTGTCGAGACTGTGGAGTTCGTGTCCGAGCTCCGCCACCTAAACAAAAACTTTCAGTTTGACTCGCTCATCCGTCTGTTAAACGCAGGTGCTTTGCTTCAGTTCATAGATTGACATGGTTTGTAGTACTAGGTTTTGTAATCACTTTTTTAGTTCACTAGTTTATCGCAGCTAGATAATCTGGTCAAGCCGTTTGTTTCTTTGCTGCATTCTACCGTTAACGTCAGACACCATTGTCTAGCTGTAGGTCAACTCACACAAACTGGTTTATGATTGAATGTATCGATGAATTCAACTCTTTCTTTTAAACGCTTTTGTCCTGAAGTCCTCTCTATGCAGGCGGTCGCGTTCTCCCTGCTGGATCAGACTGCTGTTCCTGTCTTCAAAATGTATTTTTAATATTTGAGTGCCAGTTATTCTTGCCTTTTGATGTCAATTATGTACATTTCCAAGAGGGCTTTTTGATATAAACTCAACTCAAACCTCTTTAACGACGAGCCCCATCACCGTTTAATGCCGAGATCTTCTGGAAAGATCCTGTAACCCTTTAAGAATCCGATTGGATGTTGAAATCGCGTTCATGTGCTCTTTAAAGACGACGCCGCCAGAGAGTTTCACACGGCACACATGATGCGAAGGCTAAATTCGATGTCATTTCATAATGCTCTTATACCAGATGAATCTCGTCTCGGAACGTAAACGTGATCGTTTGGATGAATTGTGGAGGGATTATTTTAGTTTAGTTTAAAATCAGGGACGTTCCCATTTTGCAGTATTCCAGCAACTTATAAACAGGATAAAACGACTTACGCATCGTGTAAAAACCTTTACGACATGTTTCCATGCTCAGTCTGAACAGGCGGCGAGTTTCACCTGAAATAAGTGTCCATAATAAGTCCATAAACCCCTCTATTGTGAATAGTTCTGTTTCCTGTTTGATACACGTGTATGTTAATGTGTTATTTCAGGTACCAGCTGTTTATTGCTCTGTTAATGGAGTGAAGTTTGTTTACCCGGCGATCTCCTCTGAATGTCACTGAAGCACTAGTTCCTGCACTGTTAGATGGGAGGTCATTGTTGTTTTTGGTGTGCTTCATATTTTTAATTTGTGTTTCAGAGATCCAAAGACCGAATTACGGATAACATTTGGAGGAGAAGTGCTCTCTCTCAGCTGGTTCTGCATTATTTTTCTCATGTCTGTCCCCAGAGTTTGCCGTCTCTACTTGTGTTAGCTATAAACCTCTCCCTTTAAAAAGCACTACGAACTGCAGAGATGTCCCGCAGGCAGCTAGTGAAACGCAGTCTGACCGATCGCTCAGACCAGGGCATGATGGGAAACCTCTGAGCGAACCACAGATATTGGTGCTGAGATGTGAAACGAATCCTCAGGCCTGATATCGCCATGAAGTCGAGAGTTTAAACTGGACATCCGTGCAGAAGCTTGATGTGATTACTGTGGTCAGTCCTCTGGAGGAATTTGATTGGCAAGTTTATGATTTTGTTCCTGTTTTTCTGAATTAAAGCAGTTGTTCATGGTGTGCTCGTAGAGGGCTTCAGACGGGGGCAAACTAAGGTTTTTAATCAAGAGAAATAAAGAAATAGTTGTTCAGTACCCTGTCCGTGTGTGTGTGTGTGTGTGTGTGTCAAAAAAAAAAAAAAAGTTATACATGGTGTAATCACCTGCACTCTATACCTGGGTAAAGGGCTACACAAAAGAAAATTGTTTGTTACAAATCACACCAGAATCTTCAGTATGAGGGAACCATCTGACTTATTTTATATTGCTTAATTGCACAGTGAAAATGAAAACCCCCATCAAAAATAGCCATATGAATTAACAAAACCCAAAAAGGAAATAAAATAAACTATACTTTGACAATCATAAGCAGCTTGTTTCAGTCTCAGATGGACAATATCAGTATTCAAATATTACCCATTCGTTTAAATACCACTTAATTCCATGGATAACATCACTTAGACAATCACATTAAAGCATAACTTATCTGTTAGGGTCCAAAGGTGCATGAGGGACAGAGGCCAAGTCTCTGAGGGAAATCGTGAGAGAAGTCTGAGTCCAAGCAACAGCATCAATCCACAATGATCCATGGGGAAAAAAAATCAGTATCCACTTTCACCCACAGTTCTTTCAGTAATTTTTTCATGTATCCACCTTACTCATTCCTGCAGGCGTTTTCTACAATCTCTCTAACAAAGAGCATATTAATACTCATTCAAAGTTTAGCAATATGTCAAAACATCACAAGTCAATCTTAAAATAAATTCACTTAATATTGTATACAGGTCCGTAATGGAGGCCCAACCGTGACCTCTAGTGGCCGGAATGAGAATTACACCCTGTAATAGTGGAGCTGTTACAATAGGTCCATAGTGGACAAACATGTCTGTGTCAAAACACTGTCATACAAATGTGAAGCTTAGGAGCACAAACTTAAGTTTGGTCTCATTTTAAAGACCCTTGGCAGATTATTGTTGAAGTAAAAAAAAAAAGTTTAAAAAAATGAAACCAAATAAAAGTTATAGAGGTTTATGAACCGTATTTTATGAAACATGTTTAACTCTAAAACTGCTATAAAATCAAAGCCATAAAGCAAAACAACTTGTGGTCCAAATCTGAGGTTGATATCTCATAAAATGAGCTTTCAGTAAGATTTTGTTTGGCGCAGTCCCACATTTTCCCTATTAGATGCCAGCAAAGCTCTGCAGGTGTACAGTAATAAAGCGAGTAGGCTATTTGATTTAGGCCAAACCTGAAAAATTGGCAGCATCTGGTTAAAATGAGTAAAAATAAAAATGTTGAAGCCTCTAAACAAAGATTGCATCATTTTATAGTCAAATGGGTTGGGATTAAAAATCGCAGTTTTAATGGGTTTCAATTGGGACATTTAAAGGTCCTGAGGGGAACTATTTTGTGTAGCTAGTGCTTTAAGGAAATGGGGGTGAAATAGTAAAAATTCAATACAAAAATACACACCTGTGCCAAAATGTATATACTTGGCATTAACACTGGCAAAATGTAAAAAAAAAAAAAAAAAAAAAAAAAAAGAGACAAATTCCACAAGGGTTAATGTTCTTTTAAAAATTAATTTAAATGAAATACCCTGATTCAAAAACAGTTGTTGAGGGGTCAAACTAGAAATATGTTGCTTCACATATTTGAGAAACCTTAAATAACTTGCGTGCGTAGCAAGCACAAGTTGTGATGTTTGCTGTGCACATGCGCATTAGTGTCCTCTGATCGTGGGAAATTTGAACAACGGACGCATCTCCGATCCGAAGATATCGGCAAACGTTTTTTTTTTCTTATGTAAGACGTTCACTTCGCATGCACTCTCCACAATGAATAGCTTATTATCCCTATATGACTGTTAAACGTAACTGGTATCATCACAAACGTTATTCTGTGCACTAAAAACTGGCATATTTCATGGTAGTGTGTCATGCAAGGTCATTGCAAAATCTAGAGAAATGAGCGAGGTGAGCTGTTAAATGTCGTAATTAGACACGCAAATGAAAATAAAATGTGATATGTGATTTAAACTGTGTATTATTAATGAATATATTAAATATCTTGTTGCTGTTTTATACATTTTAACCAGTGCTAATTTAAATAAAATTAATGAATTTAAATGGATGAATAAACAAACATGTTGCCCAATTGTTATTTTCTTTTATTTGTCTTTATTTATTATATTTTCAATGAACGTGTAACCGGATGAATGAGGTGATGGATATTAGTGAGCACCTATCAGCAGGTAATCCACCCTATTTAAGAGCTGGTTGGCTGTAGCCCGGGATGCGTCACGTTCGACTCCGCCTCCTTCCAGTGTTTACAGTGGCTGTAGGTATGTGTGTTAGCATATAGCAACTTCTGTTTTTAGTTTGTTTGTATGTAGGGGACTAATTATTAGTGTTGTGTTTAGCTTGTCTGTCTTCTCCGGTTTTCCTTCGGTTTGTCGCAGTGGTTGCATTTGCTGGCTGCTCGCCTTTCAGGTAGGTGTGAACTGTTGATGGAAAGCGTATTGTTTGTCTTTATTTGGGGGTTTAGGATCGGCTGATTGTGTTGAGTTATGTGCAGTGTCCCTGTAGTCTATCTGAACAGCGGATTGCATGATTTGAGTACCCGTGCCTGTGAAAGGACAAGTACATTGTGCGAATGCATCGTCTACTTCCGGTAAGTGTTATTGCGCATGTAGTTACGAGCCGAAAGTTTAGCCATTGAGGCATAAATCTTAGTGTTGCTTTGTATTTGGCTTAGGATTTTCCCTCTCGTCCGGCGATCTTGTTCTTCATGCTGGTGCTATAAAAAGCTATTACAGCCCCGTCGATTCCTTGCTGCCAGATTAAGAGCGCATCGTATTTTCCTGCTCCACTGTCGCTACCGTGTGCAATACAAACTTTTTGCCATCTGTGAGAAGATCGTCACCCCACTGATGAGGGGGACCGTTGCTGTCTGGTTTTATTTATTATTTGTTGATTTAATGGTTCTTTTATTGAACTTTTGAGGTTAACACTTGGTGTCAAAAACGGAACACCAAATTATCTGCTTGTGAACTCATTGCGTGAATTGACTTATGTATTTATTTATGGTCTTTGTTTACACCTTTGTATGTTATTCGTGATGGTTTACTAATGGTGATAGATCTGCTCATGACCGTACCCTAAACATCATTCAACTGGGCTTTAGTGCATTGCTTTTCTGTTATTGTTTCAGGTGCTGAGGTTCCACAGGTGGAGGATCTCTTGTGGTGGTGGTGCTTCCTTCGAATGTTTGCCGTGACACTTTTGAAGTCTTTGCTGTGTGTGTGAGTGTGCTTTTGGCAAATTAAGTTTAGTGATCCCTCCTCCCGTGGTTTGCCTCAGCCCTGTTAGTCTGTGTCTTTTTCTATTGTGTCTGTGTAACCAGTGTATTAGTATGGAAAGAGTGTGTGTTTATTCCAATGTGTTTTAGTTTACTTGAATGTGTTTGTAACTCAAAACCTTGTCAGTATAGCTCCAGGTTGCCTTTTTTTTTACGTAATTACCCTGCTGCTTTAAATTAAACTTTGTAAAAATAAAATTTTTGTATATTTTCATATCCACGTCTCTGCCTACCTTTATTAGAGAATCGAACCTGAGTGACCTAGTAATAGTAACTTGAGTGTTGTCCATATTTCCCGGGGCGAAATTCCCCGGGTGGCGTAGTCGAAATTCTTTCTACCTGTAATACCGCCCTTTTGCCACAAACGGTTAGTTACATTTAGGCCTACATCATTAAAAATGGGTGTCTCAACTGTACCACATATGGGTAGGCTACAGTTGAGCAGGTGAGCTAATTGTGGAAAATATAAACTATATATGAGTAGCCTATTATTGATTGATAATATCTTAGTCTACAAGCTAATGTAATGTCATGTGGAAATTCACTTCTCAGTATCTATTTTTGTGTGAAAAATCAAAACGCAAAAAGTGTCTCAACTGTAGGCTACTCGGTCTATAGGCTACCTTATATTTGTATTTTAGTTTTAAAAAAAATGTTTAGCAGACGCCTTTGTCCAAATGAGGACTAAATAAAGCGAGTCATCGTGAAGAGGCAAAAACAACGCAAGAAGTCTCAACGCAGTAACGTTCAGGCATTGCTTAGCGTAGCGTAAACCAGACAAGGGAGGATTAAAGGAGGATTTTTTTTTTTTTTTTTTTTTTTTTTTTTTTTTTTGGCTGAGTCTTCTGGACGACTCCAGGGGCCCGTTCTACTATGGAAGCAGATTAGTCTCAAATATAATTCACGCAAAAAACATGATTCACAAATGCGTAGACAATTTCACATGCATGAAACCTAATTCACGTGCGTGAAAAAAATATATATATTCACAAAAAGCAATTCACATGCGCAAAATAAAATCATATACTCAAATACATTTCACAAATGCAAAACACAATTCGTAGGTATACAACTGTGCACAAAAACCTTTGAATGTTTAAAATGTACGAGTGTATCCTTGCATTTGAATGTGAAAATCGTCATTCACGTACGAATCGCCTTAGATATGTGTGTGTGTGTTTTTGAGACTTTCCTGGCAGCATAACACTCGTAACACAGAGCAGTCGTACTCTTTAGCCAATCAGATTTAAGCTTATCAATCGACCAATCAGTATCACGTGAGGGCGGGCCTATCTACATGGTACGTCATCAGCTTTCGACCACTGATCTATATAGAATGACATTCAGTCATTATATAGATCAGTGCTTTCGACCAGTTCATGGCTAAGCAGAGGTAAGTGCAGTTAATCGTTCATTTCTGTGTTAACTTAAGTTAAAGAAGTTTGAGATCAGTTGAAGCAATACTTTAAGAACTATTAACTGATGTAAGCAATTGCTGTTGTAATCAGATGTCCCATATCGTGTCAAAAATGAAGAAGAATGATGCTTGTTTTGTTGTATTTTAGCTGAAGGTACAGACAGCTCTCACAGCTTCATTCACGCTAATGAGTGCAAAACAATCATCTGTGGTCAATACCCATCGAGATTGTTCTTTAAATAGTGAATAGACCTATTTTAATGAGCACCCAGTGTTTTTTGCCATTTGTGTATGATGTTAAATTATTATTAACACTTTTTTCCCTGCTTTTTATCAGGATTACTCACCTTTGGTGTGACATCTGGATAGCAGTCACGAACATCTTAATTCATGTTGTTTCTTTATTCTCTTTTATACTTTTTTTTTGTATTTATGTCTTAATTGGTAACACTTTATTAAAACGTTTCATTAGTTAACATGAACTAATAATGAACTGCACGTGAACAGCCTTTATTATTTTTTGTTAATGTTAACATTTACTAATAGCCTACTTCATTAAAATCTTGTGAACATTAGTAAATGCACTGTAAACTAACAATGAACAGCTGTATTTTTAACTAACGTTAACAAAGATTAACAAACACAGCAACAAATGTATTGCTCATGGCTATTTAATACATGAACTAATGTTAACTAAGTTATTGTACCTTATTGTAGAGTGTTAGCAATATATTCAACATGCATTTCCTTATGTATTGTGCTGTATTGTCATCTCAAGGTTTTTAAATAAGGTTTTTTATTGTCATCTTAAGGTCTCAGGACAATATTGTGAAGCATTAATTTTACTTTGCCTAGTAAAATAGGCAAATCTGATTTTATGCTGATAAGACAAAGATACTTATCATAGAGAGGCAATTAAGATTATGCGACTAAGATTACTCAGTAAATTCTATTCAAATACCATCACTTAATCTCCCACGTCCTCTGTCTGCAACTCTTGTACTATAGGGTTTTAGTACTTTAAATATCAGGACAAAATCTTATATGTCCTAACAGAGAGGTCTACTGATGACCGGACTGAACACAATTCATTTGTTAACTTTTCACTTGATGTATTGCACTTATATTTATATACTTTAAAAGCAAAAGTACACTCTGACTGGATCTCACAACTCCTGAAGAGACGTATATTTCTCTGTACTGAATATTGTGCTTCACAGTTTAGATTGTCAGTTCATGATCTTCATATGTAACAGGAACATTAATCATGATCAAGTTTTTTATATATATTTTATTCCCAAAGGATTCAGAAACTTCAAATTAATAAAACGTGTACATCAAAATTGAACTATGTCTGAATCTTTTAATTCTTACAAGAACATTTAATAATGCATGCATAGCAAGGCTTTATTCCTAAAGCGTGTACATATAGTCCACAGGAGACAAATTAATACAGTAACAATGCATCACTTTCAACCACTTGTTGAAACAACTCAAAATGGATGGCTTGCAACATGACTGTTTTCAAAGAATTACAGTAGAAATGGTAAGATCACAGTACTGGTTGTCTGCAACTTCATACATCATCTGTCTTGGAAATCTGAAACAATAAAACTACATAATATATGCAGATCAAAACATGTCTCCTATATATGCACGTCATTACATACATTATCATAGGTTGAATGTGTGGTGGACAGGACATGAAAATCCATCAACACTAAAAATAAATGTTTATATTCACATGTGGACTAAACAGCAGTTAATAAACTATTGCTTCAAATGATCTCTAACTTCTAAACACAGAAATGAACGATTAACTGCACTTACCTCTGCTCAGCCATGAACTGGGGCCTGTACCATGAAGCCGGATTAGGTGGCTAGCCGGCTATGTTTCAGTTTAGTTTCCGCCAACCCTGGGTTTTAGGTACTATGAAAGTAGCTCGGCTTTAATCTGTGTTCGTTGCCATGGTGTCTTACGCTGCACGGCTAACCTGCTCCGGGGCAGGTTATGTTCTGGATTCAAGATCTCAGACTGAAGTTTGACCAATCAGCTGAGAGCAAAGAAACATATAGGTGACGCGGAAGGAATGTCTTATCTTTGCGAACTTCTTGAGCCGCACATAAAGAATGTAACACGTCGAATTCATGCACTTACTGTACCGCAAATATTTTTTTTTGCAAGTGGTACATTCTTGCACGGTGACGCACAGCTAGGGGAAAACACGGTTTGTCTAACCATGCGCAAGGTGGTCCTCGCTCTGCAGGAGTACATGAATAGTTTCATTAATAGTGTTCCCCGGACATTTATCGACCATGTCCATAAAAGAGGGCTTTTATAAAATTGCCAGTAAGATATATTGATAGGGTGACATCACATGAACACTTTTTTTTTCTTTTCAAAAAGCAAATTTCACAAATGTACTATACAATATAATACATGTTAAGAATTATTTTGAATCTTTTTTTATTATTCTTCTGTTAATCTTATGATAGGATTCCCTAGAGTCATTGCAACATGTATGCAGTCTATTGCTCCAATCTCCACTGCTCTAGGGGAACATGAGGCAGATTATGTTAATAGGAAGTCCTATTACAGCCTTAATGTTCAGGTAGAGATGATGTGAATATGTGAGATGATTATTTTCAGTGAGATGAATCTTTAAATTAATAGTAACATTAACAGATAACAATGATCTACTAAACATTTCATCTGCAGATGACTTGTGGTCATGAACATTTGATCAAGTTTGGATGCCAAATGGTCTGGGTCCAGTGCTTGTCTCACAAATTTTCCATGAGTCTGTGTTGTGTCAGCACTTTGAGGAAAACAAGTTAAATTTGGTACAGTACAAAACACTGTTAATTTGAACTGAGATAGAAAAACCTACACAATAACCCCAACATGACCCTCAGACAGGGCCACAGCACTGCTTCAATGTGGCCCTCAGTAAAACCAGAGTGAAGAGAGATGACCTTTGGCATCCTAAAGGCACATTTCAACTGTGTTCAGCCCTTAAGAGTCACCAGAGCCGGCATCACAGATAGTGGCTGCATGTGCCATTCAGCTCCTTTAGTCTAGTTCAAGTCTCCTTTAGTGTGCAGTCTAGTTCAAGACTCCTTTTGTACAGGGCCCTGACTGAGTCTGTTTCCACCTGAAACATAATTCCACCACAAACATGATCATTACAAGTTTTCTGGAGGCTCATCAAATCACAAAAAGATCCTTGACTTCCTACAAACACAGGACTGACTGTAATTTATGTCAAGGCCAAGGGTTTTAAATCCTTACACATTTCTTCTGAAGACCATTGAGGTAGAGGCCTGTTTCTGGGGCAGGTTGTGAAAAATCCTACAATAAAAGAGAGGTGTAAGGGCCAGTCCATTTTTAATGCCACACATTCAAATGTTTGCCATAATAAAAAGCCCAGTGCATTCACATCAGCAAATGTCTGAGAACACAGACAGAGTGTCTTCATTTCCTCCACCCTAATAAATAAAAATAGACCAATGTAAAGCATAAAGATTATGTTTGGTGTTCTGTCTGATGCATACTGACCTCTGTGTGGGAGACTGTGTGCATGTGTGCTGGCTTCAAGAGGGACACTGTATTTCCCTCTACTGCAGAACATAGTCAGCTATATTTAAAACTTAAAAAGTAGTAATGTATTGCACACGTACCCAGTGTTACTTGCTTAGAGGAGCCAGCACCAGGGTCAGACTGTACAGCACCTGTAATCCCATCCATAATCGGCTGTCCCTTATTGCCTACTCAGAGCCAACTCCTCCGCCACAGTGTATTCTGGTTTTCTGAATTTAACTCTTTATTTCTGTTTGCTGCAAACAAGTGTTTGTAATAAAATGTTCACAAAAGTAATAAAAGGTTGTGGTAAATACTCACCACTTTGAATTATATTTTTATATTTTATCTTCTGCCAAGAACATTTGGAGTTGGGGTTGCATCTAAAAATCAATGAATATTAATCTTTCTTAGTACATGCACATTTTTATATATTATAAAAATAGGCTATATTACACGTATACATAGGCCTACATAATTTTACATATAGAATGTATTTGTTTAACTTACACATTAACAATCAGCAATCTTTCTCCAACAGTCTTCTCTTGCTTTGGCAGCAGAGACAGTATTGTTTCGAGCTTGAAATACATTTTAATTGTAATACAAATACAATTAAATTCATCGTAATTATGAATGATTATCTCTTGCTCCTCCGCGGAAAAATCGCGATCCGCGATTGGTTGTTCAGTGTCGACGTCACTCTTTTATGTGCACGCGCGCGTGGAGTAATCATAGCTTGAGGATCAAAGCCTGAGTTGACAGAGAAAGTTGATGAGCTGCATCATGGTACCAATAAAGCCTGATTGCATCGGTTTGGTTTTGTCAACTCAAAACTAATCCTGTAACCTCGAGTTTGTTCAGCTATCTTCATGGTACAGGCCCCTGGTCGAAAGCTGATGACATAACATGTAGGTAGGCCCGCCCTCACGTGATACTGATTGGTCGATTAATAAGCTTAAATCTGATTGGCTAAAGAGTACGACTGCTCTGTGTTACGAGTGTTATGCTGCCAGGAAAGTCTCAAAACACACACACACACACACACACACACACACACACACACACACACACATATCTAAGGCGATTCGTGAATGACGATTTGCACATTCAAATGCAAGGATACACTCGTACATTTTAAACATTCAAAGGTTTTTGTGCACAGTATATCTAAGAATTGTGTTTTGCATTTGTGAAATGTATTTTATGAGTATATATAATTATATTATGCCCATGTGAATTGCTTTTTGTGAATATATATTTTTTTCACGCACGTGGATTTTTTGTGTGTACGTGAATTAGGTTTCATGCATGTGAAATTGTCTACGCATTTGTGAATCATGTTTTTTGCGTGAATTATATTCTTCGTACGTCGCTAACTAAGTTAGCTGGATTTGATTGTTGGGGATTTGGCATGATCTTGGATTGTTTGGTTCTTCGACGCTCATCCTGGGGCCTGTACCATGAAGGTAGCTGAACAAACTCGGGGTTACAGGATTAGTTTTGAGTTGACAAAACCAAACCGATGCAATCAGGCTTTATTGGTACCATGATGCAGCTCATCAACTTTCTCTGTCAACTCGGGCTTTGATCCTCAAGCTATGATTACTCCACGCGCGCGTGCACATAAAAGAGTGACGTCGACACTGAACAACCAATCGCGGGTCGCGATTTTTCCGCGGAGGAGCAAGAGATAATCATTCATAATTACGATGAATTTAGATATGTATTTCAAGCTCGAAACAATACGTTCTCTGCTGCAAAAGCAAGAGAAGACTGTTGGAGAAAGATTGCTGATTGTTAATGCGTAAGTTAAACAAATACGTTCTATATTTATGTAAAAGTATGTATGTATAGCCTATATGTATGTGTAGCCTATGTGTAATATAGCCTATAGCCTATTTTTGTAATATATATATATATATAAAAATGAACATGTATGTACTAAGAAAGATTAATATTCATTGATTTTTAGATGCAACCCCAACTCCAAATGTTCTTGGCAGCAGATAAAGACAAAATATAAAATATAATTCAAAGTGGTGAGTATTTACCACAACCTTTTATTATTTTTGTGAATATTTTATCACAAACACTTGTTTGCAGCAAACAGAAATAGAGTTAAATTCAGAAAACCAGAATACACTGGCGGAGGAGTTGGCTCTGAGTAGGCAATAAGGGACGGACGATTATGTGATTACAGGTGCTGTACAATCTGCCCCTGGTGCTGGCTCCTCTAAGCAAGTAACACTGGGTACGTGTACAATACATTACTACTTTTTTAAGTTTTAAATATGGCTGACTGTATGTTCTGCAGTAGAGGGAAATACAGTGTCCCTGTTGAAGCCAGCACACATTCACACAGTCTCCCACACAGAGGTCAGTATGCAGCAGACAGAACACCAAACTAACCTGCTTTACAACAGCTATGCTTTACATTGGCCTATTTTTATTTATTAGGTTGGAGAAAATGATGAAGACACTCTGTCTGTGTGTTCTCAGACAGTTGCTGATGTGAATGCACTGGGCTTTTTATTATGGAAAACATTTGAATGTGTGGCATAAAGGTACTGGCCCTTACACATCTCTTTTATTGTAGGATTTTTCACAACCTGCCCCAGAAACTGAGGCCTCTACCTCAATGGGCTTCAGAAGAAATGTGAACTAGGATTTCAAACCCTTGACATAAATTACAGTCAGTCCTGTGTTTGTAGGAAGTCAAGGAACTTTTTGTAATTTTAACGAGCCTCCAGAAAACTTATAATGATCATGTTTGTGGTGGAATTATGTTTCAGGTGGAAACAGACTCAGTCAGGGCCCTGTACAAAAGGAGTCTTGAACTAGACTGCACACTAAAGGAGCTGACTGTGAGCTGAGGAGGCTCCAAACAAAATCAAACAGCTGGATAAAACTGATCTCAGTATGTATATAGTCTATCTATCTATCGATCTAATCTATCTATCTATCTATCTATCTATCTAATCAACACATCAACACTTTAGTATGAATATTTATTAATGCAACTTTATCTTGCTCTCTTTCTCTCTCTCATCCCACACAACCAATAAAAGAGTTTGAGACCTATGTGCAGTTTCAATGTGCTTTTATTAAGTGTAATATTGTATGGTGATTGCATCTACATCTGCACCAGCTGGGTGGTCAAGTGTGGTCAGGTCAGTTTCATCGGGGAGCTTACTGGTGGCTATATTGTGCAGAATGGCACATGCAGCCACTATCTGTGATGCCCGCTCTGGTGACTCTTAAGGGCCGAACACAGTTAATGTGCCTTTAGGAGGCCAAAGGTTATCTCTATCTTCACTCTTGTTTGAGGGCCACATTGAAGCGGTGTTGTGGCCCTATCTGAGGGTCATGACAGGGGGTTATTGTGTAGGTTTTTCTATCTCAGTTCAAATTAACAGTGTTTTGTATTGTACCAAATTTAACTTGCTTTCCTCAAAGTGCTGACACAACACAGACTAATGGAAAATTTGAGTCAAGCACTGAGCCAGGCCATTTGGCATCCAAACTTGATCATATGTTCATGACCACAAGTCGTCTGCAGATGAAATGTTTAGTAGATCATTATTATATCTGTTAATGTTACTATTAATTTAAAGATTCATCTCACAGAAAATAATCATCTAACATATTCCCATCATCTCTACCTGAACATTATGGCTGTGATAGGACTTCCTATTAACATAATCTGCCTCATGTTCCCTAGAGCAGTGGAGACTGGAGCAATAGACTGCATACATGTTGCAATGACTTGGGAATCCCATCATAAGATTAACAGAAGAATAATAAAAGATTCAAAATAATTCTTAACATCTATTATATTGTATAGCCTAGTACATTTGTGAAATTTGCTTTTTGAGAAGAAAAAAAAAGTGTTCATGTGATGTCACCCTATCAATATATCTTACTGGCAATTTTATAAAAGCCCTCTTTTATGGACATGGTCGATAAATGTCCGAGGAACACTATTAATGAAACTTTTCATGTACTCCTGCAGAGCGAGGACCACCTTGCGAATGGTTTGACAAACATATGTTTTCCCATAGCTTCTGTGCGTCACCCACCGTGCAAGTATGTACCACTTGCAAAAAAAAAAAAAAAAAAAATGCAACGCAACGCAACACAATTTGCGGTACAGTAAGTGCATGAATTCGACGTGTTAAATTCTTTATGTGCGGCTCAAGAAGTTCGCAAAGATAAGACATTCCTTCCGCGGAAAATCTGTATCTTTCATACAAGTAGGCTAACTATCAGTTAGGCAAGGGGATTTTGTCTGGCTAAAAACTCTTTCTCTATGAAACGCTCGTCAAACAATTTCCGCTGATATGTCCACCGGATTTGGAAGAAAAGTTGAAGTCATTGCAACAGACACTTGGAATAAGTTACGTCACCTATATGTTTCTTTGCTCTCAGCTGATTGGTCAAACTTCAGTCTGAGATCTTGAATCCAGAACATAACCTGCCCCGGAGCAGGTTAGCCGTGCAGCGTAAGATACCATGGCAACGAACACCGATTAAAGCCGAGCTACTTTCATAGTACCTAAAACCCAGGGTTGGCGGAAACTAAGCTGAAACATAGCCGGCTAGCCACCTAATCCGGCTTCATGGTACAGGCCCCTGGACTTGCTGTCATAGCAACATGTGCGCAATCTTAAACCTGCTTGGGAGCAGGCTTATTTCATGTTAACAGGATTAGACTGCGGCTTCATAAGCGGAGCTGATACGGGAAGTCCAGCGCAGCGCGATAGTGCACATATATATTTTTCTCGTGACTCGTGAGATTGTCGTTTACATTATTAATTTGTTGGAAACGCACATTTATTTTCGACTTGTCGGAGTCGGGCTTTAACTACAGCACAAACTGTTTGCATTGCCCTAAGATTATTTGCGAGTGGCTCTTTCCTTTACACTACTGGAGATGCGGAGAACTTGATGGAAAGTGCTGTCTGTCGTGTCATTCGGAGTTTACCTGGCGCTTTTAGGTTTAAAAAACAGTTTTAGCTTCTTCTTTTTGGTGGCATTTCCAAGCCACTTAAGACCCAATGTTGTAAAGCAGTTTTTTTAAAAGCAGGGTTTTTTTAGGCTATCATAATTTTTTATGAAGATCATTCAATCATGACCATGCCATATACTGTAAGTCACTCAGGCTTCACTAACGTGATTGGGACCATAGGCTAGCTAGACCATAGACTGCCATCAAGGCCTCAATGAAGGGGATTATGTGAACAGAAAGGGGGTTCACAATGTAAATGTGCAGCCCAGTTATATTGTGATTCTTAATATTCCAGATTAGTAATATTATATCAAATAAAATAAAAAAGGCAATTGACTAAAATCTTCCATATCACAAATGTGAAAGCAAAATGGCCAGGATCTGTGCATGACTGAAGAATTTTCAGAGATTCACATTTATGCACATTATTTGAAAGTGGTAAGAAAAGTTCCACAATTAAATATCAAGCTCACTGTATTACATACACTTATGCTGATCCTAACAGAACTGCATTTTCTCATAGGTGATTATGACATGTTCCTGCCTGCAGACAGGTGTTTTATGACCCCATTCCCTGACCCAAACCACCAACTCTAGCCAGGACAAGGGCACACAATGAAATGAACTTACTAACTAAAGGGAAGATTTCAGTTTCTGAAAAGTCTGAGGGGTTGCACACCTGACAGGGCCTGTGACATTGTTGCATGTGCCATATTACACAACACTGCCAAAAAAAAAAAAAAAAAAACACTTTTCATTAAATGTTTAATAAAAGACAAATATGCTTAGTTCCTTGAGTTTTATTTCAATTGTTCTTTGTAAAGAAAAGCCAGTGGTCAAGTGATATTAGACACATGCCTCATGCAACAAATAAAAAGGATAAGTTGGCTATACACTGCCCACCTGTAGGCCTATGTCTCCTCTGTCTGTGCAGACTCTTCTGTAGGCCTTTCTGTAGATGTGGAATCCTGCTACTTATATTGCAGCCATAAAGCATGCAAGTATAAATGAAGTAAAGTTATTTATGCACTTGCAGGTAGGCTAGTTCCTCCATATGACAGTTATCTGAGAGGGTTTATTCACTGTCCAGTGCAATGGAAACAAATGGACATTACAAAGTCTTATACTTTCTTCCTTTGGAAAGTTAGAAAATGTCCACTTACTGCACATGTTTCAGCCACCACTTTCTTGGGAACAGATACAAGTGTTGGTGTATTATGTAAAAGTGCACAAAAGAGGAAAACACAATGTCATTACAATGAACTACACTCGGGAAAAATGTGATCAATAACTCACGGCAAAATATTTTTACATTAACATAAGTTTATCAGTTTTCACTTTCACAAGTCAAAGCAATTAATCATTACTCAAGATTTAACAGTTGAAATGACTATACAGCCTTAATTTAATGCAGCAAAAATTATTTTACAGTGTAGGAGAGTAAGATCTTTTCTTCTTTTTTTTCTCAGCCTTTTTCTTGGTTGCTTTTATATAGTCTTTTTGAGTCTCTTCTGTTGTGGGAAAAGACAGACTTGCTGAAAGAAACTTGAGTTGTGTGTGTGCAAATGTAGGCTAATCTCTTTTGCCATAAAGAGTTGAGCTGACTTCTGCTCTTCAACAAATTTATTTAAAGTAAAATTTTCTTCGATTGATTGAAATCCTTATAAGTCTTAACTGTACTTTCCCTATACAAAGTATATCACAATTAGCTAATTGATGTCTTTCATAAAGGAAAGTAGATCATTTCTCCAATACTTGTTGGTAAATGTTCACTACCAAAAACTACAAAAAAAGATTGGTGCCATTTCTATTTGTAGGCTATTATTGATGTTTTATTATATGAAACTTATTCTTCACATGATATTGTGTTGAGCTCTAGTGGTGAACTCGAGAAATGGCATAATCTCTGCATCTGCTGTTGCATCTTAATACCAGATACACTCCAATTAAGGAATACATTTATTTACAAAATAATACATTTTAAACAAAACAAAAATAGCAAAGCTTTCTAATGCTGGTTTTGTTCCTCACTATGCTTTTTAATAAATGCTTAAAACACTAAGTGTGGTATGTTTTTCTTTATAAACCACTTTCTCAATAAACAATTTTACAACAACAATTTAGAGTTTTTCTTCATAAATCATTTTCTTCATATATGGTTACAATGATTATTACACGTGTCTCTCTTGATATAACACTTCCAGTATATAAGGTTACAATTATGGTTGACTACAATACAAAAGTGCTTCATACACAAAAAGGCATAATTATAATAGAATATTTGCATAATCTATAACAACTTGTGTTTTATTATGCTAACATATTGTGTAAATATACAATACAATGGCAAATGAGAAAATTATAATTACCGGTACTGATCAAAAAGCATTGGATAGAGTATCTAGACTGGGGAATGCGAAAGCTACAACTTAAAATGTGGATTATGGGTGATAACAGGCATTATCTGTATGTCAGTCAAAGCAGAGAGACAGAGTTTCATACAAACAAAAATGTATCAATAAAAATAGATATTCTGTATTTAAAATGTAAGCGAAATATAAAAAAAAACAGATCAAAGTTAAATAAATAATATAAAAATACACATGACAGATTTGACATTAATAAATCTTTGCATATGTATCACACAATGATGTCATTTTAATTTAGACTTTGTTCATATCATTTAATATATTTAATTGCTAAATTTGACAATTACAGTAAGCAATGTTTTAATTGCTTCATTATGGAGGAGTTTAATCCCAACATCATTATGATGAAGGTCTTATCCTGAAGACTCATATTCAGGCTTATCCTCCACTGAGCTGAGATCAGGCTAATCCACCTCCTCCATTTCACCTGTAAAAAAGCAAAACATCTTGTATGAACTCTAAATCATCAAATAACCAGTCAACATAACTCACAATGTGTATGTATGTTTCTATTAATGCTGCATTATTTCATTTCTAAGCCTTCTAATTTTAAAAATACAGAGCTAGTATAATAAACTGTACATTTGTCAATGCTATTTAAAGCTGTTTAAATGTACTATATAATACAGGTATGAAAAGCATGAATTCGTAATAGCTGTGGGTTTTGCAGTGTTACTATTTATGAATTGCCTTTTAGCCGCATCTCGCTAAAATCACCATCATACACACAGTATTCATTTATTACAGTATTACAGCAAGAACCTTCTGAGGATCCTTCATCCGATGATGGCTTTTCTTGTGCTGTTGATTTCACAGGTTCATCCGGGGGTTTAGGCAAACCTAACCATCCACCAATGCCTTTGAAGAATTTTTTAACCCCGCCTTCCTCTACGAGGCTGTGAGGAGGAATTAGAAGAGAAAATAATCAGTGTTGAGTGGAACAAGTTGCAAATTAATATTTCAATTAAGTACAAAGTGTAATAGACTGAAACTAACATTACATTCCTGTAAACAGATTAGTTACTGATTTTACATAATTTGGCATACACACTTTCACCTAAGCAAAATTTAATACAAACTTATCTAAACAATATTTCAGGGGTTTTCCTAGGTCAAACATGGTCTTCTGTGGTGGCTGATGAACACGGTCATCCACGCATGCACGCACACACACACACACACACACACACACACACACACACACACACACACACACACACACACACACACACACACACACACACACACACACACACACACACACACACACACACACACACTGGGATTCCATGTTTTATGGGAACATTCTATTGGCATAATTGTTTTTATTCTGTAAAAAAACTATATTCTCTCCCCTTACACTAACCCTACCCCTAAACATACCCATCACACTATTTATTTAGCATTTTTGGTTTTCAAAAAATATTATTCTGTATGATTTATGATCTTGTTTCCTCATGTGGACCAAAAATTATTTCTATCTTTATGGGTAATTTATTTTCCCAATATCGTGGGGTTTACCTGAACAAACAAACATACACACTTGAATATGTGGTTTATGGGGATTCTCCATAAGCATAAAATGTATTTTTTTTTTTTTTTTTTCTTACTGTATTCCATCCCCCGTAGTACAAAATTCAAAATGGGATATGGGAAAAGTGGATATCATTCGACTCGGCATGCCGTCCCGAATCTAACGAGACCAATTTGAGACCAAAACCGTTCAGAAGTTATAAGCATAAATAGCAATTTTTCCTATCTCTGCACCAGTAGGTGGCGCTGTGCCAAAACGTAGCATGTAACCTCAGGTCATGATTGTGATGACATGTACCAAGTTTGGTCTGAATACAATAAAGCTTGTGGAGATACAGCCTTATGTCTATTTTTGCACGTGCTCCATAAAATTCTTTGCGAGTTATCTTTTTGTCGGAATGGTCTGAGATGATCTGGTTTAATTTTCGTGAAAATGGGAGCAACGGCCTAGTTGTTCAAAAAAGTAGGTTTTTAGGAAAATTCTAAATGGCGGAAACATTTTCATGATAGAAAAAAAAAAAAAAAAAAAAATATTACCAACTTTGGACAGGTGGTGGCGCTAGAGGGATTGAGTTAGATACTCCAAATTTGCTCCTAGTTTACTATGTTTAGTATTACAGTTTAGTATTTTTAAGGACACAGGAAAAGACAGTATAGACTATTATTTTATAAAATACTCTAAATGAATGTATTTTCCCATCATTCAGATGCCACATCAGATCACAGAAGGGAGTTATTTTAAAAATTCGACTGACATTATATTGAAGAAAAACATATTAATGTGATAAATGATTGTGTTTTTACGGTATGCTAAGATAACATGCTAGCCCTTATGCACCTGCTGCCAGAGGAGCGATAATCCAACTAAGATCACTGGAATGTTTCTTTGAAAGGGCATTAGATACAAACGGAAAGAATGTGAAGTTACTGTAGATATTTGATCAAAGAAATAAGGTATTTTAATTCACACTGTTTTAATCACCTTAAGCTTATAAATAGCATGCTCCATGCTCCATGTCATTGTCACAAGTGCATCAGTTCAGATATCACATTAGATGACCAAATAAAGCTTTGGCGGGACAAACATTTATTTAGATGGAAGCCTAAATATATTTTCAGTGCAGGCAAAACCCTGTATTTGTATTTTAAATATAAAACATTTAAATTTGCATTCCTATGTTTGTTAGTGTTACTGCAACAGAAGGATGTTTACTCACCTCAGTTTACAGCTTGAGTTTCGCATCACGTCCATGAGCTTCTGCTTCTGCTTGGAGGATCCGATGTTATTTTTACTCAGATCAAGCTCTTTTAAAAACTGGAGTGCTTTTGTGTTTCTCAAAGACTGAGTTAAAGAAGAAACATCTGTAATGCCACAGTCGATTAGACTAGAAAGAGACAAACAGACAGAAGAATTATTATTTTTAACTTTTAACTCAATTAGGCAGGAAAAATCAGTTATCTCAATAGAAATCCATGTGATGAGAGACTTCCAGTGGCAGAGAAATTCACCAACATGAGTTTTACATCAATATCAAATCTGACAGGAGAATTCACAGTTGCCTGATTTGATCAAAGCTACACTAATTATTCAAGGCTATCATTTAATTGGTGTCTCCTCAGCCCAGCATTCTTCAGTGCAGCAGAATAAAGAAGCTGATTGGAAAATGTTTCAAACCTGCTTCACATGTCTTGGTACTTGGTTGGGTGTAAGAGTCAATTTAATATTTCAATAATTTGTATATTAGTATTGCTTGCTTGGAGTGTTGATTTTGCAAGCACTAACTAAGGTATCATATTTGTATCTTTCTTTGAGAGGCAATTCTGATATTTCCTGTGTTTATTTTATATATGAATGTATGTATATATGTGTGTGTGTGTATTATTTACTATGTTTTCTGATGTATAATTTCTGTTCTGTTTCTTTAATGTTTACGACCACTTGTGGGCGGAAGCACAAAATTCACGGTTCGGTTCAATACGATACACTTGTGTCATGGTTTGGTACTTTTTCGATACAGCAAAAATAAATAAATGCCAGAGAATTTTTTTATTTTTTATTATTATATTATTTATTAAAACTAACACACTTTGACCAATGATGGAGCTATAATAGACTCTTCTTAGGAGCATAAACAAAACAGCTCCTTGGAAAAAAATGAAATGTAACCTAATATTGTAGTAGTTATAAACAAAGGTCTATTTTTAGTTCATATTAACATTTGAGGGCACCAAATGTATTCATAATGTCAAAATAAAACCAACGTAATGTTACTTGAAAGCATTATTGCCTACTATTCCTGCCAAACTTCCATGGTTACAGTTAGTGTTACTACAGTAAATCCATGGTGAATGTTGCTGATCTGTGGACACTGGATAGTTCATTCATGGCACAATGTTTCTTCCTGGCTTCCACGCGCTGTTTGATCCGTTAAAAACGGAGAAATGTGAATGTTTCTCACTAGATCTCACAGCGATGTTTTTACTTCTGTGGCGAATTCAAATGATTTATTTACTGGATATCTTATTACCGCTGTGTAACAGTGTCGCTTGATCAAGATCGCTCGCGCTGCACTGGTCCAAACTGAAGCGGTCCTTCAACCACACAATAACCAGTAGCCCAGTTTCGTTCCGCTTACATTACGTTTGCACATTTGATGTTGGACAATGTTGTGGTCGCGCCGGCGTCTCTTACTATAGGGACTTTAAGCAACAGCCTCTGGTGGAACGGCAACGGCATTCTGGCGTTGTATTGCGCATGCAACGTTCTACTGTAACGTCTACTACGGGATAACAGCTGATTTGCCGGAGTCGCTACAACGTGAGAGTAAATCTAGGTTTTTAGACTTATTTACATCATACAATAGTAAAAACTCCTCTTCTGACAAAAGATTGTCATTTAATGCCAAAAGCAATCCTTCTCTTGTTTTTTTAAATGACATTTTTTTTGTATCTCAATAAATGAATTAATGCCGCGTTGCGCTGTCCTGTGGAGCTCCTGTCCTACGGTTGCTTAGTGATTTTTACGTTCTTGGCTACGCCGGTGTGACAGCATACTTCCGGTCGCCGTAGCCGTTCCATTCGCAGCTGTTGCTTAAAGTCCCTATTATGAGCGTGCTTGCCACGCGCAACGCGCCTACATTTGAAATAATGAAATTTTGGTCGGCAGGAAAAATGGTCCAACGAACCGTTCGGTTTTAAAATGCGTACACCGAACCGAACGACACTTCCCCATGATGTCTCTCCTCTCGACTGATTGATTAGAATGTTGATCCATTGCCGTCGGCGCGAAAACCCAAACTATTGTTTGTGCATACTAGAAATTAGACGTTCTGTGACGTTACGCTAAACCCTGTTGAATTTTCACGTTGTTGTTGTTTTTCCCCCCATTTCACCTTGCGTTTGCAGCCAGGTTGACTTTGAATAAATAGGCTAGTATAATGAAATTTAAGACCTTCATTTAAAAAATTAAGACTTGGACAACGGAATTTAAGACTTTTTAAGGCCTTAATTTAGGAACATGACATTTAAGACCTTTTTAAGACTTTTAAGACCCAGCGGCTACCCTGCTAGAAATCTAGATGCACCCTAGTGGCAGCAAAATGTATTTTGCAGCCAGTGTGGTCTAGCAACTCTCCATTGACTTTCGAGCTGGAAAAACCAAACTCAGGTCAGGCCAATCACATCATGTATAGAGTAGGCGGGGCGGGCTTAACATAATGACGACAGAGTTGCGACGGTTCCCTGCTACTTGAAAACATAGAATGGCTTCTGCTGCTGGCGAACAGCGGTCTTTCGAATCGGCTTTGGCCGTGACTCTGGAGGACTTGGAGTTAAGCTTTTCTTTGAGAAAAGAGCACAGAACAGCACTTGAGTCATTTAAAAAAAAAAAAGGAAGAAGTGTTCAGAGTTTTGCCGACTGGATACGGCAAAAGTTTAATATACCAACTAGCCTTCTTCGTTGCTCTGATTGGTTGTAGCGCTGTCCTATTGCGTACATAGGGATTTTGAGAGACAACCGTTTATCCCGCCCCTCGGATTGAGCCGTGCCAATGATGTGTTGCCAGACCTAACATCTTGATGTAGGTCTGCCTTGCCAAGTTGCCAGGCTAGGATACAACTCGTGTTTAAACGTTTAAGGTAACACAAGTTAAAGGTTTAACAACTGAAATCATAGGATAGGCTACAGGAGCCAACAGAATTTTGTATATTTTTGTAATTTTGTTTTTGATTAAACTCGCAGTTGTTAACGTTTTTTTTTTTTTACTGACTTCTGTGACAAGTAAGAAATATTTTTTCCTGCCACTATACCAGTGAAGTTAACCTAGGACTTTGCATCTATAGTGGGTGTCAATTTAAGACCCTGCTTTCATCAGATCACAAAACACATCACTAAGAAAAATTATTTTTGATAAAATAAATGTAAACTCAGGCTCTTCATGAGATATTGAGTGAAAATGATTTGGTTAATTTGTTTTATGTAGAAGTGATTTTAAGCATTTTTATTCTAGCATGTGAACGATACTGACCTCAATATCTCCAGTTTACACTGTGAATGGTTCAGGACTTCACACAAGAACTCCAGTCCTTTGTTTTGTATTTGATTCCCACTGAAGTCCAGCTCTCTCAGGTGTGAAAGATTTGAACACATTCCTTCAGTCAGGAGATGGCACTGATTCGCTGTGATACTGCATCCACACAGACTGAGGACAAAGAGAAACAACAATCACTCAAATATATGTAAATTCACCATGAGTAAGTGTCGTACAATATAATACATCAACAAAAAACATGGAAACTTAATTACAGAACCATAAACCATGAGAGGAGTTTAAGGTTCAATATAAAACCGATTGAAAAACTGAATCAACAAATTTATTAGAAATAGAATTAAATAGACTATTTTCTGATTTTTAACGTGAGAAAAATGAAGAAAATAATGAATAAATCACAAATTAAAGTCATTTTTGTGTAGTTTACCATTACGAATACAATTTTTACGTACAGAAGATTTTTGGTTAAAAAAAAGAAAAACCTTTAAGTAAGCTTATAATGATTTATAATTTGAGACAACAGGTCATATTTTGTGGGAAATTTTAGTTTGATGTAATTTATTTTTCATCGTCATCTCCCTAAAGAGAAGATTTAATAATTACAGCATTTGTTATTAGTTCGTAACTAATAACAACATTATTATTACACTCAGTGTAAATTACAATCTTCTGTTGTATATTGCACCCCTGTACACACAGATGGTCTATTCGTTTATTTTGTTATGTACAGTATATACATATGTGTGTCTTTCACATATCTTTATTATTTATCTTGTATTTTACTATTTGTGTACTGCTGTTGTCTCAGTGAACTAAACGCTTCCTCTGTCACCAATGCAAATTCCTTGTGTGTGCAAACATACTTGGCAATAAAGCTCTTTCTGACATTGTAAATAAATGTACATTAAATGTCAACATATAATGTACATTTATTTACAATCTTTAAGTTTGTTTGTAATAAACATCAAGTCAGCATATTAAGTTCTCTTGTAGACAATAACTTTATCCCTTAAATCCCATCTTTGATAATCAACATGACATACTGAAAAAAAATTTGTCCTATGAAAATAATTTCTTTATGCCTTAAAATCAGTTGAATGTAACTCTACACCCTAACTCTGCCGCCTTTGGCTTTTTAAAATTGTAAAAAAAATTGTAACACATGAACACACGATAGTTTTCTCATGCGCACACAAAAGTTTCTCGTACGCACGCGATAGTCTGTATATTTTTTCTTTTTGCAAAGGTCCCTTCAGGGGCTCCGTACTTTTCTAAAACTTTCTTGGTTTATTTATTTTCCAAAACCTTTTCCGGTTTTTCATGACCGTATGATCTCTGAATTTTTTATACAACGTGTAGCCAGTGTTGTACTCTCACTGTCTTTTAAAAAAGCAATCCATATGTAGATTTGTGTTTGTTTTTGTTGCTTTTCCAGTTGATTAGTCTTAAATGTGCGCGCATACTGTGTTTGGAGGAAAGCGTGGTTACGGTGTGGAGCTTGCCAGTCACAACAGTGAACATTTACTTGCTTTTTGGAAGAGATAAAGCCACTTGCAATTAAGTTATTTATTTATTTATATTCTAACTACTAATATTCGATTTTATATAAAAAAACATGGCTAACTTCATAGGTTAACATCCAGAATATGAACAATCCCTTTTATAAAAGTAGATTTTTGTACCATAGGCCCAAGTGCTGTAAAAATCCTTTAACTCCATCAGAATAATCTATTATCATTTTTTAGTCTGTTCTCACTTTGGTCTCATTTTGCAGTTTGTCAGATTTCAGCATTTGAAACTTTCTACTGAACATCAGTCCATTAGCTCAGTACTTATTTTCTTTAGACAAGGAAACACCAAAAGACACAGTGCTATAAACAATATGACTGGTCCTGTTGTCCTAAAATAACTAAATAGTGAACTTTAAATCACACTGTAACTGCTTTAAAGTATAATTATACTAACAGTAGATTTCCCAGCTAAACTAACCGTGCTGATATAATTCCAGACCGAGAACGGTTTGTAATCGTGGCGTGCTTTACCTGGCTCAAGTGGAAATACAACTGGAACTGTTCTTACTGTTCTTAGAATTGTTCGACCCGATGGTGGAAAAGCAGTTTATGTCACAGTTCTTCTGGGAAAACGGTGTGGGGAGTATGGCTACCGAGCCCACAGCCCTCTCCTCGGACAGCACGTCATATATGCATATCTGACTTATTTATGTGAACTCGTGAAATCTCATATACGCATTTATTCTATCTGACTTATTTGTAAGTGTGAACTCGTGAAATCTCAATTCTCCAGCTGCAGTCGTCTTTGTTGTAAACTAATTCAACCCAAGCGCTCTTTGGTGACGTGGGTGATTACGTAACCGCAGATCATCTGTCCATCATCGATTAAAGCCCGTCCTGGCAATTTGATTGGCTCGGCCTTTTGGGAGCCGGGCATAATTACTCCTCAACGGATCGAGTCCAGACCGAACTTCCCGACCAAAAAATGTTGTGGGCGGGGTTCGGCTGGCACCCAGGCTAGCGCTCTCCATGATGACGAGGAAGTTTCAGCAAAGGCCAGGATAAATAGATTTTTAGCCCTTGCATTAGCTCTACTACTAGATGTATTCATGGAGTTGAGAAATAAAAACCCGCCCTGTACAGCTATGATCAGCTGTTCGGCTGAGCTTTTGATGTTGTTATGGAAAGGCAAAGGCTGATCGGTTGCTTCTTGTCACATGACCTGCGGTGCGCTTAAAAGTTGAGAATTTTTCATCTCGCTGCGCCTGGAAAAACGAGTGCGCTTCTATTATTCTTGTCACGCGTCTACATTTGAAATAACTAACTTGAGCTCACAAAAGACGCGACATGTGAACGGCCCCTAACGAGTGAACACACCTGAAAAGAAGACTAATTAACCTGTAACCTAGGACACTAACAGGCAGGGAATGAAAGAAAGCAGAGCCAATTACCAAACTAGAAAACTGACCAGAAGACTAAAACAGAAAACAGGACATGAAAATATAGTTCCCATGGGTTATTTTTAACACTGTCACACTAGTTCTGTATGCTGGAAACTGTTATAACAGCAGATGTGAGCAGCATAAAATATCTGAAGAACAACACGTCCACTGAAATTTGAATTGAATCAAATTAAATTGAATGCAATTACTTGTCAGTTAGGCACCTAAAAGTAAGTGTGACCAATAGGAAAATGCAGTTGCAGTTCAGGTGAAATGCTGCAGTATAAACAATGTAACCTAAGCTCTGTTGTCTTTAACTAAACAGTAAACCACACTGTAACTGCTGTAAAGTATAATGATACTAACCGTAGATTTTCCAGTTTGCATTGTGGTTTCTTCAGTAGATCTCTGAGGTTTTTCACTCCAGAGTCTCCTAGTTTATTTCCACTGAGGTCCAGCTCTCTCAGGTGTGATGGGTTTGAGTTCAGAGCTGAAGCCACCGCAGAACAGCTTTCATCTGTCATCTCACAGCCTCTTAACCTGCATTATGAGAAAGAAAGAGTAAGAAAATAGGACAGAAGAAAAGAAGATAACTCTTATTCTGTAAAGTCACATCCTCTTTGTAAACAGACAAAACAAAAAAGACATTCAGAGGAAGAGAGATCATCATTCAGGGCTGTACACTGCAACATGTACACTGAAAAAAAGATTATAACTACCTTCCTAATATCCTCTGTCCAAGCTTTTTTGGAGTGTGTTGCAGCCATCAAAATCAACATTTGTTTATATTTACAAAATACAATTAAGTTTGTCAGTGAAAATACTTTTGTTAGTTAAATAAAGGTTAAAGAGAGTTGAATCACAGATTCTTGATTTGATCACATTTTACAAAATATGACAACTTTTCTGGACATGGGATTGTATCATTATTATTTATTATTCATTTATTTAATAAGAATTATTATGCATGTGACAGTAATAGCTAATATAATGTAAATCAAATGCACTGTAAAATAAATGAAAATGTATATTTCTTAAGTAAATATATATTTTTTACTTTACAGTAGGGAAATTACCAAACTTTTTTAATTTCTTCACTTGCATTACTTTTATTACTTTTATTTAGTCAGAAAACTAAAAGTGCAATGTGCAGCAAAACGTTTTCGGGATCAACCCTTCATCAGTGCCATGTTCAAGGCAAGATCCAGTAAATCCTCATGCAAGAGCGCTTGACAAAGCATTCTCATGTTTCAGTTGGGTTGTGACTCGTGCACCTTTCACACAGCAGCTGCAGTTTTCCATATGTGTTTTATCCAAATAAACGGGTTATTCCCCACTGTGACAGGCGGATGATTTTTGTTCACAGTGCGCAGACATGACTAATCGATAATCAAATTCATTATTTGATTTATTTGATAAGCAATTTTTGTATGTTAAAATAAAGTTTATGTACATCCCTGTCATTTATTTCACCAGATCACTACATACTAAAGAGAATATTTTTTACAAGTATATAGCTTAGTGTTCAAGCAATGTTAAGCAGTTTGATTCTTGTATGTGAATGTTCCTCACCTCAATCTCTCCAGCTCACAGCGTGAATCTCTCAGTACACCAGATAACTGCTTTGCTCCTGACTTTAGTGTATTCTCACTGAGGTCCAGCTCTCTCAGGTGTGAGAGGTTTGGAAGTAGAGCCGAAGTCAGGGTGATACACTGTTTCTCTGTAATACTGCATCCACGCAGACTGAAGACACAAAGAGAAAAGACAATGAATCAGAGCTATGATGATCAAACTAAGATTTGTAAATATTTGTCATTCTCTCTATCAGCATTTTCCATTTCAGAAATGTCAATCGAACGGCAACTACACTGAATCGTTCTTCTTCAGACCATTGACTTGTCACCGTTGGAACAAGGCCAATATAGAAGTTGCTCGCAATATAAAAGCACCTCTTCAGCGGACTGAATCACAGGCTGCGATTGTGAACGCTGGTGAGACGAACAAGAAGCTGAGCTCGTGAGGTGCTGTAAAAGCTGCTATATATTGCCGATTTGAATGGGCCAAAATATTGTATATCGTTCATCCAAAGCATCACTGAAATATTTAAATGTTTTTGTTTATTTAAATTAAAAGTTAAGTTCTGATCTATTATTCTCTCTTACTGTTATATGACATTACAAAGTGAAACAATTGCAGGTGTTTTACATTGCAGGTTTTGAATTTGCAGGTTAGGCACAAGATTTTTTAAAGCTACACTGTGTAACTTTTTTAGTTGATTCTTAGCAAAAAACACTTAGTTCTTTCAAAAATATATGTGCTCATTAATGTATATTTACTTCTTTCAAGTAATAAAGTATTCTCTTAAGTTTATAATCTGCCATTGAAAGTACATACGGGTGAGGGGTTCGAATGCCGGTCGCCATCATAGACAGTAAAAGAAATGGACACAGCGACCCCATTGGATTCAACGGAGACAAAGTGAAGCCAATTAGAAAATCTTACTTCCTGGGGGTCCAGCGTACTGCGCAGACTCAAACTGAGCTCGACGACGTAGATGTGACGTGAGCAAACCGTCTGTCTTCTAGTAGCTGTGCCAAGATCAATCTGAATCATTACCTTCCGAAACTCGCAGAGACGGAGAGTGTGAGTAGGAGCTGTCCATGATCTTGGAGCAGGAGAAACTTTTTGTAGGTGTTCTGATTAATTACTTTGTCCTTTTGCCTCGACGTCCTCCCGATTGCCCGCGAGCTTCTCCTCCTGTCCATACGGTAATTCTCTACTGTGCGACAGAGAGTCGCGTGGCTGTGACGCAATCGTTAGCCTACTTTTACAAAAACTGCTTCTACAGGGCCATAACGTAAGATACAAGGTAATGGAGCATTTTATACATTGTCGTGTTTCTTTAGAAATAAATAATGGACAAATGGAGTCTTTAAACGCCTCAGATGTGAAGTTATTCGCTGTCAAAGTGACGCCAAAATGAATGGGAGTCAATGGGATGCTAACTGCAGGTGGGGTTCCGTTAGCCAATGGCGGCGCCCGGGGGTACTTCAAAATAATACAAATCCCTGCACCCTTGGGGTCGCCATGTTGCCCCTCCATCTTGAAACTACATTAGCCAAAGAGGGACATGCCTGTAAATTCAAGCTTCGCCTTTTGCGTTTTTCACTCAGTGACACCGTGACGAATGCGAGGGGGAGATTACTCGCGAGCGCCGGCAGATTTAAAAGATAGTGTGGTGTGTGTGCGTGTGTGTGTGCGCGTACTCACATTTGAAAGAGAGAATTAAAACGTCAACGCGACAGACAAATCAGCAAGACCATAGTCAATATTGGAGTAACTTTTCCCAGATGGAAAGAGCTCATGAGGAGAAAAGATTTTAAAACGGACGCCGAGGTTGCCTGCTTTCTTCTCGACAGGTAATTCAGCCTGTTGTAATTCATTTGTGTAAATTCGAAGTTTTATAGTTGCTTGTCTAACCATAGCATGGTTGTGCATAACGCCAGAACGACCTCTAGTATAACTTCATCCTCGCGTCAATGGTGAAAAAGTATTGTTTACCTTGTAACATAAATCTGTGCTGCGACGGATCACAGGTGATGAATAGTTTTAAAGGCGCAATTTTTTAAGCTATAAGTTATAAAAAAAAGGACACTGTAAATTTTAGTTATTTTTAATTGCTTTTACTTTTTACACATTGTAACGTTAGCCTAATCTGATTATGCTGGGATAGCCGATTCCAAGGGTGACGTTTACCTCCTGACATCTGTCCTGTAGTTTTATTCATTTTAGACGTATTATTGTTTATTATTGTCATGGACGAAGTGATAACTGGAAGCCATGTTAATCTTGGAATAATACGGCCACCGTAGGAGTTAAAACGCCCTCGGAATTGAGAGGAACAGAAACTAATATTCACTGGGTAGTCATATACAATTTCACCGCTAGATGGGGGTAAAAATCACACAGTGTAGCTTTAAAAGGTTTAAAGGGGCGCGACCAAAAAAACACTTGAGTTAGGGAATGTTTTTTCAAAATGCAAAAAAGTTTACACAATTTCAGATCAACTTCGAAAGGGGTTCTTCCGTGTCAATGTCATCATTTGGGTGCTACATTTTTACAGTCTCTCTCTACCACCAAATCGGATCAATAATGTTGATGACATCATTCTGCATTTAACTTTCCATTCATATCTTCTGTCAAATCAAATGCAGCTTAAATATACTTCTCCAGGCACTACTGTAAAAATAATATTAAATGTAATGTAACATTTTGTGTCACTAAAACAAAATACTTACATCAGTGTGTTGAGTTCACAGTGTTTATCCTGCAGTAGAGCAGCGATCTGATCCACTCGTGTGTCTTCTAGGTCACGTTCACTCAGATTCAGCTCTCTCTGGAGTAACGGGTTTATACCCACAAGTTCTGTCAAACGTGTACAGGCTTCCTCTGCAGTAGGACTCAAAAACCTGCAGAAGGGAAGATGAAATGAATATGTCTGGCTTAAGCAATATGTGAGAAACATCAGCGCAGAGAAAACTGGCTTGTGAAACTGCATGTTTGTGAACATCTGGAGACTCACAGAACTGCTGTAGAGAGATACAGTGATGCAGTGAACCTGGGCTTGATGGCATTAAACTACAGTTTCAGAAACATTTAATACCATACTACTGAATACCATCAGTACAATTCAACCCTCTACAATGCGAGTAAATCACTCACATCTGCAACTAAATTTTCACTCTGGGCACTAAATAATGTCTATCACGACACATTGGCTAATCAACTCTTAGATTTTACTCGCCTGTGTGTGTGTGTGTGTGTGTGTGTGTGTGTGTTAGAGGCAAAGTATGAGTTTGGAATAGTCAGAGTGTTCAGCAAATGAAAATATATCTGAGCGCTTGAGAGTTTTGCTCTCCGTCTGTATTATTTCAATTCAGCTCAATGGATGCGCAGCCAGCATAAGGACTGTCCACATGAGCACCGCCAGCAAATATGCATACATGGTTACCAAGTTTTAGTTCTAATTATCAAAGTCCTATCATTAAATAGTGCTTGATTATCATTACATAATGCTTGATTGACTGATGTTAAGAGTGTATGTTCAGATATTTAAAAAGCTGTGGCATTTTACAAAGACAAGCAGATTTGATGGAATCATATATATACATCAGTTTGGTGAGTAAACAAAAAAATGTACTAGCCAATGGCGATTCTATTGCCAAGGTGTGCGTAGAGGGTTGCAATTGTATCTAAACAAAACTCAGTAATCCCCACTACAAAACTTGTGGAGCTTATTGTATTACTGAAGGAATATTTTGTATGAATATTTAGCATGCATATTTATTTTGTGTTATTTCATCACGTCTCACCTCAGTGTCTTGAGTTGACACTTCTGATCCTGTAGTAAATCACTGAGCTCCTTCACTCCTGATTGTCCAGGATCATTTCCTCTGAGATCCAGCTCTATCAGGTGTGAAGGGTTTGATCTCAGAGCTGAAGCCAGAGCTTTATAACCTTCTTCTGTGATACTGCAGTCTGAAAGTCTAGAAAAAAAATTCATCAAGTTATTGTTATTTTATGATTAATATAATTAAACATATTTCGTACTGTTAAACAGTGTTGGGGAGTAGCTAGCTACAGTACAAGTAACGATACCACTAACATAACTATATTTTTAGTATCTGGACAGTAGCTCAGCTACTTTTAAAACATTGTAGCTTTTCCAGTAGCTAGCTACTTTTTCCAAGTAGCCGTGTAGCACGACTGAAAGCTACACTCCATTTTGCATTCTGATGAATCATGAGCCTGTAATGCATTGATGCAACGCAGCGTCTTCTTCTTACTAGATAAACTACATTTGTTCATTACCACCATCTGTTGTTACATCATGCCAGGGTCCCCGCGGATCCTTAAAAAGTCTTAAATTAGATTTTTTTAATTTAAGGCCATAAAAAGTCGTCTTATTTTTACTTACGAAAGGTCTTACATTTTAGATGACACTTTGACTTAGACTTATCTAAATGCTTTCGAAATGAAAACTATCTAATTAGCGTAGGCCTACGTATTATTTTTTTAATTCTATCTTTGTGGATTTGCTTGTTCACGTGACAATTCGCGTCACTTACGGCAGCATATTAGCCTACGTCTGTCTCCTGCACGCGAGAGGAGAGAGGAAAACTAGTAAGTGTCAGTTCAGTTGTAAGTTCATTAATTATGTGCTTAGGAGTGTGCGATATTGTCTATGAACTATGATGATATTGTAATCATTGTTTTAACTATGTACGAGGCACTGCGAGTGCGAGCTGACATCGCGTTTGTCTCTCATGCTTGCTTTCACTGCGTGATGTGTCAGTGCAGTTATAGATGTGCCCAAATGAGTTTTTGTCTTATATTTATATCATATTATGTTGTTATATTAGAATATCACATGAGCAAGAGTGCCGTTTTCCTTTGCATATAATTGCAAATGTGCTATTTATTTTATACAACAGTTAAATTAACAATAATGTTAACATTGTGAGTTACTTTTTGGACACAATATTGTCCAACAGACAGTGATTTTTTTTTTTTTTTTACTGAAATCCGCGTTTTGAACTACCGGTAATCATTTTACCGATTCAATGAACAATCACTTGTTTTTCTGAATGAATTAATAATGACAAGACAGTGACTTGCCGTCACCTACTGGTGGTTTTAGTTTCAGATTTAAAGTATCCTTTAATTAAAGGGGTGGTTTACTGCCTTTTTTCTTTGCTTGATTGTGTTTATGGGCTGCAATATAACATGTCTTCGTGTTTCGTTTGTTAAAAAACGCCTTATTTTTCATAAATTTCACCTTTATTGTAAGCCGCTTCCTCCTCTGTCATTTGAACGACCGGTTGACTTCCTGAGTCTATGAAACCACTCCCTCAGAAAGAGGCAATGAGCTCAGATTGGTTAGTTCGGCCGGTGTGTTGTAATTGGCTAAACTGCGTCCGGAATCTTCACGCCCATTTCCTTTACGGGCGACAGTTACATGTGCTCCTGGCCCGGTGTAGCAGTCGATTCTGTTCCCTATCGGAATTCCTGTTCCCCCTGAACGAGCCGTGTCTGCTGACAGCGCATGCGTCAAAGCCTTAATAAACCTTAATAAATCAACGCCTTAATAAACATTACATTGAAATCTGTAATAATGTTTTAAATTTGAAAAGAAATAATCTGGATTGAATTGACAGATGGGGGAAAATTCGCTTCTAATAAAATAAATAAATAAAAACAATAAAAAAACGCTTAAATTTCGGGAAAAAAATACAATCCTTTTTTAACCTTTTGGCTTCCCATACATCCAGTTGTGCTTCTTGCTCGTATTCAGTTCTGATGGTACGCATGGTAACTCGGCAACTACGCATGATTTGTAGTATGATTTGCGTAAAGGGAACAGGAATTCCGATAGGGAACAGAATCGACTGCTACACCGGTCAAATGTAATGGTGTCAATATTGCCTCATCAGTTTGAGCCAGAATCAGACCCAGAGAGCGGTGATGAAGAGAGTCAAGCAGAACCTCCGCAAACACGGCTCTTACTAAACGTTTCTGAATGGTAATTTTTTTTTAATTAGGGGTTCAAGCACGAAGTGCTGAAACCCTATTGTTATTGTTAATTTTCCCATGATGCAACATTCAGACATAAAACTGATCGGGCAGACCAAACCGTAAGTCGTAGAGACTTGAAACTTTGGGGGCTGATAGTACTCACACCGCCTACAGCGTCACCAAGGCCCGCCCCGATCGGCCTGACGGGGGCGCTACAGCGGTCAAAAGTACGAAACGGCTCATAACTCATCAACCGTGAGGCGTAGGCTCAAGTGTCTTATATCGTTGGATTCCTTGGCTCGAGGCGGACCAGGTGCATGCCTCGGATTTGCTCGTCACCCTGGGAAAATTTTCGGGTATTTGGGGTTTTTCACAAAACCTACTTTCGCGAACTAGTCCTAGGTTTTTGGCCCGACCGGAACCAAACCAGTGCAGCAAGATTCTCTGGAGTCCGAATGTCAATAATTATCAAAAAAAAGTGAAAATTTGGGCTCACGGTCCCTAAGGGCCGCCAAAACGTTTGAAGTGGGAGGAGCCCATTTTGCTTAATTGGCTATAACTCGTGAACGGAACGCGATTTTTGCACCAAACTCAGCACGCGTATGTACGAGCTCATTCTGTGGTCGCGTGAAAAAGGACGTGGCGACTGGCCACTTGGTGGCGCTACAACTGTTAAAAGGGTGTCAAAATGATGCATTTCTATGGCAAATCCCATGAAATGGCTGAAAGCGGCCATCTTGCTGTCTGATTTGCATACAACCTCACAAAATCGGGCATGCGCATGCGTCACGTGATCCTAAAGAAGCTTGGAAACTTTCACGGACGTCGGGCCATTGGTGGGGCGCTTTAACTGTCATAAAGGTGAGAAGGCCTCTGTATTATCCTATGCAAAATGACATTTAAATGACTGAAAAATGGGGGGAAAAAGAGCAGCACTTCACCAAATTAGCTGAGCACATGCGCCATATTATTCTAAAGAAGCGTGCAAACTTTTATGGAGATCGGGCCATCAGTGGAGGTGTCACAGTTTAAAAGGTAAAAAAAAAATTCACCACATTTCCATGATAAATGAGCTAAAAGGGCAAAAAACATACTTTTTCCTCTCCGAGGCACACGTTAAAAGGCTTGATAAAGTTTTTGGAACGCAGCAGCGCAAGCGGCAAGTGCCTAGACCCTATAGTTTTTTTTTTAGAGGCCTTTTTGTGGCCCTTTTTTAGCCACTTATTAGGGGTTCAAGCACGAAGTGCTGAAACCCTATTGTTATTGTTAATTTTCCCATGATGCAACATTCAGACATAAAACTGATCGGGCAGACCAAACCGTAAGTCGTAGAGACTTGAAACTTTGGGGGCTGATAGTACTCACACCGCCTACAGCGTCACCAAGGCCCGCCCCGATCGGCCTGACGGGGGCGCTACAGCGGTCAAAAGTACGAAACGGCTCATAACTCATCAACCGTGAGGCGTAGGCTCAAGTGTCTTATATCGTTGGATTCCTTGGCTCGAGGCGGACCAGGTGCATGCCTCGGATTTGCTCGTCACCCTGGGAAAATTTTCGGGTATTTGGGGTTTTTCACAAAACCTACTTTCACGAACTAGTCCTAGGTTTTTGGCCCGACCGGAACCAAACCAGTGCAGCAAGATTCTCTGGAGTCCGAATGTCAATAATTATCAAAAAAAAGTGAAAATTTGGGCTCACGGTCCCTAAGGGCCGCCAAAACGTTTGAAGTGGGAGGAGCCCATTTTGCTTAATTGGCTATAACTCGTGAACGGAACGAGATTTTTGCACCAAACTCAGCACGCGTATGTACGAGCTCATTCTGTGGTCGCGTGAAAAAGGACGTGGCGACTGGCCACTTGGTGGCGCTATAACTGTTAAAAGGGTGTCAAAATGATGCATTTCTATGGCAAATCCCATGAAATGGCTGAAAGCGGCCATCTTGCTGTCTGATTTGCATACAACCTCACAAAATCGGGCATGCGCATGCGTCACGTGATCCTAAAGAAGCTTGGAAACTTTCACGGACGTCGGGCCATTGGTGGGGCGCTTTAACTGTCATAAAGGTGAGAAGGCCTCTGTATTATCCTATGCAAAATGACATTTAAATGACTGAAAAATGGGGGGAAAAAGAGCAGCACTTCACCAAATTAGCTGAGCACATGCGCCATATTATTCTAAAGAAGCGTGCAAACTTTTATGGAGATCGGGCCATCAGTGGAGGTGTCACAGTTTAAAAGGTAAAAAAAAAATTCACCACATTTCCATGATAAATGAGCTAAAAGGGCAAAAAACATACTTTTTCCTCTCCGAGGCACACGTTAAAAGGCTTGATAAAGTTTTTGGAACGCAGCAGCGCAAGCGGCAAGTGCCTAGACCCTATAGTTTTTTTTTTAGAGGCCTTTTTGTGGCCCTTTTTTAGCCACTTATTAGGGGTTCAAGCACGAAGTGCTGAAACCCTATTGTTATTGTTAATTTTCCCATGATGCAACATTCAGACATAAAACTGATCGGGCAGACCAAACCGTAAGTCGTAGAGACTTGAAACTTTGGGGGCTGATAGTACTCACACCGCCTACAGCGTCACCAAGGCCCGCCCCGATCGGCCTGACGGGGGCGCTACAGCGGTCAAAAGTACGAAACGGCTCATAACTCATCAACCGTGAGGCGTAGGCTCAAGTGTCTTATATCGTTGGATTCCTTGGCTCGAGGCGGACCAGGTGCATGCCTCGGATTTGCTCGTCACCCTGGGAAAATTTTCGGGTATTTGGGGTTTTTCACAAAACCTACTTTCGCGAACTAGTCCTAGGTTTTTGGCCCGACCGGAACCAAACCAGTGCAGCAAGATTCTCTGGAGTCCGAATGTCAATAATTATCAAAAAAAAGTGAAAATTTGGGCTCACGGTCCCTAAGGGCCGCCAAAACGTTTGAAGTGGGAGGAGCCCATTTTGCTTAATTGGCTATAACTCGTGAACGGAACGCGATTTTTGCACCAAACTCAGCACGCGTATGTACGAGCTCATTCTGTGGTCGCGTGAAAAAGGACGTGGCGACTGGCCACTTGGTGGCGCTATAACTGTTAAAAGGGTGTCAAAATGATGCATTTCTATGGCAAATCCCATGAAATGGCTGAAAGCGGCCATCTTGCTGTCTGATTTGCATACAACCTCACAAAATCGGGCATGCGCATGCGTCACGTGATCCTAAAGAAGCTTGGAAACTTTCACGGACGTCGGGCCATTGGTGGGGCGCTTTAACTGTCATAAAGGTGAGAAGGCCTCTGTATTATCCTATGCAAAATGACATTTAAATGACTGAAAAATGGGGGGAAAAAGAGCAGCACTTCACCAAATTAGCTGAGCACATGCGCCATATTATTCTAAAGAAGCGTGCAAACTTTTATGGAGATCGGGCCATCAGTGGAGGTGTCACAGTTTAAAAGGTAAAAAAAAAATTCACCACATTTCCATGATAAATGAGCTAAAAGGGCAAAAAACATACTTTTTCCTCTCCGAGGCACACGTTAAAAGGCTTGATAAAGTTTTTGGAACGCAGCAGCGCAAGCGGCAAGTGCCTAGACCCTATAGTTTTTTTTTTAGAGGCCTTTTTGTGGCCCTTTTTTAGCCACTTATTAGGGGTTCAAGCACGAAGTGCTGAAACCCTATTGTTATTGTTAATTTTCCCATGATGCAACATTCAGACATAAAACTGATCGGGCAGACCAAACCGTAAGTCGTAGAGACTTGAAACTTTGGGGGCTGATAGTACTCACACCGCCTACAGCGTCACCAAGGCCCGCCCCGATCGGCCTGACGGGGGCGCTACAGCGGTCAAAAGTACGAAACGGCTCATAACTCATCAACCGTGAGGCGTAGGCTCAAGTGTCTTATATCGTTGGATTCCTTGGCTCGAGGCGGACCAGGTGCATGCCTCGGATTTGCTCGTCACCCTGGGAAAATTTTCGGGTATTTGGGGTTTTTCACAAAACCTACTTTCGCGAACTAGTCCTAGGTTTTTGGCCCGACCGGAACCAAACCAGTGCAGCAAGATTCTCTGGAGTCCGAATGTCAATAATTATCAAAAAAAAGTGAAAATTTGGGCTCACGGTCCCTAAGGGCCGCCAAAACGTTTGAAGTGGGAGGAGCCCATTTTGCTTAATTGGCTATAACTCGTGAACGGAACGCGATTTTTGCACCAAACTCAGCACGCGTATGTACGAGCTCATTCTGTGGTCGCGTGAAAAAGGACGTGGCGACTGGCCACTTGGTGGCGCTATAACTGTTAAAAGGGTGTCAAAATGATGCATTTCTATGGCAAATCCCATGAAATGGCTGAAAGCGGCCATCTTGCTGTCTGATTTGCATACAACCTCACAAAATCGGGCATGCGCATGCGTCACGTGATCCTAAAGAAGCTTGGAAACTTTCACGGACGTCGGGCCATTGGTGGGGCGCTTTAACTGTCATAAAGGTGAGAAGGCCTCTGTATTATCCTATGCAAAATGACATTTAAATGACTGAAAAATGGGGGGAAAAAGAGCAGCACTTCACCAAATTAGCTGAGCACATGCGCCATATTATTCTAAAGAAGCGTGCAAACTTTTATGGAGATCGGGCCATCAGTGGAGGTGTCACAGTTTAAAAGGTAAAAAAAAAAATCACCACATTTCCATGATAAATGAGCTAAAAGGGCAAAAAACATACTTTTTCCTCTCCGAGGCACACGTTAAAAGGCTTGATAAAGTTTTTGGAACGCAGCAGCGCAAGCGGCAAGTGCCTAGACCCTATAGTTTTTTTTTTAGAGGCCTTTTTGTGGCCCTTTTTTAGCCACTTATTAGGGGTTCAAGCACGAAGTGCTGAAACCCTATTGTTATTGTTAATTTTCCCATGATGCAACATTCAGACATAAAACTGATCGGGCAGACCAAACCGTAAGTCGTAGAGACTTGAAACTTTGGGGGCTGATAGTACTCACACCGCCTACAGCGTCACCAAGGCCCGCCCCGATCGGCCTGACGGGGGCGCTACAGCGGTCAAAAGTACGAAACGGCTCATAACTCATCAACCGTGAGGCGTAGGCTCAAGTGTCTTATATCGTTGGATTCCTTGGCTCGAGGCGGACCAGGTGCATGCCTCGGATTTGCTCGTCACCCTGGGAAAATTTTCGGGTATTTGGGGTTTTTCACAAAACCTACTTTCGCGAACTAGTCCTAGGTTTTTGGCCCGACCGGAACCAAACCAGTGCAGCAAGATTCTCTGGAGTCCGAATGTCAATAATTATCAAAAAAAAGTGAAAATTTGGGCTCACGGTCCCTAAGGGCCGCCAAAACGTTTGAAGTGGGAGGAGCCCATTTTGCTTAATTGGCTATAACTCGTGAACGGAACGCGATTTTTGCACCAAACTCAGCACGCGTATGTACGAGCTCATTCTGTGGTCGCGTGAAAAAGGACGTGGCGACTGGCCACTTGGTGGCGCTATAACTGTTAAAAGGGTGTCAAAATGATGCATTTCTATGGCAAATCCCATGAAATGGCTGAAAGCGGCCATCTTGCTGTCTGATTTGCATACAACCTCACAAAATCGGGCATGCGCATGCGTCACGTGATCCTAAAGAAGCTTGGAAACTTTCACGGACGTCGGGCCATTGGTGGGGCGCTTTAACTGTCATAAAGGTGAGAAGGCCTCTGTATTATCCTATGCAAAATGACATTTAAATGACTGAAAAATGGGGGGAAAAAGAGCAGCACTTCACCAAATTAGCTGAGCACATGCGCCATATTATTCTAAAGAAGCGTGCAAACTTTTATGGAGATCGGGCCATCAGTGGAGGTGTCACAGTTTAAAAGGTAAAAAAAAAATTCACCACATTTCCATGATAAATGAGCTAAAAGGGCAAAAAACATACTTTTTCCTCTCCGAGGCACACGTTAAAAGGCTTGATAAAGTTTTTGGAACGCAGCAGCGCAAGCGGCAAGTGCCTAGACCCTATAGTTTTTTTTTTAGAGGCCTTTTTGTGGCCCTTTTTTAGCCACTTATTAGGGGTTCAAGCACGAAGTGCTGAAACCCTATTGTTATTGTTAATTTTCCCATGATGCAACATTCAGACATAAAACTGATCGGGCAGACCAAACCGTAAGTCGTAGAGACTTGAAACTTTGGGGGCTGATAGTACTCACACCGCCTACAGCGTCACCAAGGCCCGCCCCGATCGGCCTGACGGGGGCGCTACAGCGGTCAAAAGTACGAAACGGCTCATAACTCATCAACCGTGAGGCGTAGGCTCAAGTGTCTTATATCGTTGGATTCCTTGGCTCGAGGCGGACCAGGTGCATGCCTCGGATTTGCTCGTCACCCTGGGAAAATTTTCGGGTATTTGGGGTTTTTCACAAAACCTACTTTCGCGAACTAGTCCTAGGTTTTTGGCCCGACCGGAACCAAACCAGTGCAGCAAGATTCTCTGGAGTCCGAATGTCAATAATTATCAAAAAAAAGTGAAAATTTGGGCTCACGGTCCCTAAGGGCCGCCAAAACGTTTGAAGTGGGAGGAGCCCATTTTGCTTAATTGGCTATAACTCGTGAACGGAACGCGATTTTTGCACCAAACTCAGCACGCGTATGTACGAGCTCATTCTGTGGTCGCGTGAAAAAGGACGTGGCGACTGGCCACTTGGTGGCGCTATAACTGTTAAAAGGGTGTCAAAATGATGCATTTCTATGGCAAATCCCATGAAATGGCTGAAAGCGGCCATCTTGCTGTCTGATTTGCATACAACCTCACAAAATCGGGCATGCGCATGCGTCACGTGATCCTAAAGAAGCTTGGAAACTTTCACGGACGTCGGGCCATTGGTGGGGCGCTTTAACTGTCATAAAGGTGAGAAGGCCTCTGTATTATCCTATGCAAAATGACATTTAAATGACTGAAAAATGGGGGGAAAAAGAGCAGCACTTCACCAAATTAGCTGAGCACATGCGCCATATTATTCTAAAGAAGCGTGCAAACTTTTATGGAGATCGGGCCATCAGTGGAGGTGTCACAGTTTAAAAGGTAAAAAAAAAATTCACCACATTTCCATGATAAATGAGCTAAAAGGGCAAAAAACATACTTTTTCCTCTCCGAGGCACACGTTAAAAGGCTTGATAAAGTTTTTGGAACGCAGCAGCGCAAGCGGCAAGTGCCTAGACCCTATAGTTTTTTTTTTAGAGGCCTTTTTGTGGCCCTTTTTTAGCCACTTATTAGGGGTTCAAGCACGAAGTGCTGAAACCCTATTGTTATTGTTAATTTTCCCATGATGCAACATTCAGACATAAAACTGATCGGGCAGACCAAACCGTAAGTCGTAGAGACTTGAAACTTTGGGGGCTGATAGTACTCACACCGCCTACAGCGTCACCAAGGCCCGCCCCGATCGGCCTGACGGGGGCGCTACAGCGGTCAAAAGTACGAAACGGCTCATAACTCATCAACCGTGAGGCGTAGGCTCAAGTGTCTTATATCGTTGGATTCCTTGGCTCGAGGCGGACCAGGTGCATGCCTCGGATTTGCTCGTCACCCTGGGAAAATTTTCGGGTATTTGGGGTTTTTCACAAAACCTACTTTCGCGAACTAGTCCTAGGTTTTTGGCCCGACCGGAACCAAACCAGTGCAGCAAGATTCTCTGGAGTCCGAATGTCAATAATTATCAAAAAAAAGTGAAAATTTGGGCTCACGGTCCCTAAGGGCCGCCAAAACGTTTGAAGTGGGAGGAGCCCATTTTGCTTAATTGGCTATAACTCGTGAACGGAACGCGATTTTTGCACCAAACTCAGCACGCGTATGTACGAGCTCATTCTGTGGTCGCGTGAAAAAGGACGTGGCGACTGGCCACTTGGTGGCGCTATAACTGTTAAAAGGGTGTCAAAATGATGCATTTCTATGGCAAATCCCATGAAATGGCTGAAAGCGGCCATCTTGCTGTCTGATTTGCATACAACCTCACAAAATCGGGCATGCGCATGCGTCACGTGATCCTAAAGAAGCTTGGAAACTTTCACGGACGTCGGGCCATTGGTGGGGCGCTTTAACTGTCATAAAGGTGAGAAGGCCTCTGTATTATCCTATGCAAAATGACATTTAAATGACTGAAAAATGGGGGGAAAAAGAGCAGCACTTCACCAAATTAGCTGAGCACATGCGCCATATTATTCTAAAGAAGCGTGCAAACTTTTATGGAGATCGGGCCATCAGTGGAGGTGTCACAGTTTAAAAGGTAAAAAAAAAAATTCACCACATTTCCATGATAAATGAGCTAAAAGGGCAAAAAACATACTTTTTCCTCTCCGAGGCACACGTTAAAAGGCTTGATAAAGTTTTTGGAACGCAGCAGCGCAAGCGGCAAGTGCCTAGACCCTATAGTTTTTTTTTTAGAGGCCTTTTTGTGGCCCTTTTTTAGCCACTTATTAGGGGTTCAAGCACGAAGTGCTGAAACCCTATTGTTATTGTTAATTTTCCCATGATGCAACATTCAGACATAAAACTGATCGGGCAGACCAAACCGTAAGTCGTAGAGACTTGAAACTTTGGGGGCTGATAGTACTCACACCGCCTACAGCGTCACCAAGGCCCGCCCCGATCGGCCTGACGGGGGCGCTACAGCGGTCAAAAGTACGAAACGGCTCATAACTCATCAACCGTGAGGCGTAGGCTCAAGTGTCTTATATCGTTGGATTCCTTGGCTCGAGGCGGACCAGGTGCATGCCTCGGATTTGCTCGTCACCCTGGGAAAATTTTCGGGTATTTGGGGTTTTTCACAAAACCTACTTTCGCGAACTAGTCCTAGGTTTTTGGCCCGACCGGAACCAAACCAGTGCAGCAAGATTCTCTGGAGTCCGAATGTCAATAATTATCAAAAAAAAGTGAAAATTTGGGCTCACGGTCCCTAAGGGCCGCCAAAACGTTTGAAGTGGGAGGAGCCCATTTTGCTTAATTGGCTATAACTCGTGAACGGAACGCGATTTTTGCACCAAACTCAGCACGCGTATGTACGAGCTCATTCTGTGGTCGCGTGAAAAAGGACGTGGCGACTGGCCACTTGGTGGCGCTATAACTGTTAAAAGGGTGTCAAAATGATGCATTTCTATGGCAAATCCCATGAAATGGCTGAAAGCGGCCATCTTGCTGTCTGATTTGCATACAACCTCACAAAATCGGGCATGCGCATGCGTCACGTGATCCTAAAGAAGCTTGGAAACTTTCACGGACGTCGGGCCATTGGTGGGGCGCTTTAACTGTCATAAAGGTGAGAAGGCCTCTGTATTATCCTATGCAAAATGACATTTAAATGACTGAAAAATGGGGGGAAAAAGAGCAGCACTTCACCAAATTAGCTGAGCACATGCGCCATATTATTCTAAAGAAGCGTGCAAACTTTTATGGAGATCGGGCCATCAGTGGAGGTGTCACAGTTTAAAAGGTAAAAAAAAAATTCACCACATTTCCATGATAAATGAGCTAAAAGGGCAAAAAACATACTTTTTCCTCTCCGAGGCACACGTTAAAAGGCTTGATAAAGTTTTTGGAACGCAGCAGCGCAAGCGGCAAGTGCCTAGACCCTATAGTTTTTTTTTTAGAGGCCTTTTTGTGGCCCTTTTTTAGCCACTTATTAGGGGTTCAAGCACGAAGTGCTGAAACCCTATTGTTATTGTTAATTTTCCCATGATGCAACATTCAGACATAAAACTGATCGGGCAGACCAAACCGTAAGTCGTAGAGACTTGAAACTTTGGGGGCTGATAGTACTCACACCGCCTACAGCGTCACCAAGGCCCGCCCCGATCGGCCTGACGGGGGCGCTACAGCGGTCAAAAGTACGAAACGGCTCATAACTCATCAACCGTGAGGCGTAGGCTCAAGTGTCTTATATCGTTGGATTCCTTGGCTCGAGGCGGACCAGGTGCATGCCTCGGATTTGCTCGTCACCCTGGGAAAATTTTCGGGTATTTGGGGTTTTTCACAAAACCTACTTTCGCGAACTAGTCCTAGGTTTTTGGCCCGACCGGAACCAAACCAGTGCAGCAAGATTCTCTGGAGTCCGAATGTCAATAATTATCAAAAAAAAGTGAAAATTTGGGCTCACGGTCCCTAAGGGCCGCCAAAACGTTTGAAGTGGGAGGAGCCCATTTTGCTTAATTGGCTATAACTCGTGAACGGAACGCGATTTTTGCACCAAACTCAGCACGCGTATGTACGAGCTCATTCTGTGGTCGCGTGAAAAAGGACGTGGCGACTGGCCACTTGGTGGCGCTATAACTGTTAAAAGGGTGTCAAAATGATGCATTTCTATGGCAAATCCCATGAAATGGCTGAAAGCGGCCATCTTGCTGTCTGATTTGCATACAACCTCACAAAATCGGGCATGCGCATGCGTCACGTGATCCTAAAGAAGCTTGGAAACTTTCACGGACGTCGGGCCATTGGTGGGGCGCTTTAACTGTCATAAAGGTGAGAAGGCCTCTGTATTATCCTATGCAAAATGACATTTAAATGACTGAAAAATGGGGGGAAAAAGAGCAGCACTTCACCAAATTAGCTGAGCACATGCGCCATATTATTCTAAAGAAGCGTGCAAACTTTTATGGAGATCGGGCCATCAGTGGAGGTGTCACAGTTTAAAAGGTAAAAAAAAAAATCACCACATTTCCATGATAAATGAGCTAAAAGGGCAAAAAACATACTTTTTCCTCTCCGAGGCACACGTTAAAAGGCTTGATAAAGTTTTTGGAACGCAGCAGCGCAAGCGGCAAGTGCCTAGACCCTATAGTTTTTTTTTTAGAGGCCTTTTTGTGGCCCTTTTTTAGCCACTTATTAGGGGTTCAAGCACGAAGTGCTGAAACCCTATTGTTATTGTTAATTTTCCCATGATGCAACATTCAGACATAAAACTGATCGGGCAGACCAAACCGTAAGTCGTAGAGACTTGAAACTTTGGGGGCTGATAGTACTCACACCGCCTACAGCGTCACCAAGGCCCGCCCCGATCGGCCTGACGGGGGCGCTACAGCGGTCAAAAGTACGAAACGGCTCATAACTCATCAACCGTGAGGCGTAGGCTCAAGTGTCTTATATCGTTGGATTCCTTGGCTCGAGGCGGACCAGGTGCATGCCTCGGATTTGCTCGTCACCCTGGGAAAATTTTCGGGTATTTGGGGTTTTTCACAAAACCTACTTTCGCGAACTAGTCCTAGGTTTTTGGCCCGACCGGAACCAAACCAGTGCAGCAAGATTCTCTGGAGTCCGAATGTCAATAATTATCAAAAAAAAGTGAAAATTTGGGCTCACGGTCCCTAAGGGCCGCCAAAACGTTTGAAGTGGGAGGAGCCCATTTTGCTTAATTGGCTATAACTCGTGAACGGAACGCGATTTTTGCACCAAACTCAGCACGCGTATGTACGAGCTCATTCTGTGGTCGCGTGAAAAAGGACGTGGCGACTGGCCACTTGGTGGCGCTATAACTGTTAAAAGGGTGTCAAAATGATGCATTTCTATGGCTAATCCCATGAAATGGCTGAAAGCGGCCATCTTGCTGTCTGATTTGCATACAACCTCACAAAATCGGGCATGCGCATGCGTCACGTGATCCTAAAGAAGCTTGGAAACTTTCACGGACGTCGGGCCATTGGTGGGGCGCTTTAACTGTCATAAAGGTGAGAAGGCCTCTGTATTATCCTATGCAAAATGACATTTAAATGACTGAAAAATGGGGGGAAAAAGAGCAGCACTTCACCAAATTAGCTGAGCACATGCGCCATATTATTCTAAAGAAGCGTGCAAACTTTTATGGAGATCGGGCCATCAGTGGAGGTGTCACAGTTTAAAAGGTAAAAAAAAAAATTCACCACATTTCCATGATAAATGAGCTAAAAGGGCAAAAAACATACTTTTTCCTCTCCGAGGCACACGTTAAAAGGCTTGATAAAGTTTTTGGAACGCAGCAGCGCAAGCGGCAAGTGCCTAGACCCTATAGTTTTTTTTTTAGAGGCCTTTTTGTGGCCCTTTTTTAGCCACTTATTAGGGGTTCAAGCACGAAGTGCTGAAACCCTATTGTTATTGTTAATTTTCCCATGATGCAACATTCAGACATAAAACTGATCGGGCAGACCAAACCGTAAGTCGTAGAGACTTGAAACTTTGGGGGCTGATAGTACTCACACCGCCTACAGCGTCACCAAGGCCCGCCCCGATCGGCCTGACGGGGGCGCTACAGCGGTCAAAAGTACGAAACGGCTCATAACTCATCAACCGTGAGGCGTAGGCTCAAGTGTCTTATATCGTTGGATTCCTTGGCTCGAGGCGGACCAGGTGCATGCCTCGGATTTGCTCGTCACCCTGGGAAAATTTTCGGGTATTTGGGGTTTTTCACAAAACCTACTTTCGCGAACTAGTCCTAGGTTTTTGGCCCGACCGGAACCAAACCAGTGCAGCAAGATTCTCTGGAGTCCGAATGTCAATAATTATCAAAAAAAAGTGAAAATTTGGGCTCACGGTCCCTAAGGGCCGCCAAAACGTTTGAAGTGGGAGGAGCCCATTTTGCTTAATTGGCTATAACTCGTGAACGGAACGCGATTTTTGCACCAAACTCAGCACGCGTATGTACGAGCTCATTCTGTGGTCGCGTGAAAAAGGACGTGGCGACTGGCCACTTGGTGGCGCTATAACTGTTAAAAGGGTGTCAAAATGATGCATTTCTATGGCAAATCCCATGAAATGGCTGAAAGCGGCCATCTTGCTGTCTGATTTGCATACAACCTCACAAAATCGGGCATGCGCATGCGTCACGTGATCCTAAAGAAGCTTGGAAACTTTCACGGACGTCGGGCCATTGGTGGGGCGCTTTAACTGTCATAAAGGTGAGAAGGCCTCTGTATTATCCTATGCAAAATGACATTTAAATGACTGAAAAATGGGGGGAAAAAGAGCAGCACTTCACCAAATTAGCTGAGCACATGCGCCATATTATTCTAAAGAAGCGTGCAAACTTTTATGGAGATCGGGCCATCAGTGGAGGTGTCACAGTTTAAAAGGTAAAAAAAAAATTCACCACATTTCCATGATAAATGAGCTAAAAGGGCAAAAAACATACTTTTTCCTCTCCGAGGCACACGTTAAAAGGCTTGATAAAGTTTTTGGAACGCAGCAGCGCAAGCGGCAAGTGCCTAGACCCTATAGTTTTTTTTTTAGAGGCCTTTTTGTGGCCCTTTTTTAGCCACTTATTAGGGGTTCAAGCACGAAGTGCTGAAACCCTATTGTTATTGTTAATTTTCCCATGATGCAACATTCAGACATAAAACTGATCGGGCAGACCAAACCGTAAGTCGTAGAGACTTGAAACTTTGGGGGCTGATAGTACTCACACCGCCTACAGCGTCACCAAGGCCCGCCCCGATCGGCCTGACGGGGGCGCTACAGCGGTCAAAAGTACGAAACGGCTCATAACTCATCAACCGTGAGGCGTAGGCTCAAGTGTCTTATATCGTTGGATTCCTTGGCTCGAGGCGGACCAGGTGCATGCCTCGGATTTGCTCGTCACCCTGGGAAAATTTTCGGGTATTTGGGGTTTTTCACAAAACCTACTTTCGCGAACTAGTCCTAGGTTTTTGGCCCGACCGGAACCAAACCAGTGCAGCAAGATTCTCTGGAGTCCGAATGTCAATAATTATCAAAAAAAAGTGAAAATTTGGGCTCACGGTCCCTAAGGGCCGCCAAAACGTTTGAAGTGGGAGGAGCCCATTTTGCTTAATTGGCTATAACTCGTGAACGGAACGCGATTTTTGCACCAAACTCAGCACGCGTATGTACGAGCTCATTCTGTGGTCGCGTGAAAAAGGACGTGGCGACTGGCCACTTGGTGGCGCTATAACTGTTAAAAGGGTGTCAAAATGATGCATTTCTATGGCAAATCCCATGAAATGGCTGAAAGCGGCCATCTTGCTGTCTGATTTGCATACAACCTCACAAAATCGGGCATGCGCATGCGTCACGTGATCCTAAAGAAGCTTGGAAACTTTCACGGACGTCGGGCCATTGGTGGGGCGCTTTAACTGTCATAAAGGTGAGAAGGCCTCTGTATTATCCTATGCAAAATGACATTTAAATGACTGAAAAATGGGGGAAAAAAGAGCAGCACTTCACCAAATTAGCTGAGCACATGCGCCATATTATTCTAAAGAAGCGTGCAAACTTTTATGGAGATCGGGCCATCAGTGGAGGTGTCACAGTTTAAAAGGTAAAAAAAAAATTCACCACATTTCCATGATAAATGAGCTAAAAGGGCAAAAAACATACTTTTTCCTCTCCGAGGCACACGTTAAAAGGCTTGATAAAGTTTTTGGAACGCAGCAGCGCAAGCGGCAAGTGCCTAGACCCTATAGTTTTTGTTTTAGAGGCCTTTTTGTGGCCCTTTTTTAGCCACTTATTAGGGGTTCAAGCACGAAGTGCTGAAACCCTATTGTTATTGTTAATTTTCCCATGATGCAACATTCAGACATAAAACTGATCGGGCAGACCAAACCGTAAGTCGTAGAGACTTGAAACTTTGGGGGCTGATAGTACTCACACCGCCTACAGCGTCACCAAGGCCCGCCCCGATCGGCCTGACGGGGGCGCTACAGCGGTCAAAAGTACGAAACGGCTCATAACTCATCAACCGTGAGGCGTAGGCTCAAGTGTCTTATATCGTTGGATTCCTTGGCTCGAGGCGGACCAGGTGCATGCCTCGGATTTGCTCGTCACCCTGGGAAAATTTTCGGGTATTTGGGGTTTTTCACAAAACCTACTTTCGCGAACTAGTCCTAGGTTTTTGGCCCGACCGGAACCAAACCAGTGCAGCAAGATTCTCTGGAGTCCGAATGTCAATAATTATCAAAAAAAAGTGAAAATTTGGGCTCACGGTCCCTAAGGGCCGCCAAAACGTTTGAAGTGGGAGGAGCCCATTTTGCTTAATTGGCTATAACTCGTGAACGGAACGCGATTTTTGCACCAAACTCAGCACGCGTATGTACGAGCTCATTCTGTGGTCGCGTGAAAAAGGACGTGGCGACTGGCCACTTGGTGGCGCTATAACTGTTAAAAGGGTGTCAAAATGATGCATTTCTATGGCAAATCCCATGAAATGGCTGAAAGCGGCCATCTTGCTGTCTGATTTGCATACAACCTCACAAAATCGGGCATGCGCATGCGTCACGTGATCCTAAAGAAGCTTGGAAACTTTCACGGACGTCGGGCCATTGGTGGGGCGCTTTAACTGTCATAAAGGTGAGAAGGCCTCTGTATTATCCTATGCAAAATGACATTTAAATGACTGAAAAATGGGGGGAAAAAAGAGCAGCACTTCACCAAATTAGCTGAGCACATGCGCCATATTATTCTAAAGAAGCGTGCAAACTTTTATGGAGATCGGGCCATCAGTGGAGGTGTCACAGTTTAAAAGGTAAAAAAAAAATTCACCACATTTCCATGATAAATGAGCTAAAAGGGCAAAAAACATACTTTTTCCTCTCCGAGGCACACGTTAAAAGGCTTGATAAAGTTTTTGGAACGCAGCAGCGCAAGCGGCAAGTGCCTAGACCCTATAGTTTTTTTTTTAGAGGCCTTTTTGTGGCCCTTTTTTAGCCACTTATTAGGGGTTCAAGCACGAAGTGCTGAAACCCTATTGTTATTGTTAATTTTCCCATGATGCAACATTCAGACATAAAACTGATCGGGCAGACCAAACCGTAAGTCGTAGAGACTTGAAACTTTGGGGGCTGATAGTACTCACACCGCCTACAGCGTCACCAAGGCCCGCCCCGATCGGCCTGACGGGGGCGCTACAGCGGTCAAAAGTACGAAACGGCTCATAACTCATCAACCGTGAGGCGTAGGCTCAAGTGTCTTATATCGTTGGATTCCTTGGCTCGAGGCGGACCAGGTGCATGCCTCGGATTTGCTCGTCACCCTGGGAAAATTTTCGGGTATTTGGGGTTTTTCACAAAACCTACTTTCGCGAACTAGTCCTAGGTTTTTGGCCCGACCGGAACCAAACCAGTGCAGCAAGATTCTCTGGAGTCCGAATGTCAATAATTATCAAAAAAAAGTGAAAATTTGGGCTCACGGTCCCTAAGGGCCGCCAAAACGTTTGAAGTGGGAGGAGCCCATTTTGCTTAATTGGCTATAACTCGTGAACGGAACGCGATTTTTGCACCAAACTCAGCACGCGTATGTACGAGCTCATTCTGTGGTCGCGTGAAAAAGGACGTGGCGACTGGCCACTTGGTGGCGCTATAACTGTTAAAAGGGTGTCAAAATGATGCATTTCTATGGCAAATCCCATGAAATGGCTGAAAGCGGCCATCTTGCTGTCTGATTTGCATACAACCTCACAAAATCGGGCATGCGCATGCGTCACGTGATCCTAAAGAAGCTTGGAAACTTTCACGGACGTCGGGCCATTGGTGGGGCGCTTTAACTGTCATAAAGGTGAGAAGGCCTCTGTATTATCCTATGCAAAATGACATTTAAATGACTGAAAAATGGGGGGAAAAAGAGCAGCACTTCACCAAATTAGCTGAGCACATGCGCCATATTATTCTAAAGAAGCGTGCAAACTTTTATGGAGATCGGGCCATCAGTGGAGGTGTCACAGTTTAAAAGGTAAAAAAAAAAATTCACCACATTTCCATGATAAATGAGCTAAAAGGGCAAAAAACATACTTTTTCCTCTCCGAGGCACACGTTAAAAGGCTTGATAAAGTTTTTGGAACGCAGCAGCGCAAGCGGCAAGTGCCTAGACCCTATAGTTTTTTTTTTAGAGGCCTTTTTGTGGCCCTTTTTTAGCCACTTATTAGGGGTTCAAGCACGAAGTGCTGAAACCCTATTGTTATTGTTAATTTTCCCATGATGCAACATTCAGACATAAAACTGATCGGGCAGACCAAACCGTAAGTCGTAGAGACTTGAAACTTTGGGGGCTGATAGTACTCACACCGCCTACAGCGTCACCAAGGCCCGCCCCGATCGGCCTGACGGGGGCGCTACAGCGGTCAAAAGTACGAAACGGCTCATAACTCATCAACCGTGAGGCGTAGGCTCAAGTGTCTTATATCGTTGGATTCCTTGGCTCGAGGCGGACCAGGTGCATGCCTCGGATTTGCTCGTCACCCTGGGAAAATTTTCGGGTATTTGGGGTTTTTCACAAAACCTACTTTCGCGAACTAGTCCTAGGTTTTTGGCCCGACCGGAACCAAACCAGTGCAGCAAGATTCTCTGGAGTCCGAATGTCAATAATTATCAAAAAAAAGTGAAAATTTGGGCTCACGGTCCCTAAGGGCCGCCAAAACGTTTGAAGTGGGAGGAGCCCATTTTGCTTAATTGGCTATAACTCGTGAACGGAACGCGATTTTTGCACCAAACTCAGCACGCGTATGTACGAGCTCATTCTGTGGTCGCGTGAAAAAGGACGTGGCGACTGGCCACTTGGTGGCGCTATAACTGTTAAAAGGGTGTCAAAATGATGCATTTCTATGGCAAATCCCATGAAATGGCTGAAAGCGGCCATCTTGCTGTCTGATTTGCATACAACCTCACAAAATCGGGCATGCGCATGCGTCACGTGATCCTAAAGAAGCTTGGAAACTTTCACGGACGTCGGGCCATTGGTGGGGCGCTTTAACTGTCATAAAGGTGAGAAGGCCTCTGTATTATCCTATGCAAAATGACATTTAAATGACTGAAAAATGGGGGGAAAAAGAGCAGCACTTCACCAAATTAGCTGAGCACATGCGCCATATTATTCTAAAGAAGCGTGCAAACTTTTATGGAGATCGGGCCATCAGTGGAGGTGTCACAGTTTAAAAGGTAAAAAAAAAATTCACCACATTTCCATGATAAATGAGCTAAAAGGGCAAAAAACATACTTTTTCCTCTCCGAGGCACACGTTAAAAGGCTTGATAAAGTTTTTGGAACGCAGCAGCGCAAGCGGCAAGTGCCTAGACCCTATAGTTTTTTTTTTAGAGGCCTTTTTGTGGCCCTTTTTTAGCCACTTATTAGGGGTTCAAGCACGAAGTGCTGAAACCCTATTGTTATTGTTAATTTTCCCATGATGCAACATTCAGACATAAAACTGATCGGGCAGACCAAACCGTAAGTCGTAGAGACTTGAAACTTTGGGGGCTGATAGTACTCACACCGCCTACAGCGTCACCAAGGCCCGCCCCGATCGGCCTGACGGGGGCGCTACAGCGGTCAAAAGTACGAAACGGCTCATAACTCATCAACCGTGAGGCGTAGGCTCAAGTGTCTTATATCGTTGGATTCCTTGGCTCGAGGCGGACCAGGTGCATGCCTCGGATTTGCTCGTCACCCTGGGAAAATTTTCGGGTATTTGGGGTTTTTCACAAAACCTACTTTCGCGAACTAGTCCTAGGTTTTTGGCCCGACCGGAACCAAACCAGTGCAGCAAGATTCTCTGGAGTCCGAATGTCAATAATTATCAAAAAAAAGTGAAAATTTGGGCTCACGGTCCCTAAGGGCCGCCAAAACGTTTGAAGTGGGAGGAGCCCATTTTGCTTAATTGGCTATAACTCGTGAACGGAACGCGATTTTTGCACCAAACTCAGCACGCGTATGTACGAGCTCATTCTGTGGTCGCGTGAAAAAGGACGTGGCGACTGGCCACTTGGTGGCGCTATAACTGTTAAAAGGGTGTCAAAATGATGCATTTCTATGGCAAATCCCATGAAATGGCTGAAAGCGGCCATCTTGCTGTCTGATTTGCATACAACCTCACAAAATCGGGCATGCGCATGCGTCACGTGATCCTAAAGAAGCTTGGAAACTTTCACGGACGTCGGGCCATTGGTGGGGCGCTTTAACTGTCATAAAGGTGAGAAGGCCTCTGTATTATCCTATGCAAAATGACATTTAAATGACTGAAAAATGGGGGGAAAAAGAGCAGCACTTCACCAAATTAGCTGAGCACATGCGCCATATTATTCTAAAGAAGCGTGCAAACTTTTATGGAGATCGGGCCATCAGTGGAGGTGTCACAGTTTAAAAGGTAAAAAAAAAATTCACCACATTTCCATGATAAATGAGCTAAAAGGGCAAAAAACATACTTTTTCCTCTCCGAGGCACACGTTAAAAGGCTTGATAAAGTTTTTGGAACGCAGCAGCGCAAGCGGCAAGTGCCTAGACCCTATAGTTTTTTTTTTAGAGGCCTTTTTGTGGCCCTTTTTTAGCCACTTATTAGGGGTTCAAGCACGAAGTGCTGAAACCCTATTGTTATTGTTAATTTTCCCATGATGCAACATTCAGACATAAAACTGATCGGGCAGACCAAACCGTAAGTCGTAGAGACTTGAAACTTTGGGGGCTGATAGTACTCACACCGCCTACAGCGTCACCAAGGCCCGCCCCGATCGGCCTGACGGGGGCGCTACAGCGGTCAAAAGTACGAAACGGCTCATAACTCATCAACCGTGAGGCGTAGGCTCAAGTGTCTTATATCGTTGGATTCCTTGGCTCGAGGCGGACCAGGTGCATGCCTCGGATTTGCTCGTCACCCTGGGAAAATTTTCGGGTATTTGGGGTTTTTCACAAAACCTACTTTCGCGAACTAGTCCTAGGTTTTTGGCCCGACCGGAACCAAACCAGTGCAGCAAGATTCTCTGGAGTCCGAATGTCAATAATTATCAAAAAAAAGTGAAAATTTGGGCTCACGGTCCCTAAGGGCCGCCAAAACGTTTGAAGTGGGAGGAGCCCATTTTGCTTAATTGGCTATAACTCGTGAACGGAACGCGATTTTTGCACCAAACTCAGCACGCGTATGTACGAGCTCATTCTGTGGTCGCGTGAAAAAGGACGTGGCGACTGGCCACTTGGTGGCGCTATAACTGTTAAAAGGGTGTCAAAATGATGCATTTCTATGGCAAATCCCATGAAATGGCTGAAAGCGGCCATCTTGCTGTCTGATTTGCATACAACCTCACAAAATCGGGCATGCGCATGCGTCACGTGATCCTAAAGAAGCTTGGAAACTTTCACGGACGTCGGGCCAGTGGTGGGGCGCTTTAACTGTCATAAAGGTGAGAAGGCCTCTGTATTATCCTATGCAAAATGACATTTAAATGACTGAAAAATGGGGGAAAAAAGAGCAGCACTTCACCAAATTAGCTGAGCACATGCGCCATATTATTCTAAAGAAGCGTGCAAACTTTTATGGAGATCGGGCCATCAGTGGAGGTGTCACAGTTTAAAAGGTAAAAAAAAAATTCACCACATTTCCATGATAAATGAGCTAAAAGGGCAAAAAACATACTTTTTCCTCTCCGAGGCACACGTTAAAAGGCTTGATAAAGTTTTTGGAACGCAGCAGCGCAAGCGGCAAGTGCCTAGACCCTATAGTTTTTTTTTTAGAGGCCTTTTTGTGGCCCTTTTTTAGCCACTTATTAGGGGTTCAAGCACGAAGTGCTGAAACCCTATTGTTATTGTTAATTTTCCCATGATGCAACATTCAGACATAAAACTGATCGGGCAGACCAAACCGTAAGTCGTAGAGACTTGAAACTTTGGGGGCTGATAGTACTCACACCGCCTACAGCGTCACCAAGGCCCGCCCCGATCGGCCTGACGGGGGCGCTACAGCGGTCAAAAGTACGAAACGGCTCATAACTCATCAACCGTGAGGCGTAGGCTCAAGTGTCTTATATCGTTGGATTCCTTGGCTCGAGGCGGACCAGGTGCATGCCTCGGATTTGCTCGCCCTTCAGGCGCCAATTTCGAGTAAATTGCATTTTTTTGAAAAACCTATTTTTGCGAACTTCTTCTAGGTTTTTGGTCCGATCAGAACCAAACCACTGCAAGAATATTCTCTGGAGTCTGACAATCAATAATCATCCAAAAAATTCAAAATTTCAATTAACAATCGATAAGGGGAACCAAAATATTTGATGGCACCAGGGCCACTTTTACTAAAACGGTTATAAATTGTGAACGGAAAGAGATTTTTTTGCTAAACTTGGGATACGTCTTCCTGAGCTCAGTCTGAGATCACTTGAAAAAAAATCGCAACCATTGGCCACTAGGTGGCACTATAAAACGGTTATAACTTGTGAACGGAAAGAGATATTTTCGCAAAACTTGGGACACATGTTCATGAGCTCATTCTGAGGTCACGTGAAAAAAAATCATGACAATTGGCCACTTGGTGGCGCTATAAAATGGTTATAACTTGTGAGCGGAAAGAGATATTTTCGCTAAACTTGGGACACATGTTCATAAGCTCAATCTGAGTTGACATGAAAAAAATCGTGACAATTGGCCACATGGTGGTGCTATAACAGTGAAAAAAATCATGAAAATAGCTATAAGCGCACCCAACCGTTAGTCTACTGAAAATTGGCACGCAGTGTCTTTGTCCAGGGTGCCATGATAGTCTATGAGAACATTGGTGTATCTCAAAACTCAGTATACGTCATTGGCACAATGCCTTGAAGGAGCCTTAGAAGTTTCAAGAAAGTGTTTTTTCACAGGAGTGACCTCCTAAGACTCCTGAATCCTTGCCGATTCCAACAATACCAAACATGCCAGGTTTCGCCTTATGGTTTTTGTAAGTGTCATTTAGAGCTTTAAAAAATTGTGGTTATCTTCAAAGCCGTTAGTCCGATCGAGACAACAACAAAAAAACTAAGGAAATTTGAAAACATTGGTAAATAGCTAAACAATAATGCCAAAATGTCAAAATTATGATAGGAACAAAAAAAACTAAAAAAAAAATCCAATCATTATCACCCATGGATCATTTTTATGCTCTCATAAATAGAAGTGTCTAAACTTCAATAAAAAAAATTATATTTACAACAAATTTGACAGACATTCCAAAACTCTGGAATAGTCTTCCTGATACTGTTCGTTGCTCAGACTCGCTCTCCCAGTTTAAAACTAGATTAAAGTCGCATCTCTTTGGCCAGGCATTCATATAATCCCACAGTTCAAACTACAATCCGGCCTCTAGCTCATAAATGCCAGAGGAGAACTGGCCCCCGACTGAGCCTGGGTTCTCCCAAGGTTTTTTTCTCCATTAGGTCACCTGATGGAGTTTTAGGATACCATTAGGTCACTTGATGGAGTTTTTCGGTTCCTTGCCACTGTTGCCTTTGGCTTGCTCAGTTGGGGATATTTTGGGGATGTTTGATTTGGTTTTATCAATCAGTGAATTCCTCTTGAAACAAGCTTTGTTGTATTGTTTTGATTTGATGCTGTGAAGCTGCTTTGATGCAATCTGTATTGTGAGAAGCGCTATACAAATAAACTTGACTTGACTTGACTTGACATGTATGGGCACCTTTCAAGGACACCTAATAAAAGTGGTGGAGATCAGGCAAGACGTGGTGGTGCTATAACTGTCAAAAAAACGTTCCTAAGTAAATTGCCTGTATTGGCTGTAAATGGTATTTTCCATCAATGATATAAGTTTATTAGTTTATTTGGATCCCCATTAGCCACTACCTAGGCAGTGTCTACTCTTCCTGGGGTCCCAACAAGTAAAAAATACAAAACTACATTTAATCAACAACAATAAAAAGTCAAGTCAATGAAACACACTAACCCAAAATTCATTCCAAATATCGAAATCAACAATTTACTATATATTGTGCCATTAAATGTTCCTTTAAATATTTTTTTAAAACTAATTTTTCTTGTAAAAATGTTCCTTTAAATATTTTTTTTTAAACAAATTTTTCTTGTAAAAATGGGTGATATCAATGGTAGGCTAAATGATTCCATATTTTCATTCCTCTATACATTACAGTCCGTTCTTTTCCAGTGGTTTACGAAACAGAAAAAAAAAAAAAAACATCCCTTTTATTCATGCCTGGTGTAAAAATTATGCCTAGTACTATTATACAAAAGTTGAGAGTACAGGACATTAGGAACTTTAGACACAGAGATATTTCTTATAAAATAAAGCAGAGAGACAATCCTTGAGAGACCAGTGCATTCTTAGTATATTATCTCTTCTATAACAGTTTAAATTGAGTCGTGTCGCTCTGTTCTGGACAAATTATATTTTTCAATCAGTTCTTTTTTTTTTTCCTTTACTTGATGCACTCGATTACACCACTGGGCAATAACACACGATTCATCCAATCACTGATTGTGCTGCTGTGACTGACACCTCTGAGAGCCAACAGAAGCGGCATATTCATAAGGCCCGCCCACAGGTCGCGCAGGCGCTGCCACTGTCAGCATAAACAGAGAATCAGATGAGAACAGATCAAATGAGACACGGAGCATTTCTCCAGAAACTCCTTGCACTAAATGATAATCATAATCTATCGAGAACTGTGATTGTGTGCACTTGTAAACTTTGGATGCTTCAGCCTGGAGTGTTGTCGTCAGAGAGAGGTGAAGTGGAAATCGGAGTAAAGATTTAGTGGATCCCAGAGCGGTAATCTTTATTGAATAGTCTTTTTTTAATTGAATATGTGATGCAATCTCGTTTTGGTGAGTGACATTTTTTTATCATATGTTATCTTATGAAAGATATGTCAATTTCAGAAATGATTTGATATGAGCTGAGTGTAGGCCGCACAGCGCGAGCTGAACTAATTAGCCGTAGGCTAAAGCTATCACGTATAACAATGAGCATTGTGTCATGAGTTGAGACAATGGGTCTTATTCATGAAACACGAGCAGAACGAATTTTTGTGTAAATCGTGTGTAAAGTGGTTCTGACGTAAATTTTCGGATTCATTAAAATGTTCGTATTTTCCAAACGTTAGGCTAGTTGGTACGAAAGAAATCTACACCTGCTCCCAGCCACGCGTAAATAGTGCGCTTAACATCCGAACGTTTTGCTCATTAATAAGGCTGCATTTTAATTCACCTTAATCGGGTACATATTTACACAGCATTTTGAAAAAATATTAGGTAACACTTTACAATACGGGTGCACTAATCTGCATTAATTCATATTTAACTAATGCACAGATAATCATGTGTTAATGTATGACTCATGTAGAACTAAACCATTAATTAATGATTACTGCATCAGCAACTAATAAAGATTCTAAATGATTAATAGATTAAGTAATATATGAATTGTTATTAATTAAATGTCTATGTATTAATTAATTAATAACTTATTTTATTAACTAAAAGTGTAAATGAATGCGTTATTTACCACAGTTGGTCAAAGCAATGTACTTCAACTTCCAGTTGTCTGCTTTAATTAATCATTAACTAATGATTTGCAAATGCATCATTATGTTATGACTTTACTTGTTGAGGCACATGACTATTAACTAATTGTTAAGTAATATGCCATTTATGGGTTTTGACAGTTTGCACATGCAGTGAATGTAATGTTGGTGAATGTGTGTGAAGGATGGGTAAGTTGGGCTACACACAAATATCAGCACACCAGAATCTGAACTCCTGAAGCTGTTACACTGTGTTTAAACTGGACGAGACCAGCTGTCTACACCTGGACATGACAGACCATCACAAGTCCATTTGTCCTTCATAACAGAACTAGCACAAGAGCTCAGAGTACGTCAGTAATAGAGTGTGGCATCGGTTTACTGACTGGGTTTTGTCGTGTAGTGTCTCGACGCATCCAGTGTAGTATCACTGACTATAATGGACGTTCTATTGTCTTTGTCCAGTCTAGACAGTGTTATGAAATAGCAGAGCTCAAACGCATGTGCTCAGTGTATGTTAACCTGACATAGTCCTGTGCCATGAACAACAAAGTTCATCGGACTCAGTGAAATCTTGGTTGTACATGGTTGGAAATTGAAATCCATGGCTTAGTGTGGATGTCCAAACCAAAATGGCATATTACTTAACAATTAGTTAATAGTCATGTGCCTCAACAAGTAAAGTCATAACATAATGATACATTTGCAAATCATTAGTTAATGATTAATTAAAGGTGCATTGCGCAACTTTTCATGTTAAAAATACCCGTTTTCTAACCCATACATGCTTAAACAATTGCCTGATGGGCTGAATGAGCCCTTCTCTGATCACTGCGATTGCCTCTATAATCCTGTACAGTAAAATAAATAAGAGGGATTCGGGTCGGAATCTGAGACTGGGCGTGACGTCATGCGCGTTCACGGCACGCTCATATGTCTGGCAGGTTTGTGTATGCGCCGACGCCGCCATTCTCCGTAGAAAATGGATTCTAAGAGACCGGCTTGTAGTTCATTTCAAACACCAACGCAAACTCCACGTAAGATAAAAAAAAGAGAACTTTTGTCTAGTGCAACCAAAAGGTCCAAATTGGAGTCAGACAGGCGTCGGGGTAAGACGAGAGTAAACATAGGGAAGGCTTTCAACAAATGGAGAGATCTCCGGTCTGCTCTAGGGCTCAAACGGGATCCTCAGGTGGCTTTTTTCTTGATAAAAAGGTAAGATATATCCCATTCTCTAATGTCTGATACGGCCAATAATGACAATAAATGACGATCCATAAAATGTGTAATGCTTTAGCGTAAGCTAGATAAATGTACAATCGGAATAGGTTTTACTAACTTACCATTGTCAGTGATCAGGTTCAGAATGATTGTGATATAAAATGCTGATATATAAGTTAGATACTTAGACACAAATTTTGAGCAAATTACTGCTTAATTACGATGTATTGCTATTGGAATATGTTACTTAGCTGATCAATAAAACAGGCTAAACCCCCGCAAATCTTCGGCGGATTAACGTTAGCCTGTTTGGCTTTTATGGTAACGTCATAGTGCCACTTGATTGTTTATTACCTTGAGACATTTGGGTGTACTTTGTTGACCGACTGTGTGGTATGGTATCATGATTACAATTTTGAGCTTTTACAAAGTTATAACTTATATTGTTCATGAACGTGTTTCCATAATAATAGTCATAAGTGGATACAGTAAACACATAACACAGTTCAACATGGAGATAGATGGGAATAAAAAACGAAGTTTTCTACTACCCCCATTTTTTCCCTCACACATAAGTGTGTTATTTACTCAATTGCCTTTCCTTTCACATATTTTAAATTACTTGCAGATTTAAAACTTTATTACCTCTGAAGACATTATGATTGTAAACAAAAGATTTGTGCGGCTGATGCTCCTTGGGTTATGACCAGCTCGAGCTCGTGCAAGCGTGCGTGTGCGTGTGGTCCGTGAGCGTGCACACCTCTGGTTGCAGTTTCGCTTGCCGCCAGAGGGGGCGTAGTTCTGCGAAAACTCAGACTCTCGCGCAATGCACCTTTAAAGCAGACAACTGGAAGTTGAAGTACATTGCCTTGACCAATTGTGGTAATTAACGCATTGATTTAGACTTTTAGTTAATAAAATAAGTTATTAATGAATTAATACATTATGACACATTTAATTAATAACAATTCATATATTACTTTATATTAATCATTTAGAATCTTCATGATGCAGTAATCATTAATTAATGGTTTAGTTCTTCATGAGTCATACATTAACACATGATTATCTGTGCATTAGTTAAGCATGAATTAATGGTTATTAGTGCACCCGTATTGTAAAGTGTTACCAAATATTATATTTAGTAATTACATACGGTTTTTAGGGGTTCAAGCACGAAGTGCTGAAACCCTATTGTAATTGCCCTGATTTTTAGGGGTTCAAGCACGAAGTGCTGAAACCCTATTGTAATTGTAAGGATTTTTATTAGGGGTTCAAGCACGAAGTGCTGAAACCCTATTGTAATTGTAAGGATTTTTATTATTAGGGGTTCAAGCATGAAATGCTGAAACCCTATTGTAATTGTAAGGATTCGTAAAACGCATCGTGCAGGACAAACCGTAAGGCCTAGAGACTTGAAACCTGGCCAGATGGTAGGCCTCAATTTGGGGACAACCTATCAGAGTATGACCCCGAATGGCCCATAGGTGGCGCTACAGCAACCAAAAGTTCAAAATCGCTCATAACTCTTGGACCGCTTGTCCCAGGATCAAGTGTCTTATATCGTTGGAATCCTTGGCTCAAGGCGGACAAAACGGCTATCTCCGATTTGGATGTAGGCAGGGGAAATTTTCTGCTATGTCGGATTTTGTTCAAAACCTACTTTTGCGAACTAGTCCCTGGTTTTTCGCCCGATCGGAACCAAACCAGTCTAGGACAATTCTCTGGACTCTCTAGATCAATAATTATCGAAAAAAAGTTGAACTTTTGCATTTGGGTGGCTGTAACAGGGTCATTTAGAAAAGGGGCGTGGCAAAATACACTAAAAAGCCTATAAATCCCAAATGAAAACTCAGAACTTCACCAAAATTGATGAGCATATGTGTCAGAACATGGTGAGGAAGCATGCAGAGTTTCATGGAGATCGGACCACAGGTGGCGCTATAACTGGCAAAAAGCCTTCATTCTTATTAGGGGTTCAAGCATGAAATGCTGAAACCCTATTGTAATTGTAAGGATTCGTAAAACGCATCGTGCAGGACAAACCGTAAGGCCTAGAGACTTGAAACCTGGCCAGATGGTAGGCCTCAATTTGGGGACAACCTATCAGAGTATGACCCCGAATGGCCCATAGGTGGCGCTACAGCAACCAAAAGTTCAAAATCGCTCATAACTCTTGGACCGCTTGTCCCAGGATCAAGTGTCTTATATCGTTGGAATCCTTGGCTCAAGGCGGACAAAACGGCTATCTCCGATTTGGATGTAGGCAGGGGAAATTTTCTGCTATGTCGGATTTTGTTCAAAACCTACTTTTGCGAACTAGTCCCTGGTTTTTCGCCCGATCGGAACCAAACCAGTCTAGGACAATTCTCTGGACTCTCTAGATCAATAATTATCGAAAAAAAGTTGAACTTTTGCATTTGGGTGGCTGTAACAGGGTCATTTAGAAAAGGGGCGTGGCAAAATACACTAAAAAGCCTATAAATCCCAAATGAGAACTCAGAACTTCACCAAAATTGATGAGCATATGTGTCAGAACACGGTGAGGAAGCATGCAGAGTTTCATGGAGATCGGACCATAGGTGGCGCTATAACTGGCAAAAAGCCTTCATTCTTATTAGGGGTTCAAGCATGAAATGCTGAAACCCTATTGTAATTGTAAGGATTCGTAAAACGCATCGTGCAGGACAAACCGTAAGGCCTAGAGACGTGAAACCTGGCCAGATGGTAGGCCTCAATTTGGGGACAACCTATCAGAGTATGACCCCAATTGGCCCATAGGTGGCGCTACAGCAACCAAAAGTACTAAATTGCTCATAACTCTTAGACCGTTTGTCCCAGGATCAAGTGTCTTATATCGTTGGAATCCTTGGCTCAAGGCGGACAAAATGGCTATCTCCGATTTGCTCGCCCTTCAGGCGCCAATTTTGAGTAAATTGCATTTTTTTGAAAAACCTATTTTTGCGAACTTCTCCTAGGTTTTTGGCCCGATCGGAACCAAACCACTGCAAGAATATTCTCTGGAGTCTGACAATCAATAATCATCCAAACAATTCAAAATTTCAATTAACAGTCGATAAGGGGAACCAAATTATTTGATGGCAGCAGGGCCACTTTTACTAAAACGCTTATAAATTGTGAACGGAAAGAGATTTTTCTGCTAAATTTGGGATACATCTTCCTGAGCTCAGTCTGAGATCACTTGAAAAATATCGCAACAATTGGCCACTAGGTGGCACTATAAAACGGTTATAACTTGTGAACGGAAAGAGATATTTTCGCAAAACTTGGGACACATGTTCATGAGCTCATTCTGAGATCACGTGAAAAAAATCACGACAATTGGCCACTTGGTGGCGCTATAAAATGGTTATAACTTGTGAGCGGAAAGAGATATTTTCGCTAAACTTGGGACACATGTTCATAAGCTCAATCTGAGTTGACATGAAAAAAATTGTGACAATTGGCCACTTGGTGGCGCTATAACAGTGGAAAAAAATAGCAAAAATGGAAAATAGCTATAAGCGCACCCAACCGTTAGTCTACTGAAAATTGGCACGCAGTAGCCGCGTTTCCACTGTCGGGCCAGGTCCGGGCTAGGGCTAACAGCGAGCCGAGCCGGGCCAGTGGCCTCAGGCCTCAAGCACCGGGCTTGCGTTTCCACTGCCGGGCCATTAGCCCTGCAGCGCTGCCCTAAACCCCGCCCTTAACACGCCTTCCTGGATCAAACGTCAAACGTCATACAAGTGTAGTAGACGGTCCCTGCTCCACTTCTGAGTCAAATAAAGCACTCTGGGATGACGATTCTAGCACACAAAACATAAACACGCATATGAGCCACTTCTACAATATTTTATTTGTTTTCTTAGGAAGTTAGAAAACGTAGAATTTATGAAGATAGCATGTATTAACTCACCGTCCGCGGCTGCCATAGTGTCCCGACTTGTCCCTCCACTAACAGAGGGACGGTGACCCAGCACACCGTCCATCAAGTCGAACCATGGAAAGTTCCTTCTCTGGGCACTGCTTTGTCCATTGTGCGTTTTAATCGCCTTGTACTGCGCCCGCAACTTCTTCTTTTATTCCCGAACTTGAAGCGTTGTTCGCTGAATTGCTATAAATCCCATTGTTAGCTTAGCAAGTTCAGCAACGATGTATTTTATAACGTCCTCGTTTCTGCACACGCCGTCAAATTGACGTTGTACCCTTTCTTCTGCCCAAATGCTCAGAAGAGCTTTGGTATCTTCGACAGACCAGTACAGGCGATTCTCCATTTCGAGCAGCGTTTATTTTTCGCGATATAAAAAAGTGAAATGTGCATCTTGCCGCAGACCATAACTTTCCCTAACACCGATAAACTCCGCCTTTTACCTTGACCACGCCTCTAGCCCGAGCTGGCCCAAGGTATTCGATGGGCCAGAAATCCTGGCCGTTGGCCCCGAGTAAGCACCGATCAAGCCCCGGAAGTGACAGTGACTATATCAATTTCACCCATGGATCATTTTGATGCTCTCACATGTTTGAAACGAACAATGATGGATTGTGATGAAATTTGTTTTGAATTGGGACTGGCGAATCCCCGTCCATACTGTCAATGACCGTTCGCAAAGACCCGCCCACTTTAGTTACTGTTGCAGGACTCTCACACCACCCTCAACAGGACTCTCACACCACACCAAGTTCTCACGCAGTGAAAAATACATTGCAGATCAGAGAAAAGACTGCGCGCTGACAGACAAGTACTTTTGATATGAAACAAAGTCTCACCTTTCAAATGTAGTCATTTTTTAGAGACATTTAAACAATAAATACCGTTTTGTGACTCTTTAACCCTCTGGGGACCAAAAACGCGCCCGCGCGTTTTGCTCGTTTTTTTTTTTAGCAATGAAAAATAAACACAAAATGCTCTGTTAATTTTGATCTTTCATTTTCGTGTAATACATCAATCGATCCTGTTCAGTTTCTATTTTTTTTCTGTATACTCACAATACAAATAAAGTGTTTTGCTTTTTGACAAATAAAGAAAAACTAACATGATGCTATTTCTGCCTTCTCTCTGTCAGTAAACTCCCATTTGAAACGCGTTCGAAAATTATCTATAACTCCGCGAAAATTCAGTCAAACAGGCAAACAGACCCACGGGCATAAAGCTTGAGATCGCAGCTTTTAAATGAAGTAATTTATATAAAAAACAAATATTATCAGCTTCTGTAATCTGTATAAAAAGAGAGCGACTCCAGTCAAGCTCATTACGAGCCATTCAAAAGTAATTTGACCACGCCCCGGAGAGCGCGTGCTATTCAAACGCAAATTCTGAGAACCATTTCAGTCTGTGAAACGCCCCCACATCAGCTGTAAACAAAGAGGCATAATATAGCCTACCTTATGGAGAAAATTTTCCGTGCTGATATGAGGAGCAGATCCCGCTGAGGAGTGAGGTAGGCTAAGTTATCCTTTCTCAAGTGTTAATGTGGAATAACGTTATGGAATAACGTTGTAGGCTTATGTAAACAAAAAGATGAATCGCGTTTCTATAATATGAATCGCGCGTCTATTTGTAAAGAGTGTTTAGCCTAAATATGAATCGCGCGTCTGTGTGTGAAAGAATAAACTGCTTTTACAGTTACAGTTACTGCGTTACAGTCAGGCGAAGTATGAAAGACAACATTTTGTTGACTAGATTTGGGTACAGTTTTTACTGTAGAATATACTGTCACATCAAATAAGCTTTTCTGCTCATATATATAAAATACTATTTTGTCAAAAATAAAGTCATAGACTAAGATGTTCCAATGTTGGCTATATTCAAACTAATGAATACATATGATAAAATGTAGGCCTATAATGTTTTTTTTTTTTTTTTTACAAAGAAAGAGTACTTTTTTGCAGAAATATTGCTGAAATTGTAATTATTGTTGTAATTGTAACCTTTTTAATAAAATAGCAAAACATATTTACAAGATAGATGTAAGCAAAATCTTAAATGGTCAATATAAGTCTTCTTCAAAATATATATTTTGTCCTTGCATTGTGGCTCAGTCAGTGTCACACCTGAATGAATGGCTAATTATGCAGAGTCATTATGCAGAGTGGGTGGGACTAAGGTGTAAACTACTCCTCCCCCTCGCATATTGGCTTTCCAAGCAAAACCTGTTTTACACCATTTAAATCAATGTATTTTTTTTGTGAACGATAAAGCAAGACTATTTTCACATAATTTTGAAGCTAGAACTGAAAGGGACAACATCCATTAGTCAAAAGTCTTGTGGGCACATATTTTGTATGAGTTTTGTGGTCTTATTTCAGCAACTTTCATTTTTATTTTTTTAAATAACCACGCATAAACATTATTCTCTTAAAAATACAAACATCTACATACATGTTGCTCGCATATTATGGTAGGCCTGTTTGTGCTATATAGAGTGAATTTACACCTTTGCCATTAACATGTTTATAAATAACTGAAAAAAGCACAAATGTCAGAGCATGTCAGAACATCTCAAGGGCCCCAAAAACAGCTTGGTCCCCAGAGGGTTAATGTGTCTGACAGATCGCTGTAGACTCGAGGCTCAGTTAAAGCTGCTCGTGAACCGATCATCAATTGGTGAGCATATGTGACATAACATCATTAACAAGCATGCCAAATTTTATGGAGATCGGACCAAAGGTGGCGTTATAACTGTTAAAAAACTTTAAAACCATACATTTCCTATGGTACATTGCCTGTATTGGCTCTAAATAGTGTTTTCCATCTATTATGTCAGTGGTTACATGCTTGCTAAATAAAACTTAATCACTTTTGATGCTTTTGTGCTTAAAGGCCTTAACTGCTTGAACCCCGATAAATGCTGCTTGCAGCTTTAATTATTATTATTATTCTTCTGCCGTAAAACGCATCGTGCAGCCCAAACCGTAAGGGCTGGAGACTTGAAACTTTGCCAGATGGTAGTACAAAAATCGAGGAGAGGTTCAGAGATTATGACCCCGATTGGCCCATAGGTGGCGCTATAACAACCAAAAGCGCGAAACTGCTCATAACTCCTAGACCGTATGTCGTAGACTCAAGTGTCTTATATCATTGGAAAGCTGGAAACGTGATGAACAAAACGTATATCTCCGATTTCATTTCCGGTATGGAAATTTTTCCGCCATTTTGAATTTTGTCAAAAAACTACTTTTGCTAATTAGTCCTAGGTTTTTTGTCCGATCGGAACCAAACCAGTGCAGAAATGTTCTATGGAGTCTGAAGATCAATAATTATCAAAAAAAATTCGAAATTTCGATTCAAGGTCGCTAGGGGGCATAAAATAAACATTGTGGGAGGAGCCTATTTTACTAAAATGGCTATAACTCAAAAAGTAAATGAGATAGCTTAAGCAAACTCGGTACACATGTGTATGGGTTCAGTCTGGGGTCACAGTAAAAAAATCGCGACGATTGAACAATAGGTGGCGCTATAACATGGAAAAAACATGAAAAGGGCTATAACCACCTGACCGTTAGTCCGATTGACTTGAAAATTGGTATGCAGTGTCTTGGCCCAAGGTGCCATATATGTCTATGAGGACATTGGCGTATCTCAAAAAACATGGCCGCCATTGGCCAATAAAGTTGAGCACCTATTAGACAAGGTTAACGGAGGCCGATCGGAACGAAACTCGATGGGCATGTTCATCTCATGGCCCTAGAGGTCTGTAAGAATTTTGAAAGAAATCGGCCACTAGTTGGCGCTAACGAGTTTTATGGCTCTGTAATCACGTGGTGTTACACTCATCCACACAATATGCATATCATTTGATAGATCTGCTCATGCTGAACAACTTTGCCTCAAGAACCATTGCTGTCAATCAAACCGTTCATTAAATATTCGCGAACATGTTAAAAACCTACTTTTGCGAACTAGTCCTAGGTTTTTCGCCCGATCGGAACCAGACCAGTCTAGGACAATTCTCTGGACTCTCTAGATCAATAATTATCGAAAAAAAGTTGAACTTTTGCATTTGGATGGCTGTAATAGGGTCATTTATAAAATGGGCGTGGCAAAATACATTAAAAATCCTATAAATCCTAAATGAAACTCAGAACTTCACAAATATTGGTGAGCATATGTAACATAACATCATTAACAAGCATGCCAAATTTTATGGAGATCGGACCATAGGTGGCGCTATAACTGTTAAAAAGCTTTAAAACCATATATTTCCTATGGTACATTGCCTGTATTGGCTGTAAATGGTCTTTTCCATCTATTATGTCAGTGGTTACATGCTTGCTAAATAAAACCTGATAACTTTTGATGCTTTTGTGCTTAAAAACCCTTAAAGGCCTTAATAGCTTGAACCCCGATAAATGCTGCTTGCAGCTTTAATTATTATTATTATTATTCTTCTGCCGTAAAACGCATCGTGCAGCCCAAACCGTAAGGGCTGGAGACTTGAAACTTTGCCAGATGGTAGTACAAAAATCGAGGAGAGGTTCAGAGATTATGACCCCGATTGGCCCATAGGTGGCGCTATAACAACCAAAAGTGCGAAACTGCTCATAACTCCTAGACCGTATGTCGTAGACTCAAGTGTCTTATATCATTGGAAAGCTGGAAACGTGATGAACAAAACGTATATCTCCGATTTCATTTCCGGTATGGAAATTTTTCCGCCATTTTGAATTTTGTCAAAAAACTGCTTTTGCTAATTAGTCCTAGGATTTTTGTCCGATCGGAACCAAACCAGTGCAGAAATGTTCTATGGAGTCTGACGATTAATAATTATCAAAAAAAATTCGAAATTTCGATTCATGGTCGCTAGGGGGCATAAAATAAACATTGTGGGAGGAGCCTATTTTACTAAAATGGCTATAACTCAAAAAGTAAATGAGATAGCTTAACCAAACTCGGTACACATGTGTATGGGTTCAGTCTGGGGTCACAGTAAAAAAATCGCGACGATTGAACAATAGGTGGCGCTATAACATGGAAAAAACATGAAAAGGGCTATAACCACCTGACCGTTAGTCCGATTGACTTGAAAATTGGTATGCAGTGTCTTGGCCCAAGGTGCCATATATGTCTATGAGGAAATTGGCGTATCTCAAAAAACATGGCCGCCATTGGCCAATGAAGTTGAGCACCTATTAGACAAGGTTAACGGAGGCCGATCGGAACGAAACTCGATGGGCATGTTCATCTCATGGCCCTAGAGGTCTGTAAGAATTTTGAAAGAAATCGGCCACTAGTTGGCGCTAACGAGTTTTATGGCTCTGTAATCACGTGGTGTTACACTCATCCACACAATATGCATATCATTTGATAGATCTGCTCATGCTGAACAACTTTGCCTCAAGAACCATTGCTGTCAATCAAACCGTTCATTAAATATTCGCGAACATGTTAAAAACCTACTTTTGCGAACTAGTCCTAGGTTTTTCGCCCGATCGGAACCAGACCAGTCTAGGACAATTCTCTGGACTCTCTAGATCAATAATTATCGAAAAAAAGTTGAACTTTTGCATTTGGATGGCTGTAATAGGGTCATTTATAAAATGGGCGTGGCAAAATACATTAAAAATCCTATAAATCCTAAATGAAAACTCAGAACTTCACAAAAATTGGTGAGCATATGTGACATAACATCATTAACAAGCATGCCAAATTTTATGGAGATCGGACCATAGGTGGCGCTATAACTGTTAAAAAGCTTTAAAACCATATATTTCCTATGGTACATTGCCTGTATTGGCTGTAAATGGTCTTTTCCATCTATTATGTCAGTGGTTACATGCTTGCTAAATAAAACCTGATAACTTTTGATGCTTTTGTGCTTAAAAACCCTTAAAGGCCTTAATAGCTTATGCCTTTATTGTTTTCTGTGCCATTTGATGGACATGCTGAAGGACATTCTCCACCGCCACGTTGGACTCGAATTTTCACCGAATGTTCAGGCAATGAATTTTGTTCCAGGTATGTACAATTGGGTGCTACTCAGGATACAAACCTTTCCATATCCCACTTAGATGCTGATGAACATTTAAGTATTTTCAATACTACTTGCTTTAACATCTTAAATTCTATTGCACCTCTAAAAGAGAAAAAAAGTAAGCATATTTCATTACCTTGGCATAATGATATTACTCGTTCTCTCAGACAGACCTGTCGAAGGGCAGAACGCAAATGGAAAAAAGATCGATTACAAGTTTCATATGAAATTTTAAGGGATTCTCTTTCTGCCTTTCAACGAGCTGCTAAGGTTGCTAAGAGTAGATACCTTTCAAACTTAATCATACGGAATAGTCATAAGCCAAATATTTTATTTTCCACCATCGAATCTGTTCTTCATCCAAAGGTTAATTTATTCCCTGAAGCATCTGTCTCTCTATGTGAGGACTTTGTGACATATTTCAATGACAAGATCTGCAAAATTACATCCTCGTTGTGTACTTCAGCGTATAAACTGTCTGATGTCTCACTCTCCTCTTCCACTTGGTCTGTCTTTGAGTCTGTTAATCTCAATTCTCTGATTGAGACTATGTCTCATTTGAAACCAACTATGTGTCCCAACGACGTCCTTCCATCTCGTTTCCTTGGGCAAGTTATTGAGACTGTTGGCCCTGACCTGTTGTCTGTAATTAACAAATGTCTCCACACCGGTACGGTACCTTTTGACTTTAAACTTGCCACAGTGCGACCCCATCTTAAAAAAACAAGTCTGGACTCCAAATTGTTGGCTAACTTTCGACCTATTTCAAATCTACCTTTTTTATCTAAGATTCTAGAGAAAACTGTTTTAAATCAACTTCAGTCTTACTTGACTATCAATTCTATTCATGAAAAATTTCAATCTGGTTTTAAATCCCGTCACAGTACTGAGACAGCGCTCTTAAGAGTTTTAAATGATATCATGTTAACCACTGACTCTGGGCAGTCTATGGCTCTGGTTTTGTTAGACCTCAGTTCTGCCTTTGATTTGGTTAACCATGACATTCTTATATCACGCCTTGAAACATGTGTTGGTCTCCGAGGCACAGTATTACAGTGGTTTCGGTCGTACCTCTCTGATAGGAGGTATGTTGTCAATATTGGACACCATTCTTCCTCTGAAACGACTTTAAATTCTGGTGTTCCCCAGGGTTCAATACTTGGTCCTGTACTGTTCTCCCTATATATGCTTCCACTAGGGTATATTTTTAACAAGTATGGGGTCTCTTTTCATTTGTATGCAGATGATACCCAGATTTATATCCCTTTGAAACGTGATGATAGGCTGGCATTACAGCCTATCATGGATTGTTTGGAAGAACTAAAACTCTGGCTTGCGACCAACTTCCTGAGCCTGAATGAGAGTAAAACCGAATTTATTATGTTTGGTTCAAATGGACACTATGTACATGATCCTGCATTTGCATCTTTGTCGCTTTATAGTACCACGTGTGTCAGAAACTTGGGTGTTTGGTTTGATATTAATCTTAAATTTGATAAGCAGATAAGTACTGTGATTAAGTCGTGCTTTTATCATCTTCGTCTTCTGTCAAAGGTGAAGCCTTTTCTTTCCCTTAAGAAATTCGAAACGGTCATGCATGCTTTTGTTACATCTCGACTGGACTATTGTAACTCATTGTACATCGGTGCTCCACAGGCTTGTGTTGCACGTCTACAGTTGGTTCAGAATGCAGCGGCTCGGCTTCTTTATGGGAAGCGTAAATATGAATCTGTCACACCGATCTTGATCTCACTACATTGGCTGCCGGTCAAATATAGAATTGATTTTAAAATCCTATTGTTTGTTTTTAAATCCATTCATAATGAGGCACCACAGTATTTGTCAGACCTGCTACACCCTTACGCTCAGTCAAGGTCACTTAGATCAGCTAATTCTGGTCTATTGCAAGTTCCGAGGACTAGATTAAAAAATAGAGGAGATCGTGCCTTTTCTGCCATCGGCCCTAAATTATGGAATAGTCTCCCGGTCCATATCAGAATTGCCCCAACTCTATCGGCCTTTAAGTCTACCCTTAAGACTTATTTCTTTTCTTTGGCGTTTAATACATTTTGACTCATTGTTTCATGATTTTACTTTCGTGTGTTATACCCATTTTATAATTGGTGTTTATAAATTGTAAAATGTTTATTTTTACATTTTATTATTACTAGTCTTTTTACTATTTTCTTTTTTCTCTCTCTGTGTGTACAGCACTTTGGTCAACTTCGGTTGTTTTTAAATTGTGCTTTATAAATAAACATTGTATTGTATTGTATTGTAATAGCTTGAACCCCGATAAATGCTGCTTGCAGCTTTAATTAGGGGTTCAAGCACGAAGTGCTGAAACCCTATTGTAATTGTGCTGATTTTTATTAGGGGTTCAAGCACGAAGTGCTGAAACCCTATTGTTATTGTAAGGATTTTTATTATTATTATTATTATTTTCCCCTAAAACGCATCGTACAGCCCAAACCGTAAGTGCTAGAGACTTGAAACTTTGCCAGATGGTAGTACAAAAATCGAGGAGAGGTTATCAAAATATGAGCCAGATTGGCCAATAGGTGGCGCTACAGTGCAAAAACCAAAAAAATGGCATATTTTTGCTTAAATCTCACCAACCCTTTGTCACAGACTCAAGTGTCTTATATCATTGGAATCCTTGGCTCAAGCCGAACAAAAAAGGCCTCAAGGATTTCCTTTCCGGTATGCAAATTTTCCGCCATTTTGGATTTTGTCCAAAACCTACTTTTGCGAACTAGTCCTAGGTTTTTTGTCCGATCGGAACCAAACCAGTGCAGAAATGTTCTCTGGTCTCTGATTATAAATAATTATTAAAAAAAAGTTTAAATTTCGATTCACGGTCGCTAAGGGGCGCCAAAACGTTCGAAGGAGGCGGAGCTAGTTTTACTAAAATGGCTATAACTCCAGAAGTAAATGAGTTATCTTCACCAAACTTGGTACACATGTGTAAGAGGTCAATCTAAGGTCACAGTAAAGAAATCGCGGTGATTAGCCACATGGTGGCGCTATAACATTAAAAAAACATAAAACAGGCTATAACCACCTGACCGTTTGTCCGATTGACTTGAAAATTGGTATGCAGTGTCTTGGTCCAAGGTGCCATATATGTCTATGAGGACATTGGTGTATCTCAAAAAACATGGCCGCCATCGGCCAATGAAGTTTGAGCACCTATTAGACAAGGTTAACAGAGGCCAATCAGAACGAAACTCAGTGGGCATGTTCGACTCAAGCCCCTAGAGGTCTGTAAGAATTTTGAAAGAAATCGGCCACTAGTTGGCGCTAACGAGTTTAATGGCTCTGTAATCACGTGGTGTTACACTTATTGTCACAAAATGCATATCATTTGATAGATCTGCTCATGATGAACAACTTTGCCTCAAGAACTATTGCTGTCAATCAAACCGTTCATTAAATATTCGTAATTATGTTAAAAACCTACTTTTGCAAACTAGTCCTAGGTTTTTCGCCCGATCGGAACCAAACAAGTCTAGGACAATTCTATGGACTCTCTAGATAAATAATTATCAAAAAAAAGTTTAACTTTAGCATTTTTCGCATGGGTATATTGGGTCATAAAGAAAATGGGCGTGGCAAAATGCACTCAAAAGCTTATAAATCCTAAACGAAAACTCAGAACTTCACGAAAATTGGTGAGCATATGTGCCATAACATTCTAAACAAGCATGTAAAATTTCATGAAGATCGGACGATAGGTGGCGCTATAACTGTTAAAAAGCTTTGAAAACCATATATTTCCTATGGTAAATTGCCTGTTTTGGCTGTAAATGGTCTTTTCCATCTATTATTTCAGTGGTTAAAAGCTTTCCAAATAAAACTTAATGTCTTAAATGCTTATGTGCTTAAAGGCCTTAAATGCTTGAACCCCGATAAATGCTGCTTGCAGCTTTAATTATTATTATTATTATTATTATTCTGCCGTAAAACGCATCGTGCAGCCCAAACCGTAAGAGCTGGAACTTTGAAACTTTGACAGATGGTAGTACAAAAATCGAGGAAAGGTTCAGAGATTATGACCCCGATTGGCCCATAGGTGGCGCTATAACAACCAAAAGCGCGAAACTGCTCATAACTCCTAGACCGTATGTCGTAGACTCAAGTGTCTTATATCATTGGAAAGCTGGATGCCTGACGAACAAGACGTATATCTCCGATTTCATTTCCGCCATGATAGATTTTCCGCCATTTTGAATTTTGTCAAAAATCTACTTTTGCGAACTAGTCCCTGGTTTTTTGCCCGATTGGAACCAAACTAGTGCAGAAATGTTCTCTGGAGACTGAATATCAATAATTATCGAAAAAAAGTGGAAATTTCGATTCACGGTCGCTAAGGGGCGCCAAAACGTACGTTGTGGGAGGGGCCTATTTTACTAAAATGGCTATAACTCCCGATGTAAATGAGGTATCTTCACCAAACTTGGTACACATGTGTATGAGCTTACTCTGGGGTCACAGTAAAAAAATCGCGACGATTGGCCTCATGGTGGCGCTATAAAATGAAAAAAACATAAAACAGGCTATAACCACCTGACCGTTAGTCCGATTGACTTGAAAATTGGTATGCAGTGTCTTGGTCCAAGGTGCCATGTATGTGTATGAGGACATTGGCGTATCTCAAAAAACATGGCCGCCATCGGCCAACGAAGTTTGAGCACCTATTAGACAAGGTTAACGGAGGCCGATCGGAACGAAACTCAATGGGCATGTTCGGCTCATGGCCCTAAAGGTCTGTAAGAATTTTGAAAGAAATCGGCCACTAGTTGGCGCTAACGAGTTTTACGGCTCTGTAATCACGTGGTGTTACAAATATCCACACAATATGCATATCATTTGATAGATCTCCTCATCCTGAACAACTTTGCCTCAAGAACCATTGCTGTCAATCAAACTGTTCATTAATTATTCATTAATATGTTAAAAACCTACTTTTGCGAACTAGTCCTAGGTTTTTTGCCCGATCGGAACCAGACCAGTGTAGGACAATTCTCTGGACTCTCTAGATCAATAATTATCAAAAAAAAGTTGAACTTTTGCATTTGGATGGCTGTAATAGGGTAATTTATAAAACGGGCGTGTCAAAATACATTAAAAAGCCTATAAATCCTAAATAAAAACTCAGAACTTCACAAAAATTGGTCAGCATATGTGACATAACATCATTAACAAGCATGAAAAATTCTATGGAGATCGGACGATAGTTGGCGCTATAACTGTTAAAACGCTTTAAAACCATATATTTCCTATGGTAAATTGCCTGTATTTGCTGTAAATGATGTCTTCTATCTTTTATCATATAATGTTCATATCATAATGTTCAAAACCAGTGCAGCACAATTCTCTGAACTCTCTAGATCAATAATTATCAGAAAAAAAGTTTAACTTCTTCAAATGGTGATTTTATATGAATATAATGACATATTAAGCCAATAAGTGGTATTTTACTGCCCCCTGCTGTCATTTCATCATACTACTCCCTAATATTGTTATAAAATTCATATTTAGACTTTTTAAAATCATTATTTTAACATTTACAATCACATTTTGTCAAAACTCATCTATTGAGTATTACTATTGACAATTGTGTTACACTGAGATATGGAAATGGACGAAAGTAAATGAATGAAATGAAACGAAAGTATAACGGCATTTAAGCCACGCCCCCGAATACAAATCCATTCATAACTCGAAAACGGAAAGTCGTTGCGCGCTCAAATTTTGATGGTGAGGACCTCTCCGGGCTCTTGATCGAAACGTGTCGTCGCGGGCCTCGGGAGCGCGCCCCCCGCGCATCGCGAATCCGCGGGACCCCCGATTTTGAACGCCCATTACTCCCGACCTAGACCACCCCGAACATTGTGTAAGAGCTCGTTGGAAAGGGCACGTCCTTGGCTAGCTTCGATTCAAATGTGGTGTTATCTGCCCTGGGCATTCCAGAGATAATAGCCCGAACAGATGTGCCTTATAACAGTCATAACTCCCAGCCCCAATCGCCCAAAAACACCTTGATGGTCTCATTCAACAGGGCTCCTCAAGCACTATCTATGCTCTGAGTTTCAGAATTTTTCGCCTTTTGGTTCCTGAGATATAAGTAAAAAAACAAATTCCCATTCATTCAAACACTTCAACTGTAAAATGTAAGCTATAATACCACTGTTGTCCACTAGAGGGAGCAGCAGGATTACGCATGATCTTTTAATTCGCTTCAGTATTGGGAAATAAACAAATGCTTTAAGAAGCAATCTTTTTTATTATGATGTTTTTTTTTTATTATGATATTTGTATATATTTTATTTTTTTTATTATGATTATGAACGGTTTGATTGACATTAGTGATTCTTGAGGCAAAGTTGTTCAAGATGAGGAGATGAAGATATTTTCACAATATCACATCCTAAAAACATTGAAAACATATTTGTCTTTGTGTGTGTGTGTGGATGTGTTTGTGGTTTGTGTGTGTGTCTGTCTGTGTGTAAGCATGCTTAATGGAAAGAACATGAAGAAACTGCTTTGTTTTACTGGTGGATAAAAAAGTCTTTCAAATGAAAGTGAGTCAATTAGTGGTCTTCTACTGCCCTCTGCAGGACATTCTACTTAATAAAATATTTTCATCTGTGCTTTTGCATTAGTTTTTGGACTATATCAAATTACTTGCATGAAAATCACCTATTATAACACAGTCATGTTTTGTCAAAGTTTATCACTTCATTTTTACTGAGCTCTCAGTTTGAACAATTCTGCCTCTCAGTGATTAATTTGAAATCTGAAAATGGTGTTATACAGAGGAGATTTGCAATTATCATTTTGTTACCTATCTTTTATTTTAAATATCTCCATCTACAACAAAATGTGTGTGCATGTGTGTGTTCAAGCATGGTTAGTGTATTAAGTATTATTGTTTAAGTATTATTGTTTTCATTTACATTTTAACCACCAGAAGAAGAACACTCATTGGTTCATTCTGCTCACTAAAATATTATTTTAAAATTTTTTTTCCATTTGAAATATTGTTTAAACTTAATAAAATCATTAAAATAACATTTCAAATAATATTTTGTCTGTTTATAAATCCCACAGACTCACATTGGCTGTAATACTAATGTTTTTGTAAAACACAGACCTGATAGTCTAATCTGTGTGTATTGTGCATATATTATTGATATTATTACTATTGCAAATCATGTTATTGTAACTCATATCTTAATAGAATATTATTTGTAATTTTAATTCTTTATTTCTTAAGTGTTTTTTTTTATGATTACTACAGATATTATCACCAAAGATATCAACTACACCTTCACTTTTAGTATTGACACGCTGCACACACAGCACAATCACACACTCACTAATGCATTCAAATAAATGTAATCTTACTGTGCTACTTTATTTGTACATGATTAGAATGAACAGAAATCTAAGAATATTTTTCTTCTTTTGTTAAAGCCATTTCAGACTCCAAGTAAGCATTATATTACTAATCATCTATTTTAAAGGTGCCATACAATTGAAAACTGTATTTATCTTGGCATAGTTGAATGATAAGAGTTCTGGACATGGAACTGACATACCGTGAGCCTCAAACACCATTGTTTCCTCCTTCTTGTGTAAATCTCCTGTTTGCAAAAGACCGCTGAAAAATGAGTGAATCCCACCATAACACCGACTGTGACGTTGGAGTCAGGATCATTAATATTTATACCCCCCAAATTTGCATTTTCCAGTCCATGTTCTAGGCCAGGCAGTGTTAATGTGGACCTGCACAGCCGAATCATCAGAAGATCTGCAGGTATTGTGAAGAAGCAAGCAAGGACAATAGTGAAAATGGCAGATCATGGATATAAATGTTATGTCTGAGGCTGTGCTGCGGATTTGAGAACTTTTCATTCCCTTCCCACAAAGAGAACTGTCAACAGGCATGGTTGATGTTTACAACAGGATACCTCACCATTTTAATTCAAAGCTGTTAGTTTGCTCTTAACGGAGGCCGATCAGAACGAAACTCGGTGGGCATGTTCGACTCGTGGCCCTAGAGGTCTGTAAGAATTTTGAAAAATCAGCCACTAGTTGACGCTAACAGGTTTTACGGCTATGTAATCACGTGATGCATATCATTTGATAGATCTCCTCATACTGAACAACTTTGCCTCAAGAACTACTGCTGTCAATCAATTTGTTCATTAAATACTTGCGATTATGTTAAAAACCTACTTTTGCGAACTAGTCCTAGGTTTTTCGCCCGATCGGAAATATACCAGTGCAGTACAATTCTCTGGAAGCTCTAGATTATTAATTATATAAAAAACTTTAACTTTACCCATTGGGTAGCCATAACAGGATCATTTAGAAAATGGGTATGGCAAAAAACACTCAAAAGCCTGTAAATCCTAAACAAAAACTCACTAAACTGCCTTATGTGCTTAAAGACCCTAAATGCTTGAACCCCGCTAAATGCTGCTTGCAGCTTTAATTAGGGGTTCAAGCACGAAGTGCTGAAACCCTATTGTAATTGTAAGGATTTTTATTAGGGGTTCAAGCACGAAGTGCTGAAACCCTATTGTTATTGTTAATTTTCCCATGATGCAACATTCAGACATAAAACTGATCGGGCAGACCAAACCGTAAGTCGTAGAGACTTGAAACTTTGGGGGCTGATAGTACTCACACCGCCTACAGCGTCACCAAGGCCCGCCCCGATCGGCCTGACGGGGGCGCTACAGCGGTCAAAAGTACGAAACGGCTCATAACTCATCAACCGTGAGGCGTAGGCTCAAGTGTCTTATATCGTTGGATTCCTTGGCTCGAGGCGGACCAGGTGCATGCCTCGGATTTGCTCGTCACCCTGGGAAAATTTTCGGGTATTTGGGGTTTTTCACAAAACCTACTTTCGCGAACTAGTCCTAGGTTTTTGGCCCGACCGGAACCAAACCAGTGCAGCAAGATTCTCTGGAGTCCGAATGTCAATAATTATCAAAAAAAAAGTGAAAATTTGGGCTCACGGTCCCTAAGGGCCGCCAAAACGTTTGAAGTGGGAGGAGCCCATTTTGCTTAATTGGCTATAACTCGTGAACGGAACGAGATTTTTGCACCAAACTCAGCACGCGTATGTACGAGCTCATTCTGTGGTCGCGTGAAAAAGGACGTGGCGACTGGCCACTTGGTGGCGCTATAACTGTTAAAAGGGTGTCAAAATGATGCATTTCTATGGCAAATCCCATGAAATGGCTGAAAGCGGCCATCTTGCTGTCTGATTTGCATACAACCTCACAAAATCGGGCATGCGCATGCGTCACGTGATCCTAAAGAAGCTTGGAAACTTTCACGGACGTCGGGCCATTGGTGGGGCGCTTTAACTGTCATAAAGGTGAGAAGGCCTCTGTATTATCCTATGCAAAATGACATTTAAATGACTGAAAAATGGGGGAAAAAAGAGCAGCACTTCACCAAATTAGCTGAGCACATGCGCCATATTATTCTAAAGAAGCGTGCAAACTTTTATGGAGATCGGGCCATCAGTGGAGGTGTCACAGTTTAAAAGGTAAAAAAAAAATTCACCACATTTCCATGATAAATGAGCTAAAAGGGCAAAAAACATACTTTTTCCTCTCCGAGGCACACGTTAAAAGGCTTGATAAAGTTTTTGGAACGCAGCAGCGCAAGCGGCAAGTGCCTAGACCCTATAGTTTTTTTTTTAGAGGCCTTTTTGTGGCCCTTTTTTAGCCACTTATTAGGGGTTCAAGCACGAAGTGCTGAAACCCTATTGTTATTGTTAATTTTCCCATGATGCAACATTCAGACATAAAACTGATCGGGCAGACCAAACCGTAAGTCGTAGAGACTTGAAACTTTGGGGGCTGATAGTACTCACACCGCCTACAGCGTCACCAAGGCCCGCCCCGATCGGCCTGACGGGGGCGCTACAGCGGTCAAAAGTACGAAACGGCTCATAACTCATCAACCGTGAGGCGTAGGCTCAAGTGTCTTATATCGTTGGATTCCTTGGCTCGAGGCGGACCAGGTGCATGCCTCGGATTTGCTCGTCACCCTGGGAAAATTTTCGGGTATTTGGGGTTTTTCACAAAACCTACTTTCGCGAACTAGTCCTAGGTTTTTGGCCCGACCGGAACCAAACCAGTGCAGCAAGATTCTTCAGGCGCCAATTTCGAGTAAATTGCATTTTTTTGAAAAACCTATTTTTGCGAACTTCTTCTAGGTTTTTGGTCCGATCAGAACCAAACCACTGCAAGAATATTCTCTGGAGTCTGACAATCAATAATCATCCAAAAAATTCAAAATTTCAATTAACAATCGATAAGGGGAACCAAAATATTTGATGGCACCAGGGCCACTTTTACTAAAACGGTTATAAATTGTGAACGGAAAGAGATTTTTTTGCTAAACTTGGGATACGTCTTCCTGAGCTCAGTCTGAGATCACTTGAAAAAAAATCGCAACCATTGGCCACTAGGTGGCACTATAAAACGGTTATAACTTGTGAACGGAAAGAGATATTTTCGCAAAACTTGGGACACATGTTCATGAGCTCATTCTGAGGTCACGTGAAAAAAAATCATGACAATTGGCCACTTGGTGGCGCTATAAAATGGTTATAACTTGTGAGCGGAAAGAGATATTTTCGCTAAACTTGGGACACATGTTCATAAGCTCAATCTGAGTTGACATGAAAAAAATCGTGACAATTGGCCACATGGTGGTGCTATAACAGTGAAAAAAATCATGAAAATAGCTATAAGCGCACCCAACCGTTAGTCTACTGAAAATTGGCACGCAGTGTCTTTGTCCAGGGTGCCATGATAGTCTATGAGAACATTGGTGTATCTCAAAACTCAGTATACGTCATTGGCACAATGCCTTGAAGGAGCCTTAGAAGTTTCAAGCCAGTGTTTTTTCACAGGAGTGACCTCCTAAGACTCCTGAATCCTTGCCGATTCCAACAATACCAAACATGCCAGGTTTCGCCTTATGGTTTTTGTAAGTGTCATTTAGAGCTTTAAAAAATTGTGGTTATCTTCAAAGCCGTTAGTCCGATCGAGACAACAACAAAAAAACTAAGGAAATTTGAAAACATAGGTAAATAGCTAAACAATAATGCCAAAATGTCAAAATTATGATAGGAACAAAAAAAACTAAAAAAAAAATCCAATCATTATCACCCATGGATCATTTTTATGCTCTCATAAATAGAAGTGTCTAAACTTCAATAAAAAATATTATATTTACAACAAATTTGACAGACATTCCAAAACTCTGGAATAGTCTTCCTGATACTGTTCGTTGCTCAGACTCGCTCTCCCAGTTTAAAACTAGATTAAAGTCGCATCTCTTTGGCCAGGCATTCATATAATCCCACAGTTCAAACTACAATCCGGCCTCTAGCTCATAAATGCCAGAGGAGAACTGGCCCCCGACTGAGCCTGGGTTCTCCCAAGGTTTTTTTCTCCATTAGGTCACCTGATGGAGTTTTAGGATACCATTAGGTCACTTGATGGAGTTTTTCGGTTCCTTGCCACTGTTGCCTTTGGCTTGCTCAGTTGGGGATATTTTGGGGATGTTTGATTTGGTTTTATCAATCAGTGAATTCCTCTTGAAACAAGCTTTGTTGTATTGTTTTGATTTGATGCTGTGAAGCTGCTTTGATGCAATCTGTATTGTGAGAAGCGCTATACAAATAAACTTGACTTGACTTGACTTGACATGTATGGGCACCTTTCAAGGACACCTAATAAAAGTGGTGGAGATCAGGCAAGACGTGGTGGTGCTATAACTGTCAAAAAAACGTTCCTAAGTAAATTGCCTGTATTGGCTGTAAATGGTATTTTCCATCAATGATATAAGTTTATTAGTTTATTTGGATCCCCATTAGCCACTACCTAGGCAGTGTCTACTCTTCCTGGGGTCCCAACAAGTAAAAAATACAAAACTACATTTAATCAACAACAATAAAAAGTCAAGTCAATGAAACACACTAACCCAAAATTCATTCCAAATATCGAAATCAACAATTTACTATATATTGTGCCATTAAATGTTCCTTTAAATATTTTTTTAAAACTAATTTTTCTTGTAAAAATGTTCTTTTAAATATTTTTTTTTAAACAAAATTTTCTTGTAAAAATGGGTGATATCAATGGTAGGCTAAATGATTCCATATTTTCATTCCTCTATACATTACAGTCCGTTCTTTTCCAGTGGTTTACGAAACAGGAAATAAAAAAAACATCCCTTTTATTCATGCCTGGTGTAAAAATTATGACTAGTACTATTATACAAAAGTTGAGAGTACAGGACATTAGGAACTTTAGACACAGAGATATTTCTTATAAAATAAAGCAGAGAGACAATCCTTGAGAGACCAGTGCATTCTTAGTATATTATCTCTTCTATAACAGTTTAAATTGAGTCGTGTCGCTCTGTTCTGGACAAATTATATTTTTCAATCAGTTCTTTTTTTTTTCCTTTACTTGATGCACTCGATTACACCACTGGGCAATAACACACGATTCACCCAATCACTGATTGTGCTGCTGTGACTGACACCTCTGAGAGCCAACAGAAGCGGCATATTCATAAGGCCCGCCCACAGGTCGCGCAGGCGCTGCCACTGTCAGCATAAACAGAGAATCAGATGAGAACAGATCAAATGAGACACGGAGCATTTCTCCAGAAACTCCTTGCACTAAATGATAATCATAATCTATCGAGAACTGTGATTGTGTGCACTTGTAAACTTTGGATGCTTCAGCCTGGAGTGTTGTCGTCAGAGAGAGGTGAAGTGGAAATCGGAGTAAAGATTTAGTGGATCCCAGAGCGGTAATCTTTATTGAATAGTCTTTTTTTAATTGAATATGTGATGCAATCTCGTTTTGGTGAGTGACATTTTTTTATCATATGTTATCTTATGAAAGATATGTCAATTTCAGAAATGATTTGATATGAGCTGAGTGTAGGCCGCACAGCGCGAGCTGAACTAATTAGCCGTAGGCTAAAGCTATCACGTATAACAATTGAGCATTGTGTCATGAGTTGAGACAATGGGTCTTATTCATGAAACACGAGCAGAACGAATTTTTGTGTAAATCGTGTGTAAAGTGGTTCTGACGTAAATTTTCGGATTCATTAAAATGTTCGTATTTTCCAAACGTTAGTTGGTACGAAAGAAATCTACACCTGCTCCAGCCACGCGTAAATAGTGCGCTTAACATCCGAACGTTTTGCTCATTAATAAGGCTGCATTTTAATTCACCTTAATCGGGTACATATTTACACAGCATTTTGAAAAAATATTAGGTAACACTTTACAATACGGGTGCACTAATCTGCATTAATTCATATTTAACTAATGCACAGATAATCATGTGTTAATGTATGACTCATGTAGAACTAAACCATTAATTAATGATTACTGCATCAGCAACTAATAAAGATTCTAAATGATTAATAGATTAAGTAATATATGAATTGTTATTAATTAAATGTGTCTATGTATTAATTAATTAATAACTTATTTTATTAACTAAAAGTGTAAATGAATGCGTTAATTACCACAGTTGGTCAAAGCAATGTACTTCAACTTCCAGTTGTCTGCTTTAATTAATCATTAACTAATGATTTGCAAATGCATCATTATGTTATGACTTTACTTGTTGAGGCACATGACTATTAACTAATTGTTAAGTAATATGCCATTTATGGGTTTTGACAGTTTGCACATGCAGTGAATGTAATGTTGGTGAATGTGTGTGAAGGATGGGTAAGTTGGGCTACACACAAATATCAGCACACCAGAATCTGAACTCCTGAAGCTGTTACACTGTGTTTAAACTGGACGAGACCAGCTATCTACACCTGGACATGACAGACCATCACAAGTCCATTTGTCCTTCATAACAGAACTAGCACAAGAGCTCAGAGTACGTCAGTAATAGAGTGTGGCATCGGTTTACTGACTGGGTTTTGTCGTGTAGTGTCTCGACGCATCCAGTGTAGTATCACTGACTATAATGGACGTTCTATTGTCTTTGTCCAGTCTAGACAGTGTTATGAAATAGCAGAGCTCAACCGCATGTGCTCAGTGTATGTTAACCTGACATAGTCCTGTGCCATGAACAACAAAGTTCATCGGACTCAGTGAAATCTTGGTTGTACATGGTTGGAAATTGAAATCCATGGCTTAGTGTGGATGTCCAAACCAAAATGGCATATTACTTAACAATTAGTTAATAGTCATGTGCCTCAACAAGTAAAGTCATAACATAATGATACATTTGCAAATCATTAGTTAATGATTAATTAAAGCAGACAACTGGAAGTTGAAGTACATTGCCTTGACCAATTGTGGTAATTAACGCATTGATTTAGACTTTTAGTTAATAAAATAAGTTATTAATGAATTAATACATTATGACACATTTAATTAATAACAATTCATATATTACTTTATATTAATCATTTAGAATCTTCATGATGCAGTAATCATTAATTAATGGTTTAGTTCTTCATGAGTCATACATTAACACATGATTATCTGTGCATTAGTTAAGCATGAATTAATGGTTATTAGTGCACCCGTATTGTAAAGTGTTACCAAATATTATATATAGTAATTACATACGGTTTTTCTTTTTACTTTTATTACGACAGCCAGTAATTACGAGAGCCATCTGCAAACGGAACAAAAGTCCGCAAGTTTTTTTTATTTTATTTTTTTATTCAAGCTGTTTATTCTTTTACAAGTCCGCAAGTCACAAATAATGCAGTCAAGCTTCATGTCAAACCATTTTCTTTTCACTTCTGGGACTGTTCGATTAACAGATGAAACTCCATTAACTGCATCTATGCTGCCAAGCTTCCTTTTTTTTAGGCCTGATACGCCACTGTGTACGCTTGAAAACAAAATGTGGCGTTTTGAATGAACTTCTGATAATAAACTTCAATTTCTGCATCTGAGAAATTTCTCTTCTTAATTCGTTTTTGAGAAGACAAGTTGAAATCCTTCGTTTGGTGTCATAATATGATGCCCATATAGCCTATAGTTTTCAGTCGGTTTTAATGGGTGGGATTTATGGTAATTTAGAGAATGAGCGTGCACACGCGTCCCATTTACAACTGATTGGAATTCATTAACACACACACACACATTTCACTATCACATCTGACGTTTACGAAGTATTTCTGAATCAGGAGAAGAATTTTCGGGAATGTCGCCTTTACCACTTTAAATCACTCACATATTTACTCGTATATTTACGAATGTTTCATGAATGAGACCCATTGAGTGATTAATGAGTGTCTGTGTTAAATAACTGTCGAAAAGTTCGATTAATGTGTCATTTGAACTGCGCATGTATATGATTTGTTACTGAAATGTTGAATCAGAAATGAATTATTGTACGTTTGCCTTGTGTTTTCCAAGGCTGCGTTTTCTTGTTCTCTGTTTTTTTTCCTATGTGAACGTGATCGGCAAGTGTATCCTGTTTTGTGCCATAAATAATCCTGTGGAGGTGAATCGCCTGCCTATTGAATACAATTAAATATGCACAAATGGCTAGCTGACCAGTGCCCATGGACCGGTTTCCACTTTGAACCATAATTTGAAACCATCAACTGGTAGGATAATTACAATTTTCTTTTGTTTTTCGGACTCACAGGACTTTTAATTTGTGAAATAAATTTTTTTTTTTTTACATCTGAAATGGAGAGACTTGAACTGATCGAGAGAAGTCTGAACAACTCTTTAAACTGAATCATTTGATTCACGAACTCTGGTCAGCTACGTCGTTATTCATGTTGTTGAACATACTATTTTACTATACAAAGATAAGGTGGTTAATTGGAAGGAATGATGAATCACATTGTCTTTTGAGTCAGATCCGATATCGGATTACTAGTATTTCTTTCGTCAACAAAAATTATAACTAAATATTGTCGTCAACGAACCACGTGACGAAAACGAGACGCAACGTAAATGCTGGTCATGTGACAATAACTATAATTAAATGTATAATGCAATATTGTTGACGAATAAAAACGAGACTAAATGTGGTTTACAAAATAAAAACTATGTTAAAATGTCTCTTCATTTTCGTTGACCAAAACGAGATGAAATGTTATGACGCTATTTCGTCTTGTTTAGTCTTATTATTATTATTATTATTATTTTGCAGTATTTCTGTTTCCCGTGTCTCACTTCAGGGGCTGCATCAGGGCGCACTGCGCAGACGACGTCACTTCCTCAAGCCCCACTAGCGGCATTATTTAGAAGATGCAGCTGCGGTGAGTTAACGTAAACGACAACAAACAAAGTTAAGTCTGACGCCCGTTTCACACATAGGGCCCGATTTTAACGATCTGAAACGCAAGTATCAAGCGCGAAACGCAAGTAACTTTGTGGCCGGGTCTTGGGCGCTGTTGCTATTATACCGGCGGGATAAATGACTCTTGCGCTCAACGCAAATCTAAAATGGGTTGGTCTGAAGTAGCTTCATTATTCATAGGTGTGGTTTGGGCGTAACGTGAAATAAACCAATCAGAGCGTCATCTCACATTCCCTTTAAGAGCAGACACGCTTATTCTATAGCGGATTCCTATTATAACGGTGGATTTGCCAGACGCGCGCCAGGAGCGGTTCACAGCCGAGGAGACCGACGTTCTCGTCAGGGCCGTAAAACACAGAGAAGTGACATTGGGGATGGAGAAACACACCCAAATTAACTTCGGTTAAACAGGCGTATGATAATTTGGGTAAATGTGTAAACTAGAAGTATGCTTTTATAATTATCTATCTATCTATCTATCTATCTATCTATCTATCTATCTATCTATCTATCTATCTATCTATCTATCTATCTATCTATCTATCTATCTATCTATCTATCTATCTATCTATCTATCTATCTATCTATCTATCTATCTATCTATCTATCTATCTATCTATCGTAATGTATGATTTGCAAAAATGAAAACGGCTGCTTCTGTGTGAGAGAATCAAAGTGTATGCGCGTTGTGCACACGCTACATTGATTATGGCCAAGCATGCGCCCTTAAAATAGCATAAGAATAACATGTGCAACGCGCCACTGACTTTAAACTAGATTTTTTCAGTTAGTGGCAGAATTGTTTTCTAAACGTGCAAAATAACATGAGGGAACGTTTGCGCCGGAACACGCCGCCTCTTTGCGCTGAACCGCCCCTGGGAGCGCAAGTGTATTTCTTAGTTAACCGACGTGCGTCTGTGGAGGGAAAAGTCCGCTGTGCGCGGGTGCAAAATAGGAATGATACATGCGTCGGTGTACAAAGTCAATTGCGCTGGGTGCAAGATAGGGCCCATACTCCGTGTGCAGTGCATATGCGGTGCAGGAGCAGCACTCGCTATAGTGCTTTCACATATGCTGCGTTTGCAGTGCGTAACTGATCCACGGCTGAACCACAAACACATACTCACTATTTTTATTTCAAATCCAGAAGTTATCAAATACTTTTATTTAAAAAAAGTTTTGTCAGCATTACGATTCTCTTTGTACACACATACTCTTTAATGGTCGTAATTCACATTTAAGCACAATTTAAACAATGTATTCAATGCACTACTTCTATCTAGATTTATTAGCAAGTGGTAAAATATTTAGCCATATAGTTATATTAAAATGACAAATATTTTAAATTAAAACTTAAAATTGACAAAAACAACTGACTCTCATGCCTTTTCTTTTGCATTTAAATTAATACAGTAAATCTTGGATGTCAGAAAGAACTTGTTTTTCAACCTCCACGAATGAGACGAGTGTTACTTTTCTGTTCACTATTTTCGCTATTTTTCCATAGTGATACACTATATTGACTGGGTTAAATAGAATTGCATTTCTAAAAAGAGACTAAAATACAATTTTCATTGACTAAAACTAGACTAAGGGCGCTTTCACACTTGGTTCGATTGCCTGTTCCTAACCCGAGTTCGATTGCTCCCCCCCTGCCCCCGATGGACTTTTGTTCACATATTATTTGTATCCGAACCGCAGTATGCTTGTGTCATCAAGTTGCAGCTGGTGCGTAATCGTGTTGCTTGGTAACCGCTATGAATGAAAAGGCGTCAAAATGGATAGAATTGCTCGCTTCACATTTGTTCTTTTTTTTTTTTTAACCTTTGGTTTTGTTTTCAAAGAAAATATCCAGAAAGAGAAACACATTTGTGTTTGTCTGCCGCAAAAGTACTAAAATCGTTCCAAAGACAGCGGGCTGTCCGCCGAAGACAATTTTTGCGGAGGCAGCCAGAAATCATCTCTCTGCTTGCAGTGCGTCAATCCCGCTTTTCATCAAGTTAAGTGTATACATGACGAGAATAATTCCTGTTAGTGATCCAGAGCGCGATCCATTTGGACGCCGACAAACTTTATTGCTGCGGATAAAACAACAAACCTCCGCAGAAGCATTCCAGAGGTACTCCGCGAGGAACAAAACATGTTCCAAACATAAAACAGGCTATAACCACCTGACCGTTAGTCCAATTGACTTGAAAATTGGTATGCAGTGTCTTGGTCCAAGGTGCCATGTATGTCTATGAGGACGTTGGCGTATCTCGAAAAACATGGCCGCCATCGACCAATGAAATTTGAGCACCTATTAGACAAGATTAACGGAGGCCAATCGGAACGAAACTCGATGGGCATGTTCGACTCATGGCCCTAGAGGTCTGTAAGAGTTTTGAAAGAAATCAGCCACTAGTTGGCGCTAATGAGTTTTATGGCTCTGTAATAACGTGGTGTAAAACTTAACAACTTTTGATGCTTTTGTGCTTAAAGTCCTTAAAGGCCTTAACTGCTTGAACCCCGATAAATGCTGCTTGCAGCTTTAATTAGGGGTTCAAGCACGAAGTGCTGAAACCCTATTGTAATTGTACTGATTAGGGGTTCAAGCATGAAATGCTGAAACCCTATTGTAATTGTACTGATTTTTATTATTATTATTATTCTTCTGCCGTAAAACGCATCGTGCAGCCCAAACCGTAAGTGCTAGAGACTTGAAACTTGGCCAGAAGGTAGTACAAAAATCGAGGAGAGGTTCAGAGAGTATGACCCCGATTGGCCCATAGGTGGCGCTATAGTGCCAAAAACCAAAAAAAATCACGGTTTTGCTTAAATCTCCTTAACCCTTTGTCACAGACTCAAGTGTCTTATATCACTGTAATCCTTGTCTCAAGACAGACAAAATGTATATCTTCAATTTCATTTCCGGTATGCAAATTTTTCCGCCATTTTGAATTTTGTCTAAAACCTACTTTTGCAAACTAGTAGAGGGTTTTTTTGGCCAATCGGAACCAAACCAGTGCAGAAATGTTCTCTGGAGTCTGATTATCAGTAATTATCGAAAAAAAGTTGAAATTTCGATCCACGGTTGCTAAGGGGCGTCAAAACGTTCGCAGGAGGCGGAGCCAGTTTACTAAAATGGTTATAACTCATGAACGAAATTAGATATTTTCACCAAACTCGGAACACATGTGTATGAGTTCAATCTGGGGTCACAGTAAAAAAATCGCGACGATTGAACACTAGGTGGCGTTATAACATGAAAAAAACATGAAAAGGGCTATAACCACCTGACCGTTAGTCCAATTGACTTGAAAATTGGTATGCAGTCTCATGGTCCAGGGTGCCATGTATATCTATGATGACATTGGCGTATCTCGAAAAACATGGCCGCCATCGGCCAATGAAGTTGAGCACCTATTAGACAAGGTTAACGGAGGCCGATCGGAACAAAACTCGATGGGCATGTTCAACTCATGGCCCTAGAGGTATGTAAGATTTTTGAAAGAAATCGGCCACTAGTTGGCGCTAACGAGTTTTATGGCTCTGTAATCACGTGGTGTTAAACTTATTGTCACATTATGCATATCATTTGATAGATCTGCTCATGCTGAACAACTTTGCCTCAAGAACCACTACTGTCAATCAAACTGTTCATTAAATATTCGCAAACATGTTAAAAACCTACTTTTGCGAACTAGTCCCTGGTTTTTTGCCCGATCAGAACCAGACCAGTCTAGGGTAATTCTCTGGACTCTCTAGATCAATAATTATCGAAAAAAAAGTTGAACTTTTGCATTTGGATGGCTGTAATAGGGTCATTTAGAAAATGGGCGTGGCAAAATACACTAAAAAGCCTATAAATCCTAAATGAAAACTCAGAACTTCACAAAAATTGATGAGCATATGTGACATAACATGCTAAAGAAGCATGGACATTTTTATGGAGATCGGAGCATAGGTGGCGCTATAACTGTTAAAATGCTTTAAAACCATATATTTCCTATGGTAAATTGCCTGTATTTGCTGTAAATGGTGTCTTCTATCTATTATCGTATAATGTTCATATCATAATGTTCAAAACCAGTGCAGCACAATTCTCTGAACTCTCTAGATCAATAATTATCAGAAAAAAAGTTTAACTTCTTCAAAAGGTGATTTTATATGAATATAATGACATATTAAGCCAATAAGTGGTATTTTACTGCCCCCTGCTGTCATTTCATCATACTACTCCCTAATATTGTTATAAAATTCATATTTAGACTTTATAAAATCATTATTTTAACATTTACAATCACATTTTGTCAAAACTCATCTATTGAGTATTACTATTGACAATTGTGTTACACTGAGATATGGAAATGGACGAAAGTAAGTGAATGAAATGAAACGAAAGTATAACGGCATTTAAGCCACGCCCCCGAATACAAATTCATTCATAACTCGAAAACGGAAAGTCGTTGCGCGCTCAAATTTTGATGGTGAGGACCTCTCCGGGCTCTTGATCGAAACGTGTCGTCGCGGGCCTCGGGAGCGCGCCCCCCGCGCATCGCCAGCCCGCGGGACCCCCGATTTTGAACGGCCATTACTCCCGACCCAGACCACCCCGAACATTGTGTAAGAGCTCGTTGGAAAGGGCACGTCCTTGGCTAGCTTCGATTCAAATGTGGTGTTATCTGCCCTGGGCATTCCAGAGATAATAGCCCGAACAGATATGCCTTATAACAGTCATAACTCCCAGCCCCAATCGCCCAAAAACACCTTGATGGTCTCATTCAACAGGGCTCCTCAAGCACTATCTATGCTCTGAGTTTCAGAATTTTTCGCCTTTTGGTTCCTGAGATATAAGTAAAAAAACAAATTCCCATTCATTCATTCAAACACCTCAACTGTAAAATGTAAGCTATAATACCACTGTTGTCCACTAGAGGGAGCAGCAGGATTACGCATGATCTTTTAATTCGCTTCAGTATTGGGAAATAAACAAATGCTTTAAGAAGCAATCTTTTTTATTATGAAGTTTTTTTTTATTATGATATTTGTAAATATTTTATTTTTTTATTATGATTATGAACGGTTTGATTGACATTAGTGATTCTTGAGGCAAAGTTGTTCAAGATGAGGAGATGAAGATATTTTCACAATATCACATCCTAAAAACATTGAAAACATATTTGTCTTTGTGTGTGTGTGTGTGTGTGTGTGTGTGTGTGTGTGTGTGTGTGTGTGTGTGTGGATGTGTTTGTGTTTGTGTGTGTGTCTGTGTGTGTAAGCATGCTTAATGGAAAGAACATGGAGAAACTGCTTTGTTTTACTGGTGGATAAAAAAGTCTTTCAAATGAAAGTGAGTCAATTAGTGGTCTTCTCCTGCCCTCTGCAGGACATTCTACTTAATAAAATATTTTCATCTGTGCTTTTGCATTAGTTTTTGGACTATATCAAATTACTTGCATGAAAATCACCTATTATAACACAGTCATGTTTTGTCAAAGTTTATCACTTCATTTTTACTGAGCTCTCAGTTTGAACAATTCTGCCTCTCAGTGATTAATTTGAAATCTGAAAATGGTGTTATACAGAGGAGATTTGCAATTATCATTTTGTTACCTATCTTTTATTTTAAATATCTCCATCTACAACAAAATGTGTGTGCATGTGTGTGTTCAAGCATGGTTAGTGTATTAAGTATTATTGTTTAAGTATTATTGTTTTCATTTACATTTTAACCACCAGAAGAAGAACACTCATTGGTTCATTCTGCTCACTAAAATTATTATTTTTCATTTTTTTTCCATTTGAAATATTGTTTAAACTTAATAAAATCATTAAAATAACATTTCAAATCATATTTTGTCTGTTTATAAATCCCACAGACTCACATTGGCTGCAATACTAATGTTTTTGTAAAACACAGACCTGATAGTCTAATCTGTGTGTATTGTGCATATATTATTGATATTATTACTATTGCAAATCATGTTATTGTAACTCATATCTTAATAGAATATTATTTGTAATTTTAATTCTTTATTTCTTAATTGTTTTTTTATGATTACTACAGATATTATCACCAAAGATATCAACTACACCTTCACTTTTAGTATTGACACGCTGCACACACAGCACAATCACACACTCACTAATGCATTCAAATAAATGTAATCTTACTGTGCTACTTTATTTGTACATGATTAGAATGAACAGAAATCTAAGAATATTTTTCTTCTTTTGTTAAAGCCATTTCAGACTCCAAGTAAGCATTATATTACTAATCATCTATTTTAAAGGTGCCATACAATTGAAAACTGTATTTATCTTGGCATAGTTGAATGATAAGAGTTCTGGACATGGAACTGACATACCGTGAGCCTCAAACACCATTGTTTCCTCCTTCTTGTGTAAATCTCCTGTTTGCAAAAGACCGCTGAAAAATGAGTGAATCCCACCATAACACCGACTGTGACGTTGGAGTCAGGATCATTAATATTTATACCCCCCAAATTTGCATTTTCCAGTCCATGTTCTAGGCCAGGCAGTGTTAATGTGGACCTGCACAGCCGAATCATCAGAAGATCTGCAGGTATTGTGAAGAAGCAAGCAAGGACAATAGTGAAAATGGCAGATCATGGATATAAATGTTATGTCTGAGGCTGTGCTGCGGATTTGAGAACTTTTCATTCCCTTCCCACAAAGAGAACTGTCAACAGGCATGGTTGATGTTTACAACAGGATACCTCACCATTTTAATTCAAAGCTGTTAGTTTGCTCTTAACGGAGGCCGATCAGAACGAAACTCGGTGGGCATGTTCGACTCGTGGCCCTAGAGGTCTGTAAGAATTTTGAAAAATCAGCCACTAGTTGACGCTAACAGGTTTTACGGCTATGTAATCACGTGATGCATATCATTTGATAGATCTCCTCATACTGAACAACTTTGCCTCAAGAACTACTGCTGTCAATCAATTTGTTCATTAAATACTTGCGATTATGTTAAAAACCTACTTTTGCGAACTAGTCCTAGGTTTTTCGCCCGATCGGAAATATACCAGTGCAGTACAATTCTCTGGAAGCTCTAGATTATTAATTATATAAAAAACTTTAACTTTACCCATTGGGTAGCCATAACAGGATCATTTAGAAAATGGGTATGGCAAAAAAACACTCAAAAGCCTGTAAATCCTAAACAAAAACTCAGACAACTCACTAAACTGCCTTATGTGCTTAAAGACCCTAAATGCTTGAACCCCGCTAAATGCTGCTTGCAGCTTTAATTATTATTATTATTATTATTCTTCTGCCGCTAAAACGCATCGTGCAGCCCAAACCGTAAGAGCTGGAACCTTGAAACTTTGCCAGATGGTAGTACAAAAATCGAGGAGAGGTTCAGAGAGTATGACCCCGATTGGCCCATAGGTGGCGCTATAGCAACCAAAAGCGCGAAACTGTTCATAACTCCTAGACCGTATATCGTAGACTCAAGTGTCTTATATCATTGGAAAGCTGGATACTTGAAGAACAAAACGTATATCTCCGATTTCATTTCCGGTATGCAAATTTTTCCGCCATTTTGAATTTTGTTAAAAACCTACTTTTGCGAACTAGTCCTAGGTTTTTCGTCCGATCGGAACCAAACCAGTGCAGAAATGTTCTCTGGAGACTGAATATCAATAATTATCGAAAAAAAGTAGAAATTTCGATTCACGGTCGCTAAGGGGCGCCAAAATGTATGTTGTGGGAGGAGCCTATTGTACTAAAACAGCTATAACTCCAGAAGTAAATGAGGTATCTTCACCAAACTCGGTACGTATATGTAAGAGGTCAATCTGAGGTAACAGTAAAAAAATCGCGGCGATTGGCCACATGGTGGCGCTATAACATGAAAAAAAGATAAAACAGGCTATAACCACCTGACCATTAGTCCGATTGACTTGAAAATTGGTATGCAGTGTCTTGGTCCAAGGCCCCATGTATGTCTATGAGGACATTGGTGTATCTCAAAAAACATGGCCGCCATCGGCCAATGAAGTTTGAGCACCTATTAGACAAGGTTAACGGAGGCCAATCAGAACGAAACTCAGTGGGCATGTTCGGCTCAAGCCCCTAGAGGTCTGTAAGAATTTTGAAAGAAATCGGCCACTAGTTGGCGCTAACGAGTTTTACGGCTCTGTAATCACGTGGTGTTACAAATATCCACACAATATGCATATCATTTGATAGATCTCCTCATCCTGAACAACTTTGCCTCAAGAACCATTGCTGTCAATCAAACTGTTCATTAATTATTCATGAATATGTTAAAAACCTACTTTTGCGAACTAGTCCCTGGTTTTTCGCCCGATCGGAACCAGACCAGTCTAGGAAAATTCTCTGGACTCTCCTGATCAATAATTATCGAAAAAAAGTTGAACTTTTGAATTTTTCGTATGGCTATAATTGGGTCATAATGAAAATGGGTGTGGCAAAATGTACTCAAAAGCTTATAAATTCTAAACGAAAACTCAGAACTTCACGAAAATTGGTGAGCATATGTGCCATAATATTCTAAACAAGCATGCCAAATTTCATGTTGATCGGACCATAGCTGGCGCTATAACTGTTAAAAAGGTTTGAAAACTATATATTTCCTATGGTAAATTGCCTGTATTGGCTGTAAATGGACTTTTCCATCTATTATTTCAGTGTTTAAAAGCTTTCTAAATAAAACTTAATGTCTTAAATGCTTATGTGCTTAAAGGCCTTAAATGCTTGAACCCCGATAAATGCTGCTTGCAGCTTTAATTATTATTATTATTCTTACCTAAAACGCATCGTGCAGCCAAAACCGTAAGGCCTAGAGACGTGATACTTGGTCAAATGGTAGTAGTATTGCTCGCTACTCAGATACACGGACTTAGCCAAATCGGCCCATAGGTGGCGCTACAGCAACCAAAAGCGCGAAACTGCTCAGAACTCCTAGACCGTATGTCGTAGACTCAAGTGTCTTATATCATTGGGAAGCTGGATGCCTGACGAACAAAACGTATATCTCCGATTTCATTTCCGCCATGATAGATTTTCCGCCATTTTGAATTTTGCCAAAAACCTACTTTTGCGAACTAGTCCTAGGTTTTTCGCCCGATCGGAACCAAACCAGTACAGAAATGTTCTCTGGAGTCTGAATATCAATAATTATCGAAAAAAAGTTGAAATTTCGATTCACGGACGCTAAGGGGCGCCAAAACGTACGTTGTGGGAGGGGCCTATTTTACTAAAATGGCTATAACTCCAGAAGTAAATGAGGTATCTTCACCAAACTCGGTACACATGTGTAAGAGGTCAATCTGAGGTCACAGTAAAAAAATCTCGGCGATTGGCCACATGGTGGCGCTATAACTTGAAAAAAACATAAAACAGGCTATAACCACCTGACCGTTAGTCCGATTGACTTGAAAATTGGTATGCAGTGTCTTGGTCCAAGGTGCCATGTATGTCTATGAGGACATTGGCATAGCTCAAAAAACATGGCCGCCATCGGCCAATGAAGTTTGAGCACCTGTTAGACAAGGTTAACGGAGGCCGATCAGAACGAAACTCGATGGGCATGTTCGACTCATGGCCCTAGAGGTCTGTAAGAATTTTTAAAGAAATCGGCCACTAGTTGGCGCTAACGAGTTTTACGGCTCTGTAATCACGTGGTGTTACAAATATCCACACAATATGCATATCATTTGATAGATCTCCTCATCCTGAACAACTTTGCCTCAAGAACCATTGCTGTCAATCAAACCGTTCATTAAATATTCGCAAACATGTTAAAAACCTACTTTTGCGAACTAGTCCTAGGTTTTTCGCCCGATCGGAACCAGACCAGTCTAGGACAATTCTCTGGACTCTCTAGATCAAAAACTATCAAAAAAAAGTTGAAATTTTGCATTTGGATGGCTGTAATAGGGTAATTTATAAAATGGGCGTGGCAAAATACATTAAAAATCCTATAAATCCTAAATGAAAACTCAGAACTTCACGAAAATTGGTGAGCATATGTGCCATAATATTCTAAACAAGCATGCCAAATTTCATGTTGATCGGACCATAGGTGGCGCTATAACTGTTAACCCTTTAAGGTACTACTCAACCGTTTGGTAGACCACACTTTAAGTCACTATATTTTATTGAAAAATGCATCAAGCTTAACTCAACCTGAATGAGCCATCTCTATCGTTTGGTGTAGTTGTGCAATGCTAAAAAAATCCACTAGATGGCACTGTGTCTGTGAGCAGCATGCCTTTTCAGTGTTCCTTCAAACAGCACGTGACACAGCGAAAATTTACTCATCCTTTGATGACGCATATCGGCGGGACTTTTAAAGGTAAAACTATTTTGTTGACATATTATCGTTTCAGAGGAGTTGTTAAACAGAATTATGTAACTTAATTAAACAAAAATAAGTCTTATAAGGGTCAAATAATTTTTTCAAAACATGCTCTACCAAACGGTTGAGTTGTCATTTTATGGTAGAGAAGTTAGCTAATGTTGGTAAAATTAGCTAATGTTGGTAAAATGAGCTATTTACAATGAACAAAAGGGTTAGTGTTGTTAAAATGATTAATTTTATATTATTCAATTACATATTTGATGAAAAATATTTGATCAATATAATTTTTTCACTATTTCTGGGAGAGCGGGCACAAAGTAACACTTTTTGACTTTCTCAGTTTGTGTAAATCTACTTATGGTTCAGAGTATTTATTTTTCCCCACATTAATTTCCCATATGTCTAGTACAATTATGTGGTGTTGTTTTATTAATACAGTATATACTTTTTTCTTGATAAGAAAGAAGATCCCCGAAAGAATGGAGGTGAAATGTGACAACATGCCCCATAGGTGGGGTACATTGTAACATGTGAGGGGCACATTGTAACATGACCATAAAACAGCTTAAAATGTTATCTGATCTAATAAAAAAAATATACAAGACAGACTAAAATATTTTCTAAATAAAATACAATTATTAACTTTTTCATATAAAATAATGGCATTTATTACGGAGTCCCTAGTCCCACTTTGTCAAAAAAAAAAAATTATAACTATCTTGTGGTCTCAAGATAGTAACTCGTGGCCTCAAGATAATAACTCGTGGCCTCAAAATAGTAACTCGTGGCCTCAAGATAGTATCTCGTGGCCTCAAGATAGTAACTCGTGGCCTCAGGATACTATCTCGTGGCCTCAAGATAGTAACTCGTGGCCTCAAGATAGTAACTCGTGGCCTCAAGATAGTATCTCGTGGCCTCAAGATAGTATCTCGTGGCCTCAAGATAGTAACTCGTGGCCTCAAGATAGTATCTCGTGGCCTCAAGATAGTAACTCGTGGCCTCAAGATAGTATCTCGTGGCCTCAAGATAGTAACTCGTGGCCTCAGGATACTATCTCGTGGCCTCAAGATAGTAACTCGTGGCCTCAAGATAGTAACTCGTGGCCTCAGGATAGTATCTCGTGGCCTCAGGATACTATCTCGTGGCCTCAAGATAGTAACTCGTGGCCTCAAGATAGTAACTCGTGGCCTCAGGATAGTATCTCGTGGCCTCAGGATACTATCTCGTGGCCTCAAGATAGTAACTCGTGGCCTCAGGATAGTATCTTGTGGCCTCAGGATACTATCTCGTGGCCTCAAGATAGTAACTCGTGGCCTCAAGATAGTATCTCGTGGCCTCAAGATAGTAACTCGTGGCCTCAGGATACTATCTCGTGGCCTCAGGATAGTAACTCGTGGCCTCAAGATAGTAACTCGTGGCCTCAAGATAGTAACTCGTGGCCTCAAGATAGTAACTCGTGGCCTCAAGATAGTATCTCGTGGCCTCAAGATAGTAACTCGTGGCCCCAGAATACTATCTCGTGGCCTCAGGATACTATCTCGTGGCCTCAAGATAGTAACGTGTGGCCTCAAGATAGTAACTCGTGGCCTCAAGATAGTAACTTGTGGCCTCAAGATAGTAACTCGTGGCCTCAAGATAGTAACTCGTGGCCTCTAGATAGTAACTCGTGGCCTCAAGATAGTATCTCGTGGCCTCAAGATAGTAACTCGTGGCCTCAGGATACTAACTCGTGGCCTCAAGATAGTAACTCGTGGCCTCAAGATAGTATCTCGTGGCCTCAAGATAGTAATTCGTGGCCTCAAGATAGTAACTCGTGGCCTCAAATAGTAACTCGTGGCCACAAGATAGTAACTCGTGGCCTCAAGATAGTAACTCGTGGCCTCAAGATAGTAACTCGTGGCCTCAGGATAGTATCTCGTGGCCTCAAGATAGTAACTCGTGGCCTCAAGATAGTAACTCGTGGCCTCAAGATAGTAACTCGTGGCCTCAGGATACTATCTCGTGGCCTCAAGATAGTAACTCGTGGCCTCAGGATACTATCTCGTGGCCTCAAGATAGTAACTCGTGGCCACAAGATAGTAACTCGTGGCCACAAGATAGTAACTCGTGGCCTTAAGATACTATCTCGTGGCCTCAAGATACTATCTTTTTTTGACAAAGTGGGACTAGGGGGGCTCTGTACTAATCAAATCTTGGGTGAAGTTTTACACACACACACACACACACACTTGATATGTTTGGAGCCATCAATAGCAGCCATCAGATTTTTTATTGGTCAAGAAATTGCACTTAATATGACTTGTTCTGAATTTTGTTCTTTTATTATGAACAGACATCTCAACCGTTTGGTAGAGGACTGTATCTAAAATACTGTAGGGTCTAATTTAAAAAAAAAAAATTGATTGTTGTTATTGTTATCATAATTGAATAAAAAATGCAAAGAAATAATTTTTCCTTTGCTTTTTTCATGGTGCGTACCTCAAAGGGTTAAAAAGGTTTGAAAACCATATATTTCCTATGGTAAATTGCCTGTATTGGCTGTAAATGGACTTTTCCATCTATTATTTCAGTGGTTAAAAGCTTTCTAAATAAAACTTAATGTCTTAAATGCTTATGTGCTTAAAGGCCTTAAATGCTTGAACCCCGATAAATGCTGCTTGCAGCTTTAATTCTTTTTACTTTTATTACGACAGCCAGTAATTACGAGAGCCATCTGCAAACGGAACAAAAGTCTGCAAGTTTTTTTTATTTTATTTTTTTATTCAAGCTGTTTATTCTTTTACAAGTCCGCAAGTCACAAATAATGCAGTCAAGCTTCATGTCAAACCATTTTCTTTTCACTTCTGGGACTGTTCGATTAGCCTAACAGATGAAACTCCATTAACTGCATCTATGCTGCCAAGCTTCCTTTTTTTTAGGCCTGATACGCCACTGTGTACGCTTGAAAACAAAATGTGGCGTTTTGAATGAACTTCTGATAATAAACTTCAATTTCTGCATCTGAGAAATTTCTCTTCTTAATTCGTTTTTGAGAAGACAAGTTGAAATCCTTCGTTTGGTGTCATAATATGATGCCCATATAGCCTATAGTTTTCAGTCGGTTTTAATGGGTGGGATTTATGGTAATTTAGAGAATGAGCGTGCACACGCGTCCCATTTACAACTGATTGGAATTCATTAACACACACACACACATTTCACTATCACATCTGACGTTTACGAAGTATTTCTGAATCAGGAGAAGAATTTTCGGGAATGTCGCCTTTACCACTTTAAATCACTCACATATTTACTCGTATATTTACGAATGTTTCATGAATGAGACCCATTGAGTGATTAATGAGTGTCTGTGTTAAATAACTGTCGAAAAGTTCGATTAATGTGTCATTTGAACTGCGCATGTATATGATTTGTTACTGAAATGTTGAATCAGAAATGAATTATTGTACGTTTGCCTTGTGTTTTCCAAGGCTGCGTTTTCTTGTTCTCTGTTTTTTTCCTATGTGAACGTGATCGGCAAGTGTATCCTGTTTTGTGCCATAAATAATCCTGTGGAGGTGAATCGCCTGCCTATTGAATACAATTAAATATGCACAAATGGCTAGCTGACCAGTGCCCATGGACCGGTTTCCACTTTGAACCATAATTTGAAACCATCAACTGGTAGGATAATTACAATTTTCTTTTGTTTTTCGGACTCAAAGGACTTTTAATTTGTGAAATAAATTTTTTTTTTTTTACATCTGAAATGGAGAGACTTGAACTGATCGAGAGAAGTCTGAACAACTCTTTAAACTGAATCATTTGATTCACGAACTCTGGTCAGCTACGTCGTTATTCATGTTGTTGAACATACTATTTTACTATACAAAGATAAGGTGGTTAATTGGAAGGAATGATGAATCACATTGTCTTTTGAGTCAGATCCGATATCGGATTACTAGTATTTCTTTCGTCAACAAAAATTATAACTAAATATTGTCGTCAACGAACCACGTGACGAAAACGAGACGCAACGTAAATGCTGGTCATGTGACAATAACTATAATTAAATGTATAATGCAATATTGTTGACGAATAAAAACGAGACTAAATGTGGTTTACAAAATAAAAACTATGTTAAAATGTCTCTTCATTTTCGTTGACCAAAACGAGATGAAATGTTATGACGCTATTTCGTCTTGTTTAGTCACATTATTATTATTATTATTTTGCAGTATTTCTGTTTCCCGTGTCTCACTTCAGGGGCTGCATCAGGGCGCACTGCGCAGACGACGTCACTTCCTCAAGCCTCACTAGCGGCATTATTTAGAAGATGCAGCTGCGGTGAGTTAACGTAAACGACAACAAACAAAGTTAAGTCTGACGCCCGTTTCACACATAGGGCCCGATTTTAACGATCTGAAACGCAAGTATCAAGCGTGAAACGCAAGTAACTTTGTGGCCGGGTCTTGGGCGCTGTTGCTATTATACCGGCGGGATAAATGACTCTTGCGCTCAACGCAAATCTAAAATGGGTTGGTCTGAAGTAGCTTCATTATTCATAGGTGTGGTTTGGGCGTAACGTGAAATAAACCAATCAGAGCGTCATCTCACATTCCCTTTAAGAGCAGACACGCTTATTCTATAGCGGATTCCTATTATAACGGTGGATTTGCCAGACGCGCGCCAGGAGCGGTTCACAGCCGAGGAGACCGACGTTCTCGTCAGGGCCGTAAAACACAGAGAAGTGACATTGGGGATGGAGAAACACACCCAAATTAACTTCGGTTAAACAGGCGTATGATAATTTGGGTAAATGTGTAAACTAGAAGTATGCTTTTATAATTATCTATCTATCTATCTATCTATCTATCTATCTATCTATCTATCTATCGTAATGTATGATTTGCAAAAATGAAAACGGCTGCTTCTATGTGAGAGAATCAAAGTGTATGCGCGTTGTGCACACGCTACATTGATTATGGCCAAGCATGCGCCCTTAAAATATCATAAGAATAACATGTGCAACGCGCCACTGACTTTAAACTAGATTTTTTCAGTTAGTGGCGGAATTGTTTTCTAAACGTGCAAAATAACATGAGGGAACGTTTGCGCCGGAACACGCCGCCTCTTTGCGCTGAACCGCCCCCGGGAGCGCAAGTGTATTTCTTAGTTAACCGACGTGCGTCTGTGGAGGGAAAAGTCCGCTGTGCGCGGGTGCAAAATAGGAATGATACATGCGTCGGTGTACAAAGTCAATTGCGCTGGGTGCAAGATAGGGCCCATACTCCGTGTGCAGTGCATATGCGGTGCAGGAGCAGCACTCGCTATAGTGCTTTCACATATGCTGCGTTTGCAGTGCGTAACTGATCCACGGCTGAACCACAAACACATACTCACTATTTTTATTTCAAATCCAGAAGTTATCAAATACTTTTATTTAAAAAAAGTTTTGTCAGCATTACGATTCTCTTTGTACACACATACTCTTTAATGGTCGTAATTCACATTTAAGCACAATTAAAACAATGTATTCAATGCACTACTTCTATCTAGATTTATTAGCAAGTGGTAAAATATTTAGCCATATAGTTATATTAAAATGACAAATATTTTAAATTAAAACTTAAAATTGACAAAAACAACTGACTCTCATGCCTTTTCTTTTGCATTTAAATTAATACAGTAAATCTTGGATGTCAGAAAGAACTTGTTTTTCAACCTCCACGAATGAGACGAGTGTTACTTTTCTGTTCACTATTTTAGCTATTTTTCCATAGTGATACACTATATTGACTGGGTTAAATACAATTGCATTTCTAAAAAGAGACTAAAATACAATTTTCATTGACTAAAACTAGACTAAGGGCGCTTTCACACTTGGTTCGATTGCCTGTTCCTAACCCGAGTTCGATTGCTCCCCCCCTGCCCCCGATGGACTTTTGTTCACATCATATTATTTGTATCCGAACCGCAGTATGCTTGTGTCATCAAGTTGCAGCTGGTGCGTAATCGTGTTGCTTGGTAACCGCTATGAATGAAAAGGCGTCAAAATGGATAGAATTGCTCGCTTCACATTTGTTCTTTTTTTTTTTTTAACCTTTGGTTTTGTTTTCAAAGAAAAGATCCAGAAAGAGAAACACATTTGTGTTTGTCTGCCGCAAAAGTACTAAAATCGTTCCAAAGACAGCGGGCTGTCCGCCGAAGACAATTTTTGCGGAGGCAGCCAGAAATCATCTCTCTGCTTGCAGTGCGTCAATCCCGCTTTTCATCAAGTTAAGTGTATACATGACGAGAATAATTCCTGTTAGTGATCCAGAGCGCGATCCATTTGGACGCCGACAAACTTTATTGCTGCGGATAAAACAATAAACCTCCGCAGAAGCATTCCAGAGGTACTCCGCGAGGAACAAAACATGTTCCAAACATAAAACAGGCTATAACCACCTGACCGTTAGTCCAATTGACTTGAAAATTGGTATGCAGTGTCTTGGTCCAAGGTGCCATGTATGTCTATGAGGACGTTGGCGTATCTCGAAAAACATGGCCGCCATCGACCAATGAAATTTGAGCACCTATTAGACAAGATTAACGGAGGCCAATCGGAACGAAACTCGATGGGCATGTTCGACTCATGGCCCTAGAGGTCTGTAAGAGTTTTGAAAGAAATCAGCCACTAGTTGGCGCTAATGAGTTTTATGGCTCTGTAATAACGTGGTGTAAAACTTAACAACTTTTGATGCTTTTGTGCTTAAAGTCCTTAAAGGCCTTAACTGCTTGAACCCCGATAAATGCTGCTTGCAGCTTTAATTATTGTTATTTTCTCAAAGAATTTCCACACGCTGATACTTGAAAATGCTACTGCTGTTTGTTAGCTTTTGAGATACGCTTTCCCCCTGATTAAACATTTAATATAACTGAATACAGGACTGAGTAATACCGTTTTTTAAACATATTGTTTTATTGATAGAATGAACAACCGTTTAACTATTCACAAAACTTACCGGTAGTTTACTCAGTTTGTCGTTTTCTTTAGGTGTACATGTGATAACAGCAGCTGAAGTTTGCTGTTGCGATAATTTTTTAAGTTTGCACACGTTTCTTATACACAAAATAACATCGAACTAACTAGCTACTATAACCAAACAGCTTTGGCATTGGTTTGCGTTCTTGATCAAATAAAAAAATTACGTCATAAAGTAGCTATACATGGAAAATACGTTTACAAAATTTGTACATATTACAAATTCGGGTCCAAAATGTTTATACGCATCTGATCATATACTAAAGCCAGCGCTGGCATTTTTTTACATCCTTGATAAAACTAAAACATTACGTCTTAAATTATACAGGCAAATACATTTAAAATGATTAAATCTTACTTGCAGGTTGTGGCCTCTGGTTTTAAAGCTGTAACTGCTTCATGTTGGAGTAATAGTTTCTTGTTGAATCCGACATTGAACTCGTGTAGATTCTGGAAGCTGTCTTCCGTAAAATGCGCAGCACAGAGAGCTAAACTACGATTGTAATTGTCAGGAACATAATCAAACTTAAATTTTAACCATTGTTGACGAACTACAGCGTCTGTAGGAAGCAAGCGTGCCGCACAAGCCCTCAAAAGTGAAGCCAAAACGTCTCGATCGCCCCCCGGTGACTGGTCCTAGTATAGGTTATAAGTCCCGCCTCCCCGTGTTATTCAACGGGACGTGAGACCAACTAAACAATTAAATTACACTTCAAATATCTTTTTTTCCAAAGGTTTTTTATTTCATTTGCTGTCGTTTTTATCACTCTGATGTAAGTTCAAGTGTCCGTTTCAAAAATAAGTTGGCTTTTAGTTAGTTACGTGATGCGGTGGTGTAACGTCATGATTGACAGCTGTGATTGACAGGTCCTCTGAGCGAAGTAGTCACTGAAGCACCAACGGACATTTTTTCGGGATCTTCGGAGGACTGAGGAGATTGTATTTACTATATTTTAACAAGCCTCTTGTCTAACTGCAATCAATTTGTAAAAAAGTGTGCAGAATCCACTCTCCCTGCGTGCGTTCTTCGAGAGTGAGGGCGGAGCGTTGATCTCGCGGCTTTACTTCCTGCTCACTACTGCCAAAGTCCTTTTAGGCAAGTCGTGCCACTCGGCCGCCATCTTGGCAACGCCTCCGGGCAGCTATTTCGGACTAACAAGACTAGGCTCCTATCTAAATGAATGGGCAGAGAGTCAGAACTGCACTTTAACTGGTCACCGGGACATAAAAACTGCATGTATAGAAACAGCAGTAAAATATGATAAAAATCGCTGAAAAAGTTTGATGACTTTGCCCCAAAATAAGGTTTAAAATGCCTTTTTCCCCACAGGTTATACTTTACTACGCATGCGCAAGAGTTTACGACACCAACTTCATTTACGTCTCTATCCAGAATGCCGGTGTTGTGCAATAATCAATGTCAATATTGTTCTCCATTATTTAAATATAAGCAGGTTTGCACTTTATCAGTAATAACAATGTATTGTATAGATAAGTTGTTTTAACTATTCATTTACATGAATCGGTTCAAAAGAGTCATTAGTTCGCGAATTGGACGTGTCATACGGTTGTGTGATTATCCCATCAGTTAGGACATGGACATCCCACAAGGTTAGTGTCAACACAGAAAACATTACATCACTGCATAGGTTTTTTCGTTTATTTAGAGAGTAATTTTATGTCAGCTGAATGTGCGGAATGCATTTCAGAGAAGATAAGGCAACGTATTTTAACACAAATCACACCCAGCGGTAATTCAGGAAAAAAAAATCTCAGAATGCTTCACATGAAACTTCGGTCTTCCGACCTTTTACCATAATGTTGTTTTATTTTGATTAATACGCGTGCGGGAGAGAGAGCAAGACAGCGCTTAATTTGGAGACGGTTAAGTCTTGTTTACACTTTTGCCTGGCTCTGAGAGAGAGAGAGAGAGAGAGAGAGAGAGAGAGAGAGCGCGCGCGCGACCGGGGCGCTCTCTCTCTCTCCGCTGTCGCAAAACCTCAACTGTGCGCATGCGCCAGTGGAACCAGACGATAGGCTTAAATGTTTCCTGGCTTGACTTTTAAAAGCAGATGATTGGCTTACCAGCGGGAGGGGCGGGACATGTGCACACAACCGCCATCTTTGCCGTTACGGGTTTTCCTTATATAGTTGTATTGAGGATTGAGGAAGTGGCATGTCTCATAATAAATAGTCTCTGCTACTGCGCAGGTCTGGTCCCGAGATCGCTACTGCGCAGACTCAAGTTCCAATATGTCAGCGCCATATCGGGACTCTGGCGGCTTCAGTTCTCATCAATGGAAGAGAGCGAAGGGGCGTCGTCCATATTTTTTTACAGTCTATGGTAGGAAGCCTGAACACAGAAGACCTGACAGCTACAGCTCTCTCCACTACAGCAGAACATGTTCCGGAGGGAGGGTTGATGTAAATGTATGGGTTAGTTACGTATAAAACCCGGGAAGTATCTCGTTGTAGTCCCATTCGAGTCGTTTTTGTAGGCATTAAACTTCCTGATTTTTAAAAGACGATATCTCCGCTTACGTTGAACTTTCAGCGCAGCAACTTTGCAGATACTGTTCATGCACCAACAGCAACATTACACAGTATTTAAAATGAAAAAAGTGAAATAGCAATCAACCACCCCTTTAAAACGTTAAAATTATAAATCATTTAAATTTCATTTAAATATTGAATAGCTTTATTTATGCAATTGTAAATGAAGTGTAAATATAGTAGGCTAATGCCAGTTTTGATGCCGCTTCTGTGTCACCTCTGCACTGCAAGGATGGATTTTAATTTAATGATTTAATTTGACATTGGTACTGTGTTATTCTAATATAATTTAATTTGAATGTTAGAATTTGACATAAAATTAATTTCGGTCACTACTGTAAACTGACCACTGCATAGAATATAAAAAATATGAATATCTTTGTGAGTCTACTGTGAACAACAGGCCTAAACCAGCCAGATACCAGTACAAAAACACAACCAGTGAAATATCATCTAATTATTATCAACAAAACTTTGAAAATATCGCAACATATTTTGTCAATATTGCACATCCCTAATGCATGGTATTAATTTAGATTTCTTCAGGTCTTAAAAAGCCTTAAATTTGACTTTAAAAATTGTGCAGATACCCTACTTTACAGTCTGTCCACCATCAGGAGATTGTCTGAGGATTATAAAGGATGAACAGGAATGGATATTTCACATGAATCGACTGTAATTTATGCAAACCAAATATTAAAATGCAGTCTACATTAAAGACTTAAAGTGCATATGGAAGGTGAATAATAGCTTTTTAAATGTACTTATCCTGCTTTATTACACTCTAAATCACAATAATGAACCACCATAGATTAATCTGTCCCGTTAGTTTTGTAATGAACATAAAAGATCACTAATCGAACTGAAATAAAATTGCAATATACTATAGTAGATCACTTATTACTTGGCAAAGGATGGTTGCGGTGGGATTTCAAGCAAAGCGAGAACAGCTCATGATTTGTGTCTCAGAGCGGCTCTTTTCACAGTAAATAGCCTATCGCATGTGCTGTGAGTTTAACCTGCATTTTTGATTACTCCTGTGTATCCAGTTTGCATTCATTTTGTTCTTGTATTGATGTTACATTAGCAATTCTGCACTTTAACAGTAAGTTTGAGATATAGGCTATATTTTTGTGTGTTTTGGATAGTTTACAAAATCAAACGATTGGGACACTTTTTGCCATTGAAATGACTGGGAAAAATTGTCCCAGTTAACCTGAATTCACCCTACTCATTGAAACCATAATTGCATTACAACATGTTGTTTTAAACCCCCCAAATATTTTACTTATAACATTCTTCATTTACAAATATTCAGTTATTTGTAACAATGTCATTGTAAAAAAGAAGGTTCAATGTAGCTAGCTACTTTTTAATAGAAACTTGTACAGTAGCTACAAGCTTGAATGTAACTTTACTTTAACTTTTGAGCAGCTTGTAGCTTGACAAACTACAGATTCAGAGTAGCTTCCCCAACACTGCTGTTAAAACATAAACTACTATAAAAAACATTCAGGTTAAGTGGAATCAAACAATAGTTCATTGAACTCACCTGAGTTTCTCCAGTGTGCAGTTTGTATTTTCTAATCCATTCTGGAGTTTCTTCACTCCTGAATCCTGCAGATTATTGTTGCTGATGTCAAGCTCTTTCAGACTGGAGTTTGATCTCAGGACTGTAGCGAGAGCTGAACAGCTTTCCTCTGTTAGACCACACTTACGCAGCCTAAAATGATGAACAGAAGAGGGAGAATTTACAAACACATTTCCAGAGAAGTTGGTACATTTTGTAAAATGCAATAAAATCGACAGTCTGTGATTTGTTACTTTTCTTTAACCTTTATTTAACTGACCTTTAAGTACAAAGAAAAGATTTCCAATGTTTTACTGACCAAATTAATTGTGTTTTGAAATAAATAAAAAATGTGACGGCTGCATCACACGCTAAAAGAGTTGGGTCTGAGGCATGTTTACCACTGTGTAACATCATCTTTCCTTTTAAATAAACTTTTTAACTGTTTGGGAATTACAGTTTTGCAAGTGGAATTTTTGCCTAATCTCGCTTGATACGAGACTTCAGCTACTAAACAGTCCATGGTTGTTGTTCTCTGATTCTCCTTTTCATGATGAGCCATACATTTTCAACAAGAGAGATCTGGGGCCGGATTCACAAAACATCTTAAAGGGCACTTATTATGCCCCTTTTCACAAGATGTAAAATAAGTCTCTGATGTCCCCAGAGTGTGTATGTGAAGTTTTAGCTCAAAATACCCAACAGATAATTTATACAGCATGTTTAAATTGTCACTTTTTGGGGCTCAGAAACACATGCCGTTTTTGTGTGTGTCCCTTTAAATGCAAATGAGCTTCTGCTGCCGGCACAGGGGGCGGAGCAGTGTCAGGACTATATCATCTCTCACGGAATGATTTTATCAAAACAGAAACTCTCAGTAACGCTGTTCATTTCGACCCGGAGTCGGACAATAATGCCCACAGAGCCAGAGAAAATATGCTGTAAGGATATAGAACAGGTATAGTTTAGTTTAATTACGGTTATAATGTATTTGTCATCTGCTTTTATCCACTATTAATACAAGCCTGTTGTAGCGGACCATAGTTTTACTCCAGAAAATCACTGTAAGAGCTAAAATAAACGGGTTATTCCCTATACTGTAACAGGCGGATGATTTTTGTGCACAGTACGCAGACATGATTAATCAATAATCAAATTCATTATTTGATTTATTTGATAGGCAATTTTTGTATGTTAAAATAAGGTTTATGTACATCCCTGTCATTTATTTCACCAGATCACTACATACTAAAGAGAATATTTTTTACAAGTATATTGTTCAAGCCACAGTTTGATTCTTGAATGTGAATGTTCCTCAACTCAATCTCTCCAGTTTACAGCGTGAATCTCTCAGTACACCAGATAAGTGCTTTGCTCCTGACTTTAGTTGATTCCCACTGAGGTCCAGCTCTCTCAGGTGTGAGAGGTTTGGGAATAGAGCTGAAGTCAGGGTGTTACACTGATTCTCTGTAATACTGCATCCACACAGACTGAAGATACCAAGAGAAAAGACAATGAATCAGAGCTATGATGATCAAACTAAGATTTGTAAATATTTGTAATTCTCTCTATCAGCATTTTCCATTTCAGAAATGTGAATCGTTCTTCTTCGTTCTTGTCACCGTTGGAACAAGCCCAACATAGAAGTTGCTCGCCATATAACAGGAATCACAGGCTGCGATTGTGAACGCGCCACTCCGCTGCTGTGTGTGTTCTGGTGAGACGAACAAGAAGCTGAGCTGGAGAGGCGCTGCCAAAAGCTGCTATATATTGCCGATTTGAATGGGTCAAAATATTGTATATCGTTCATCCAAAACATCATTGAAACATTTAAATGTTTTTGTTTATTTAAATTAAAAGTTAAGTTCTGATCTATTATTTTCTCTTACTGTTATATGACATTGCAAAATGAAACTATTGCAGGTTTTGAATTTTCAGGTTAGGCGCAAGATTTTTTAAAAGGTGCGACCAAAAAAACACTGAGTTAGGGAATGTTTTTTCAAAATGCAAAAAAGTTTACACAATTTCAGATCAACTTCGTCATCATTTGGGTGCTACATTTTTACTCTCTCTCTCTCTAACAACAAATCGGATCAATAATGTTGATGACATCATTCTGCAATCAACTTTCCATTCATATCTTCTGTCAAATCAAATGCAGCTTAAATTTTCCAGCTTAAATATACTTCTCCAGGCACTACTGTAAAAATAATATTAAATGTAATGTAACATTTTATGTCACTCAAACAAAATACTTACATCAGTGTGTTGAGTTTACAGTGTTTGTCCTGCAGTAGAGCAGCGATCTGATTCACTCGTGTGTCTCCTAGTTTACGTTCACTCAGATTCAGCTCTCTCTGGAGAAACGGGTTTTTACCCACAATTCCTCTCACATACTGACAGGCTTCATCTGCAGCAGGACTCAAAAACCTGCAGAAGGGAAGATGAAATGAATATGTCTGGCTTAAGCAATATGTGAGAAACATCAGCACAGAGAAAACTGGCTTGTGAAACTGCATGTTTGTGAATATCTGGAGACTCACAGAACTGCTGTAGAGAGATACAGTGATGCAGTGAACCTGGGCTTGATGGCATTAAACTACAGTTTCAGAAACATTTAATACCATACTACTGAATACCATCAGTACAATTCAGCCCTCTACAATGCGAGTAAATCTCTCGTATCTGTGAGTAAATTTTAACTCTGGGCACTAAATAATGTCTATCATGACCCATTGGCTAATCAACTCTTAGATTTTACTCGCCAGTGTGTGTGTTAGAGGCAGAGTATGAGTTTGGAATAGTCAGAGTGTTCAGCAATTGAAAATATATCTGAGCGCTTGAGAGTTTTGCTCTCCGTCTGTATTATTTCAATTCAGCTCAATGGATGCGCAGCCAGCATAAGGACTGTCCACATGAGCACCGCCAGCAAATATGCATACATGATTACCAAGTTTTAGTTCTAATTATCAAAGTTCTATCATTAAATTGTGCTTGATTATCATTATATAATGCTTGATTGACTGATGTTAAGAATACGTTCAGATATTTAAAAAGCTGTGGCATTTTACAAAGACAAGCAGATTTGATGGAATCATATATATACATCAGTTTGGTGAGTAAATTAAAAAATTGACTAGCCAATGGCGATTCTATTGCCAAGGTGTGCGTAGAGGGTTGCAATTGTATCTAAACAAAACTCAGTAATCCCCACTACAAAACTTGTGGAGCTTATTGTATTACTGAAGGAATATTTTGTATGAATATTTAGCATGCATATTTATTTTGTGTTATTTCATCACGTCTCACCTCAGTGTCTTGAGTTGACACTTCTGATCCTGTAGTAAATCATCGAGCTCCTTCACTCCTGATTGTCCAGGATCATTTCCTCTGAGATCCAGCTCTATCAGGTGTGAAGGGTTTGATCTCAGAGCTGAAGCCAGAGCTTTATAACCTTCTTCTGTGATACTGCAGTCTGAAAGTCTAGAAAAAAAGGGAATTTATAAAATTCATCAAGTTATTGTTATTTTATGATTAATATATTTAAACATATTTCGTACTGTTAAACAGTGTTGGGGAGTAGCTAGCTACAGTACAAGTCACGATGCCACTAACATAACTATATTTTTTAGTATCTGGACAGTAGCTCAGCTACTTTTAAAACATTGTAGCTTTTCCAGTAGCTAGCTACTTTTTCCAAGTAGCCGTGTAGCGCGACTGAAAGCTACACTCCATTTTGCATTCTGATGAATCATGAGCCTGTAATGCATTGATGCAACGAAGCGTCTTCTTACTAGATAAACTAAATTTGTTAATTTGTTCGTGGATCCTTAAAAAGTCTTAAAAGGTCTTAAATTAGATTTTTTAAATTTAAGGCCATAAAAAGTCGTCTTATTTTTACTTACGAAAGGTCTTACATTTTAGATGACACTTTGACTTAGACTTATCTAAATGCTTTCGAAATTAAAACTATCTAATTAGCGTAGGCCTACGTATTATTTTTTTAATTCTATCTTTGTGGATTTGCTTGTTCACGTGACAATTCGCGTCACTTACGGCAGCATATTAGCCTACAGGCCTGTTCACACCGGGACGAATTTCGCGCGCGATATTCGTCGACGTTTAACGCCTTGTAAATAAACAAAGGGCGCCAATGTGAGTGTGCACACCGACACGAAAAACGCCACGCGTAAAAGCGTCATTTTATAAAAAACGCCTTGGGTTCGTTTTTTTGGTTTGACGCGCCGCGTTAAAAACTATCCGACCAATGAGATTGCCGCTTTTGCTCACGTGTCTGGAGCTTCTGAAGTTACAGTAAAACACAACTTGGGGGCGCTCAAACACAAAACGGTCTTGCCGAGCACACAAACGTAACGGCGAAGAAGATATACGCCAAGTAGCGTCTACACTGCAGGGAAGAAATAAGACGAGGAAGATGCAAAGCAAGATGATTGTAGAGCTGCTGGTCTCGTTGGTGTCGGAACATAAAGAACTATATGACAAACGCGACAGCGACTACAAAAACTGGTATTTCTGTTTTACATTAAGCGCCATCTAATGTCAGGCAATGAATTTGCATGATCACTTGGCTCATCGTCAGCGAAAATCGCTTGGGTGTGAACACAAAAAACGCGTTGAAAAACGCTGGCGAATAACGCGCGCCGATATTCGTCCCGGTGTGTAGGGCCCTTAAAGGGATACTCCACTTTTTTCGGAAATAAGCTCATTTTACATCTCCCCCAGAGTTAAACAGATGAGTTTTGGGTGCAACATAACATGGGTGCAGCAGGCGTAATGATATGACGCAGCGCCTGAAAATAGTCCCCAGCTCGGTAACTTCTTCCAACGTGACCGGGACTGAGTTTGTCTAACCTATTAGACCTATTTTCAGGCGCTGCGTCATATCATTACGCCTGCTGCACCCATGGTATGGCCGCACAGTTCCTTGATTATTACGCCGGAATGAGAGTAGTTCCTAGCCATATAGGCTTAGAAAATCGCAACTTTTCATTTTCCATCGATCTTAGTACACGGTTTAACTAGAGAAGAGTCAAGTTTTAAATAGGAAAAATATTGAAACTCTTTGGTCATTTTGAAAGAAATGCTACTGGACTCATCAGAATCAATGATCTATGCTAAGCTATGCTAAAAGTGGTACCATCAGACCCGGAGTTCGGCTGAATGGATTCTAAAACGGTAAAACTCATCTGTTTAACTCTGGGGGAGATGTAAAATGAGCATATTTCCGAAAAAAGTGGAGTATCCCTTTAAGTCTGTCTCCTGCACGCGAGAGGAGAGAAGAAAACTAGTAAGTGTCAGTTCAGTTGTAAGTTCATTAATTATGTGCTTAGGAGTGTGCGATGTTGTCTATGAACTATGATGATATTGTAATCATTGTTTTAACTATGTACGAGACACTGCGAGAACAATGAACAATCGATTCAATGAACAATCACTTGTTTTTCTGAATGAATTAATAATGACAAGACAGTGACTTGCCGTCACCTACTGGTGGTTTTAGTTTCAGATTTAAAGTATCCTTTAATTAAAACGTTAAAATTATAAATCATTTCATATTTAAATATTGAATAGCTTTATTTATGCAATTGTAAATGAAGTGTAAATATAGTAGGCTAATGCCAGTTTTGATGCCGCTTCTGTGTCAGCTGTGCACTGCAAGGATGGATTTTAATTTAATGATTTAATTTGACATTGGTACTGTGTTATTCTAATATAATTTAATTTGAATGTTAGAATTTGACATGAAATTAATTTATAATATAATATAAAAAATATGAATATCTTTGTGAGTCTACTGTGAACAACAGGCCTAAACCAGCCAGGGTACCAGTACAAAAACACAACCAGTGAAATATCATCTAATTATTATCAACAAAACTTTGAAAATATCGCAACATATTTCGTCAAAATTGCACATCCCTAATGCATGGTATTAATTTAGATTTCTTCAGGTCTTAAAAAGCCTTAAATTTGACTTTAAAAATTGTGCAGATACCCTACTTTACAGTCTGTCCACCATCAGGAGATTGTCTGAGGATTATAAAGGATGAACAGGAATGGATATTTCACATGAATCGACTGTAATTTATGCAAACCAAATATTAAAATGCAGTCTACATTAAAGACTTAAAGTGCATATGGAAGGTGAATAATAGCTTTTTAAATGTATTTATCCTGCTTTATTACACTCTAAATCACAATAATGAACCACCATAGATTAATCTGTCCCGTTAGTTTTGTAATGAACATAAAAGATCACTAATCGAACTGAAATAAAATTGCAATATACTATAGTAGATCACTTATTACTTGGCAAAGGATGGTTGCGGTGGGATTTCAAGCAAAGCGAGAACAGCTCATGATTTGTGTCTCAGAGCGGCTCTTTTCACAGTAAATAGCCTATCGCATGTGCTGTGAGTTTAACCTGCATTTTTAATTACTCCTGTCCTGTGTATCCAGTTTGCATTCATTTTGTTCTTGTATTGATGTTACATTAGCAATTTTGCACTTTGACAGTAAGTTTGAGATATAGGCTATATTTTTGTGTGTTTTGGATAGTTTACAAAATCAAACGATTGGGACACTTTTTGCCATTGAAATGACTGGGAAAAATTGTCCCAGTTAACCTGAATTCACCCTACTCATTGAAACCATAATTGCATTACAACATGTTGTTTTAAACCCCCCAAATATTTTACTTATAACATTCTTCATTTACAAATATTCAGTTATTTGTAACAATGTCATTGTAAAAAAGAAGGTTCAATGTAGCTAGCTACTTTTTAATAGAAACTTGTACAGTAGCTACAAGCTTGAATGTAACTTTACTTTAACTTTTGAGCAGCTTGTAGCTTGACAAACTACAGATTCAGAGTAGCTTCCCCAACACTGCTGTTAAAACATAAACTACTATAAAAAACATTCAGGTTAAGTGGAATCAAACAATAGTTCATTGAACTCACCTGAGTTTCTCCAGTGTGCAGTTTGTATTTTCTAATCCATTCTGGAGTTTCTTCACTCCTGAATCCTGCAGATTATTGTTGCTGATGTCAAGCTCTTTCAGACTGGAGTTTGATCTCAGGACTGTAGCGAGAGCTGAACAGCTTTCCTCTGTTAGACCACACTTACGCAGCCTAAAATGATGAACAGAAGAGGGAGAATTTACAAACACATTTCCAGAGAAGTTGGTACATTTTGTAAAATGCAATAAAATCGACAGTCTGTGATTTGTTACTTTTCTTTAACCTTTATTTAACTGACCTTTAAGTACAAAGAAAAGATTTCCAATGTTTTACTGACCAAATTAATTGTGTTTTGAAATAAATAAAAAATGTGACGGCTGCATCACACGCTAAAAGAGTTGGGTCTGAGGCATGTTTACCACTGTGTAACATCATCTTTCCTTTTAAATAAACTTTTTAACTGTTTGGGAATTACAGTTTTGCAAGTGGAATTTTTGCCTAATCTCGCTTGATACGAGACTTCAGCTACTAAACAGTCCATGGTGGTTGTTCTCTGATTCTCCTTTTCATGATGAGCCATACATTTTCAACCAGAGAGATCTGGGGCCGGATTCACAAAACATCTTAAAGGGCACTTATTATGACCCTTTTCACAAGATGTAAAATAAGTCTCTGATGTCCCCAGAGTGTGTATGTGAAGTTTTAGCTCAAAATACCCAACAGATAATTTTTACAGCATGTTTAAATTGTCACTTTTTGGGGCTCAGAAACACATGCCGTTTTTGTGTGTGTCCCTTTAAATGCAAATGAGCTTCTGCTGCCGGCACAGGGGGCGGAGCAGTGTCAGGACAATATCATCTCTCACGGAATGATTTTATCAAAACAGAAACTCTCAGTAACGCTGTTCATTTCGACCCGGAGTCGGACAATAATGCCCACAGAGCCAGAGAAAATATGCTGTAAGGATATAGAACAGGTATAGTTTAGTTTAATTACGGTTATAATGTATTTGTCATCTGCTTTTATCCACTATTAATACAAGCCTGTTGTAGCGGACCATAGTTTTACTCCAGAGAATCACAGTAAGAGCTGAATGAACACAGTATAAGAAGTGCGCATTAAAGTCTTATCCATAAACTCTCTCTCTCTCCCTTTCATTATCATCAAGAAACACAGCAAAGTACACAAAACACTTGTTACAACTAACAGTAAACAAATATATACACCTTTTCAGTGGGTGCTTAATAAACTGGTAAACTTTATATCCGTAAGACTTGATGAGCTGTCATAAAGTGCACCCTCTCCCTTCCATTACTGCCGTGATCAGTACATTAGGCCTTTCACTCTGGAGACTGTAAGATGGATCATGAACAGTTGGTACTGATCCATCCTCGAGTAACAACAGGAGTAAATAATGACTGTTATGTCCAAGACTGTTATGTGACTGTTATGAACAATTCATGATAATTGTTCACATTAAACCATTTCTAATTTCTCAAGTCTTACAATAGGAACCCATTCTATGAGTGGCCATCTGTTTTCAATGAAGCTAACTTCGGCAGCTTGGTGTCATTTACACACTCATTAAACTTTGACGGGTGAGGTGCTGACAAAAGAGGGTAATTGCGACACTGTAAAATGATGGCGCCATGCAGCCATGTGCTTTTTTAAACAAATTTAATAGGGTTTAATGTTACATTATCAGCTCGGAAAGTACGCTAATTTGACTAGAAAAAAATGGAAGGAACAATTGAGGGAAAAGGTGGATTGGCAGAAGTACTTGCTTTTTGGTGTGTTTGCATTGCAGGAACTAGGAATGATTTTAGTTATAGGAACTCCTTTTAAGGGAAACTAAATGAGCTCCTACTTCAGAGTAGGGTCTAAACCAGCACTATGGGTACTATAGTGACGTAAGTGTACGCTGACTGGCTGAATACATGAGAAACACAGACACTGAATATTTTTAAAAGATGTGTAAACACAGTTTACATATACTTACGGCAAGCTTACATCACTGAGTTCCAACTGGTGGTGTGCATGCAAACCCAGGGGAATATTTATTCTCAGGGGACCGCCCTGGTGACTAGTTCCTATAACTGAGTTCCTATAACTACCCGGGTGCAAAAGCCCTTAAAGAAAGGTTTCAAACTTTCCGTCCGTATTTTTATTGTGTAAAACATACACAAGCTGTTTTTTGCAGGTCCGGAATAGAGATCGGCCAAAATAAAAAATAAATAAAAAAAGTTTAGATCTATGGTCAGTGGAGCAGAGCATCTCAATTTTTATCATTGTTCAAATCATCCCGCTGGCCGGATTAGACAAACCTGTAGGCCGTATTCAGCCCACGGCCGTATGTTTGACACCCCTGCCTTACAGTGTTTTGGTCACCTGATTTCTTTGAGACACTTTAAATGTACAATAACAAGTGAACACAATACTCACATCAGTGTGTTGATTTCACAGAGTTTATCCTGCAGTAGAGCAGCGATCTGATTCACTCGTGTGTCTCCTAGTTTACGTTCACTCAGATTCAGCTCACTCAGGAGTAACGGATTTTTACCCAAAATGTCTCTCACATACTGACAGGCTTCATCTGCAGCAGGACTTTGTAATATCCTAGAAACAAAGACAGTACATTGATATTTCACAACTGTGCACGGCACAGATGTGGTAAAAGAATATTGATGCAACAGTACAGAAATATAGTTTGATGGTTTAATTCACTTTCAGATAAAATCTTAAAACTATTGCAGTTTGATTTGTACTGTAGAAAACACTCACCTCAGTGTTTTCAGTGAATGGCAATAATTCCTTTGTACATTAATGAGGTGTTCCACTCCTGATTGTCCAGGATCATTTCCTGTGAGATCCAGCTCTATCAGGTGTGAAGGGTTTGATCTCAGAGCTGAAGCCAGAGCTTTATATCCTTCTTCTGTGATACTGCAGTCTGAAAGTCTAGAAAACATGAAAACTTAGAATGAACACTAGAACTAAAATGAACACTGCTGTAAATACAGTCAGTTTTGAACTGTAAATAGTTGAGAAAAAAGGCATGTTGTGTAACAGTATATTGGATTAGTATTCATTCTTAAAGGGATGGTATAAAGCCCTTTTCACAAGATGTAAAATCATTTTCTGATGTCCCCAGAGTGTGTATGTGCACACTCTGCTGCTGCTGTTCCCGGCACAGAGGGCAGAGGTACAACAGCTCGTTCTTAGCAGCTTCGATTACCTCACACACACATGCACTGAAAATTTCTAAAACCTTTAGCCTTTTATGTTTAACCCAGAGTCAGACAATGATGGAGAGACTCAAGAAGAAGTGACAACATGTAGAAGCAACAGTGCATTTCTGAATTATTAGAATAATTTCTGGTATATTGATGAATTTATATTGCTGATGTGGAGTTAACTATCTTATAGTCATTGATTAGCATATTCTGTAATGATAATCTATAAATCGCGTTCAGGGGGCGGGGTTTATGTAAATTCTAGGGTTGGTGATGTCACTAACCCGGGAGGAATGTGGTGTAGTCTCTACCAGCCGTTTGTTGTAGTCCTTAAAAGTGATTTCTGTAAAAGCAAATATCTCCCTTTGCTTTGAACGTTGTAACTTTGCAGATGTTGTTTATCCTCAAACAGCAACATTACACACTAACTAAAGCTAGAAAAGTGAAATCATAATCAACCACCCCTTTAAGTGACATCAGCCTAATAAACCTGCCACTATCATTTTAATCAAAGAACAAAAGACAAAGAGAAAAACCCCTCACTGTTCTTGACTCAATAACTTTTGTAACTTTAGTTGTAAGCATTAGCACCTGAAAAACATAAAGCCGTGTTTGTTTCACTTGTCTTTTCATTCTATTGTATTGTGCCACCGTTTGCTATTTATTTGTTCCTATTTTATTACTACAAAACAAAATCAAAAAAAATATTCTTAGATTTTTCCTCACTTCTGAAGGTGAGTGGACTCAGATATATATAACTGATAAGCAAGTGTTGTGGTGTTGAAAGCTGATGGTGAAATGTACTCACTTGAGTATCTTTAGTTCACACACAGGCTTCTTCAGTCCCTCACAGATCTCTTTAACTCCAGAGTCCAGCAGACGGCTGTTGTTCAGGTTCAGCTCTTTCAGGATGGTTTTAGAGGAGAGAACAGTAGCTAGAACTGAACAGCTTTTATCTGTCAGATCACAATTATTCAGCCTGAAACAGAAACACCATAATTTATTATTCAGTACATATTTAACACACATCAGATTAACAGCTCTTCATATCTGCTGACACATGACTGACAGTCTTTAATAATGAATAAACAGAAGTTTTAATGTATAAATCATGTTGACTCACTTGATTTTCTCCACTTTGCTTTGAGAGTCCATCAAAAGAGCAGAGAGCTTTTCTCCATCCAGATCTCCTAATTTATCTTCACTCAGATCCAGTTCTGTCAGTAATAATGGACTTCTACCCAGAACTTTAGTGAGATAGTCACACGCTTCCTGTGCAGCAGCACTTTTCAAAAACCTACAGGAAGTAGAACATTTAGATTTGATCATTGAAAAGAAAAGAAAAAAGGATAAAAGAAAAACACAAATTTAGATACAGTACAATAAAATAAACATTTTTTTTTTTAAATAATGTTGTTAGAATGTCATGGCTTATGTTGAAAAATCAAAAGCTTTTCTCACCTGATGTTCTTTAATTTACAGCTTTCAAGCCGCAGTAAATCATTGAGCTCCTTCACTCCTGATTGTCCAGGATCATTTCCTCGGAGATCCAGCTCTATCAGGTGTGAGTTTGATTTCAGAGATGAGGTCAATCTTTTATATCCTTCTTCAGTGATACTGCAGCCTGAAAGACTATACATATACATACATACAAAAACATATACATGTTAAGTACTGCAACCAATGTCTTATTGACAACACCTGCTTCATTTGCATTTTCTAAATGTTTCATAAAATATTTAAAGGTTTCAGACTGAAATTAAAATGATTGACTGAAACTGATTTTTTCAGTTAATCTAATCAAATGGACATTTATAAATCTGTTATCATGCAGAAATGAAGATATATTAATACACACTTCAGTTTCTCTAATCTGCATTGTGTATTTTCCAACAGAACACAGATCTTCTTTATTCCAGAGTTTCCTAGTTTATTCTCACTCAGATCCAGCTCTATCAGGTTTGAAGGGTTTGAATTAAACGCTGAAGTCAGAGCAGCACAACCTTCTGCTGTAATACTGTTATTATTCAGCCTGAAGAGAGAGAAAAAAGAAATAAAAAGAAAGGAAGGTCTCCTCAGGTTTTTTTTTCTGCCAAAAAACACGTCTACAGTAACGGAAGGGTTTTCATAGTCAAAGAGAGTGGGGCCTACTTTCTTAAAGAACATGCATTTCAATAACACAGCAAAACTAGCAAAATGTAAGTAAAAACTTCTTATGCAATTAAGTAAACAATCAGTGTAAAATCTAAGCAAATCAAGAGCAATGAGACATTTTTTTCAGGTAGGAAATACTACATGTAAAAAATGACGTAAAGAAATACTACAAAAATTGAATCAAATCATAAAATAAAAAACAGCATAGTCTGCATGAATTAAATATTGCTACAAAAGTTTTTCAGTCAGTTAATTTTGTTTGGTTAACATTAAGGACACAGAGAGCAGCAGGTAGGCTATATTAAAAGTTGTCACCTAATGCACGGATTCAATATATTGATTTACATCTGATTTTACAACTGTTTACACTCACTTAAGATATAACTGACTAGGTTTACCTTGACTAGGTTTACCTTGATACAGTGTGTATTGTAAAACTATACTGTATTATTGTACAAGTGTGTACTGAATATTAATGATGGATGGATTGTGGGAATCTATGTTTTGATCATCATTCTGAATCTGATCCAGATGTAATCTTTGGGCCTGTTTACACCTGGTCAGGTCTTGTGTTTTTACTGATCGGATATCTGATTTATCTAAACGATTCCATTTACACTTGGTCACATAAATGTGTCTCCGCAAAACAGATATAAATCTGATCTTCAATTCCTGTTCTATATGCAGATTTAATGGAGTTCACATCACCGAAAACAACAAATATTGATATCTTTTTTTTAAATAAAAGCAGAGGGTCAGTTTTTTTTTCTTTGGATACATTGTCTATTCAGATATTCATGCAACAAAATATTCTCGGGCCATGACAAAATATCTATGGATTGAAGCTTGTCGCTCAGGGTGTGTGATACTGACAAAAAAAATTGTCAATCTCAATATTTTCTGGGATTCTATTGATAGCAGTGACAGAAATGACTTTTCAAATATGTTTAAATAGATTTTTAACTTTTATGGGCATTTTAGCTTTATGAAGCATTTTTTTCTAACCTAATTAAATGTGTGCATCATATTTTGCATTAAATTATTACATTTAATCAATGAAGTCAATTAAAATAATAAGACAAAATGGCTGTTACCAAGAAAATGTAATCAGTATCAACAAAATTCATCTTTGCAATGTAGAGGAAACTAAATTGTGAATTAAAACAGCAAGTAGGTGGCTGCAATTCACTGTTAATGAGCGAGTCATTGCAATTCAACAGATTCATTCAAACTGGTGATTCATTCAGACATACAGCTGCATTTTTGCCCCATTATCTTGAATTTTGGGGAAATCTAAATGCATTTTAATAGACCAAATATAGATAAATATATATAAAACAACTCTAAACGCGCACTCGCACTGGTCTAACCTACTAGAATACATCACGTTTCTGTGCACTCTATAGGCCCTATCATACACCCGGTGCAATGCAGCGCCAGGCGTTAAGGAAGTGTTTTTTGCTAGTTTCTGCCCGATGCAGTTATCATTTTCACGTCCTGCCCCACGTTGTTTAAATAGCAAATGCTTTTGTGCACATCTGTGAGCCCATGGGCTGCTGGTCTGAAAACAAGGTGTGTTCAGGCACATTATTGGCACATTGCTATTTTGAGGCAACTGAAATAGACTGCGCCATTGACCAACTGAAACCTGATCTAAAGTCAATGGCGCAGTATTTATTTTGTTATTTAAAGAGCGCATTAGTAATGTGCGTCTATATGCGGGTCCACAACGCATGTACACTGTGCTTGTGCTTATTACACACACAGGGCAGCAGCAAACAAACATGCCAAATATTAAAAGTAAAAGGATTACAATGTAAAAGATTAATATTGTGTACATAAAGATATGGTGGAATCTGGCTTGTCCCGTAGATGGTCTGCTTGCATGCAGTGGATTTGGACATGCCCTAAGTGCACTTGCGTCGTGCGCTTTAGACCATGTGCTTAGATCGTTAAAATAGGGCCCTATGAGAGTGCTTTTGTTGTGGCCCTGTGGCCAGATGCGTGAAAATAGCTGCTACGTTAAAATTGAGTCTTAAAAACTAGTCTGGTCAACCAGCAATTAGCTACAGCTAATCAGTCTTAATTTTTAGAATTAGACCAATCTACCTTTTTATGTAACTGGCTTAAAGAGATGATCAGTCTTAACGACTGATTAGAGATCTGTCTTAAAGATTAACTGTGATGGCTCAGTTAATCTTAGATTAATCTTCAATGTCAATATTTTGAAAATGTAATATCAAATAGTATATTGTTTTAAAGATGCTTTGTAAAGTATAAAACAATGTAAAATACTTACATCAGTGTGTTGAGTTTACAGTGTTTATCCTGCAGTAGAGCAGCGATCTGATTCACTCCTGTGTCTCCTAGTTCACGTTTAGTCAGATTCAGTTCTCTCAGGAGTAACGGGTTTTCACCCACAATTCCTCTCACATACTGACAGGCTTCATCTGCATCATGACTCAAAAACCTGCAAACAGAGTAAGTACATTACATGCCATTTCATTTGGGTATTTTCATAATCTTGTGAAAGGGCCTTTAGTCTTTTCAAAATCTTATTTATAAATGTGTTTTTGACAGTTGAATTCTCTTTTGGCAAAAACGATATTAAGACTATAGAGTGTTGTTTTAATAGCACTCACCTCAGTGTCTTGAGTTGACACTTCTGATCCTGTAGTAAATCACTGAGCTCCTTCACTCCTGATTGTCCAGGATAATTTCCTCTGAGATCCAGCTCTATCAGGTGTGAAGGGTTTGATCTCAGAGCTGAAGCCAGAGCTTTATAACCTTCTTCTGTGATACTGCAGTCTGAAAGTCTACAGACAGGACATTTATTTATAATAGGATTTATTTTACAATTTATATCACTGCAAAAAAGACTTCACTACAGTATAATTTTAAATTGTATAATGTTTGACTGCAGTGCTACAAAAATACTCAGAACATATCAAACCTTCTGTAACAGACAAAGCAATAGTGACACAAACATTGTTATTCACATTGTATGTTTTGACATTACTCTCAAAAGATCAAGAATTTTTTTTATTTCTCAGTTCACAGCCCCTTTAACTTTGAACAAAAGAAATGTTATTTAAACAAACAATCTCACCTGAGTTTCTCCAGTGTGCAGTTTGTATTTCCTAATCCGTTCTGGAGTTTCTTCACTCCTGAATCCTGCAGATTATTGTTGCTGATGTCAAGCTCTTTCAGACTGGAGTTTGATCTCAGGACTGTAGCGAGAGCTGAACAGCTTTCCTCTGTTAGACCACACTTACGCAGCCTAAAATGATGAACAGAAGAGGGAGAATTTACAAACACAAAGTACTTGATGCCAACATGTTTTTGTCACCAAATGTCTTTAAAATGCTTTAAATCTACAGTAACATATGAACACAATACTCACATCAGTGTGTTGAGTTTACAGTGTTTATCCTGCAGTAGAGCAGCGATCTGATTCACTCGTGTGTCTCCTAGTTCATGTTCACTCAGATTCAGCTCTCTCAGGAGTAACGGGTTTTTATTGCAAAGAATTTTAGTCAGATATTTACAGGCTTCATCTGCATCAGGACTCTGTAACAACCTGGACAAAGGAGAAGTACGCTGACATTATCTGCTACTAATGATGTGCAAGACTAGTCGACTAAACGGTACAGCTGCTACTAGTCGACACTGTAAACAACAGTCGATTACACAAAGAAAAAGAAAATACACAAGATTTTATCATTCAAATTACTGTCGTTTTAATGTTTCTGTGACGAGCAGTGAAAACGGAGCTCTGCAAGGATTAAAGGAGTAACGATAGTGGAGGACGAGAGAGGACCAGGCCTGGGACATTTAAGTTGCATGTTGTTTATGTATGTGCAGCAGTCGGCCATGATGCACCTGACGTTTACTTTCGTTTAATTTATTTTGTCAATAAAACTTACGTTTACAGTTCGCCGGTTCCCCTTCTTCCCTGAGCCCTGAACTTTGTTACATTTATATGTAAAGGCATTTAAAATAACACAATAAAATAAAATAATGTGTCATTCGAGGCAAGCTCAGAAATGACTGTGCGAAAAGACAAGCAAGGCGTGAGAGAATTTAGAATTAGAAAAAAGTTTTATGAAAGCTGACACGTCAAACTTGCCTAATCTTTGGAGCCATGTTCAACATATTCAACACATGCACATAGGTGTGATAGCCAAAGCAATCAAATGCCCATCGCGTCATTCACTTCAACTCTGAAAAAAATATCTTATCTCTGTGACGACAGCAACAGACATGTTCCCACTCAGTTCTGTTGAGGGAGAAGGCTTCAGAAAAGTCATAACACAAGGCAAGCGTACTGCATATTTATGACCTTTTTAGCAGCATTAATTATGGGATTCGACTGTTTGATTTATTGTTTTTACATGGATCATATGTACGCACAAGTCTTACTTTAGACTAGTCGAGTCGGTTAAAAAACTTCCATTTAAATGACTGTCAAATTAGTCGAAGCGCACATCCCTAACTAACCTGCTATAGTGAGATATGCTCACAATGTTGTGAAAAAGACAAAACTTTTATCATTCTTTTTTGACAGTAAAATTCTCGTCCACCTAAAATGCTTTTAGGACTATTGAACGTTAATATTTTAATAGCACTTACCTCAGTGTTTTCAGTGAACACTTCTGATCCTGTAGTAAATCATCGAGCTCCTTCACTCCTGATTGTCCAGGATCATTTCCTGTGAGATCCAGCTCTATCAGGTGTGAAGGGTTTGATCTCAGAGCTGAAGCCAGAGCTTTATAACCTTCTTCTGTGATACTGCAGTCTGAAAGTCTACAGAAAATACATAAACACACATTTTAATAACATTGCACTGTAATTAAATATGACTAAATTACACTACATCTTAACTTCTTAACTGAATCAGATATGCCACAGTTTTATTCTGCTATTAATGTGCAAGATTAATTATTTAATGATCACCAGGAATCTGTTATTGTTACATATGGGTGAGTTTGTTCTAAATTTGATCTTAAATTTAGGTTATTATAGTTAGCCTATACATGTATTAATTAGTTTTCATTAATATTGTATTTACTTAGGGATACAGATGACGCTGTAAAGTTATTATAAAGGCCTGCTCACGCAATGACAAATGTTCCTCAAAAAAAAAAAAAGTCTGCACTAATTAAAAAAAAAGAATTTTTGGGGGGAAAAAGCCCAACCCCAAATTAAAATAAATTTTTTTTAGGGGTGTAACAGTACACATAAGTTACGGTTCGGTTAGTACCTCGGTTTTGTGGGGCCACGGTTGGATATGAGTTTGGTATAATAGGAAAAATGGTCACACTTTAGTTTAGAATCCAATTCTCACTATTCACTATTAACTACAACTTTGCCTCAATAAACCCCTAATTACTGCTTATTAATAATTAGCTATGTAATTGTTAAGTTTAGATATGTGTGATTAAGGGATGTAGAATATGGTTATGCAGAATAACTCATTAATATGTGCTTTATAAACAGAAGTGCACATAAGTTTTTCAGTCTGGTTCTCATGAGAGCATCTGGAGATTCGGTCTGGTGCTCACACTGCACAGAGTGTGACCCATTAAATATAACTATAGTTATAGTTAAAGTAATAGTATTATTGCACTTTATTTAGTTCTTTTTTGGTAACACTTTTATTTAAGTATTAGTAAACAGTTAATTCATCATTTATAAAGCATTAATAGACATTAATAAGCAGTTTATAAATATGTAGTGCAGGGCCATATGTAGCAAAATAAAGTGTTTGGAACATTTCATATAGATTTTTGCAAATTATGTTTTTTGACTTCTTCAGACCCTATAGTTTGCAAAACTACCTGTTTCCGATTTTTTCCCGGGCTGCACAGGCCCAAAATCCAAGATGGCGGACATATCACCAAAAATTGCAAATAATCGCCTTTTTAAACATTTCAAATGGATATATGTTAGGTATATCATTATATACATACATTTTCTAATTAACTGATTGACTTGGGTAATAAATATGACCATGGGTAACATGAATTATCATGATTATCAACCAATGATGGGTGTAACCACCATTATGCTATTTATTGGCATACCCGGAAAAACGCATTGACTAATTAAAAGTTTCCTTCATATAACCTAATAATCATTTTAATTAAAATAATGTTCTGCGCTCACCACAATAATTCTGTTAAAGGTGAACTAAGTAACTTTTTTTACCTTAACTGAACTGCTTCGGAGTCATTGGAATGGTTATAATACTTATTTCGGGTTGAATGGTGGTCGTTTCGCACCCCCCTGGTGCCCGTGAGCGGAGAATACGCACTTGCAACTTTGAGACGGCGGGCCGCTGCGGCAGGAAGTATCGCGTGATATCAGGTCTCGCGATGTAAACAACTGCTTTACGGCCAAAAGAAATCTGCTAAAATGCTGTCATTATTGCGCTCCCTCACGCTGTTCGAACCCGAATGAAGAAGACGTTTTAAAGAATATCCCATCTGCTTTGATGTCGTTGATCTACTAGCCTCTGGTGTCTGAGAATCACCAACGAGTTTTTACAACAGTGTTGTCAAATATCTATTCCGAAGCTGTGGGGGGAGCTCTAGAGAGAAACCTGCGAGCAAAAAGCGAGAATACAGCGAAGAAATCCCGAAGCTACTGAGTGCTGCTTTAACAATCAGATGACATGGAAAATTATTGGGGAGAATGGATTACATGAAGCCAATGGAAAGATGGGAAAGATAGCCAGCCTTTGTTACTAGGAAACGATAAACAAAATGAAACTTTTGAGCTTTTGCAGGAAGAGGGAAATTATTTTTCCAGCCTGGGCAACTGGTGTTTTTTTACTTGCTAGGACCCCACTGAATACAAAACAACCTGTTTCCAATTTGTTTCTTCATTTTTAGTGCCAAAATTCAAGATGGCAGACAATATGCAGACAAATCACATAAAATAAAATATATAATCTTTTCCCTTCTATAAAGGCTTTAAAATGGTAAACTTTTGATGAATGTATTCCTATTTTCTAAATATTTATTGGATCATTTGCCAAAAAATTGGGTGAAAAAAATAGAAACATTGGAAAAAATGGGGAAAAAAATCTGCATTTTGTTTCATTATTGAAGAGTTCAACAAAACAGTCAGCCATTGTCACTCAAGTATTTATCCTCATCACTCTCACTGTCACTGTCTGACTTTTCAATATTGGTGCATGTCTCCTTAGAGCCCTCACACCTGCAAAGTTGCGTGCATGGTAAGTTGTTGCTCTTGCAAGAACACCTTCTACTGCATTGGCTGGCAAGACAAGAGCACTTCACAAGCTCCACAACAGCCTCTGGTGCTGGTGGAAGTTTTGACAGGACAGGAGCCCATTGCCCATCATCAATTTGCCTCCATCCCAGTGATAGTGCGTCAAGAATCTTTGGAGCAGGCACTGCATCTTGTGCCCAAACATTTGCTTGCCAGTGTGCTCTCAGAATGTGCTCTGTAACTGCTCCTGAAGTGGGACATAGTTTTCCCACTCCCTGGTTGGGTTTTAGAGTTTTAAACATGTTCCACCGAAGGGCTTTAGCTGTTTCATAACCAGGTTTGAAGAGCTGACACATGAATTTCTCACATCCAGCTAACACGTCTGGAGATGGATGAGGACCTACACCAAGCCTACAAAGTGCATTAATGACATCATCATCTGTCTCCGTGAATGACTTGAAACAAGAAACCTTTCCTTTCCCACGGATATGGCCTGTGGTATCGCAACCTGTGAGTGCATGGAACCCTGGTAATGCTACTGCATACATGATCAGTAGAGTGTCCGCCTCTTCTTGTGAGCTCCTCATGCTCACCATGTTAACTTTTGAGGCCATAACACCTTTGTGTGTGTGAACTGTTATTGACAGTTTACATAGTTCAACAGCGTTATGAGCAAGGTAGAGAATGAGGTTGGCTTTTTTCTGCCATGCTTTTTTCTGCATGAGGAGCTCACAAGAAGAGGCGGACACTCTACTGATCATGTATGCAGTAGCAGTAAGTCATTTTGGCAAAACCCCACATATCTACACATGTGACACAGATGTCTTGGTGCTTGCCCTACGCAGGGTACCAGACCTCAACAAAGACAGTCTCATTAATATGGGCACTGGAGATCGTCGACGAAAGATACAACTCCAACCTATTTACATGGCTCTTGGCCCAGAGCGTGCAGTAGCATTACCAGGGTTCCATGCACTCGCAGGTTGCGATACCACAGGCCATATCCGTGGGAAAGGAAAGGTTTCTTGTTTCAAGCCATTCATGGAGACAGACGATGATGTCATTAATGCACTTTGTAGGCTTGGTGTAGGTCCTCATCCATCTCCAGACGTGTTAGCTGGATGTGAGAAATTCATGTGTCAGCTCTTCAAACCTGGTTATGAAACAGCTAAAGCCCTTCGGTGGAACATGTTTAAAACTCTAAAACCCAACCAGGGAGTGGGAAAACTATGTCCCACTTCAGGAGCAGTTACAGAGCACATTCTGAGAGCACACTGGCAAGCAAATGTTTGGGCACAAGATGCAGTGCCTGCTCCAAAGATTCTTGACGCACTATCACTGGGATGGAGGCAAATTGATGATGGGCAATGGGCTCCTGTCCTGTCAAAACTTCCACCAGCACCAGAGGCTGTTGTGGAGCTTGTGAAGTGCTCTTGTCTTGCCAGCCAATGCAGTAGAAGGTGTTCTTGCAAGAGCAACAACTTACCATGCACGCAACTTTGCAGGTGTGAGGGCTCTGAGGTATGGCAAGCTGTTTTAACTTTTATTAATTTTCAGGATATGAATCCTTGATATCCAGGGCTGGACTGGTAATCTGGCATACCGGGCAAATGCCCGGTGGGCCGACGTGCTTTTTGGGCCGATACATCTAATACTTTTTTTAACGGCCCATAAAACTCGTACATCGGCGGCCCATTCGTTTTGTTTTGTTTAATTGACGGCGCTGGGTTAGTGCTGGTGTAATGCATTGGTCAAAAAAAAGTAAGCGTCAGTTTTTTTGAAACCCGTGAAAACCCGTAGATCAGCGGCCCATTGGTTGTTTTCTTGATTGACACTGGGCTGGCCCAATCACATCTTTAAACACCTCCCCCTTTGGGCTTTGAGTGAGCGTGCAGTGTCAAGTGTGTATCTGTCAAAATAGTCTGAGAGATGGAGAAGAAACGCAAGGAATGTACAGAGAAATAGCGTGAAAAATAGATACAGGCCCTTCAAGCAGACGCTGTAAAATGTGTCAAAATATATATGTTTTCTGCAGCAGCAGGACCTTCATCAGCTCCAGTGGCTGATGAGGAGGATCAGGAGAGAGATGAGAAAGTGTAGACTAGAGTCTGCGGTAAGCAGAACTACTTTCAAAACACTTTGGCTATGAGTGTAGGAACCCATTACCCAGTTACACATTATTTCCACATCTGCATTGTTGACGATTACAGAAATTTACTAGAACTTTAATGAGACGCGTTTTTATCCATGTTTTCCGCCAAAATAAAAGCTTGATGCAGTTTCTGTCAAAATAAAAGATCATGTGCTTATCTCTTTCAAGTTTAGTACAAAACTAATTATGAAAATTTTCTTTATTTTTCAGTGCATTTGTTTTGCAATATATGGATATTAGGCTACTGTCATGAGATTAATATTATAACTGTTATTATGTAGTAGTGTAATATAGACAGACACTGTTACTAAAAGAGGTTTGATTTTTTTCTTTGTTTAATTTGCACACTTAATATGGGTTGGAGCTTTTTAATTTTGAACTACCAAACTGCACCAGATTGATGAATTTAACATTCAAATGCACAAAATTTTCTTGCTACCCCCCTACCCCCCTAGAGGGACAGAGGTCCACCCATCACAGTTTTACCAAGATCCTGTGGGAAACACTGGTATTGCTATGCCAATGCAGCTTATAGATTGTTTTTTGGATGCATCACTGTGGAGTATAGTTCAATTGTATTAATAAATGACAATTTTGTACTTATTTCATCTGTTAACTCGTTCCTACTCACTCATTACATGGCATTATTTCCACTCTTGATGTTTTAGAGTGTCACCCCTTTATTGCTGTGCACTTTTTTCTGCACAGTGGCTGATTTGTAGTTTGTAGTTTGTATTTTTTCGTATTTCCCAATCATTTCCTATGTCGGTCATTTTTGACCGGCAGGAAGCTAAGTGTGACTATTTTTTTTACGACCGTTTAACATATCTGAATCATGTCCATGATATTTTTGTGTTCACATATCTAATACAACAAAAGTTACCAAGCGTCATCCCATTCCGATGAAGCAAAAAAAAAATTAAATAAAAAATGTAAAAGTTTTCGTCCGTTTTTTGACCGAAGTAGCCCAGAGGGGTTATTAACTAGTGAAAATGTAAATGCTGATATCAAGAATTAGCATTGTCACTAGTGGAAATGTAATTCCTGATATCAAAAATTGCTATTGTTACTAGTAGAAATCTAATTTCTGATATCAATAACTATCGTTTTAATTAGTGAAAATTGAATTGTTGATATCAAGAATTCATATCCTGGAAATGAATAAAAGTTAAAACGGCTTGCCGTACTGAGAAGACATGCACCAATATTGAAAAGTCAGACAGTGAGAGTGATGAGGATAAATACTTGAGTGACAATGATTGACTGTTTTGTTGAACTCTTCAATAATGAAACAAAATGCAATTTTTTTTTCTTGATTTTTTTCAGATTTTTTTTTTTTTTTTTTTTTCTTTTCCTTTTTTTTTTTTTTTTTTTTTTTTTTTTTTGGCAAACGATTCAATAAATATTTTTTAAATAGTCTGGGTCTCACTTGTCTGCCTTATTAGGAATACATTCATCAAAAAGTTTACCATTTTAAAGCCTTCATAGAAGTGAAAAGATTATATATTTTATTTTCTGTGATTTTTCTGCATATATTGTCTGCCATCTTGAATTTTGGCACTAAAAATTAAGAAAAAAATTGGAAACAGGTTGTTTTGTATTCAGTGGGGTCCTAGCAAGTAAAAAAACACCAGTTGCAAAAATCTATATGAACCGTTCCTAAAATAACACAATTCCCCACACTAATGGCTATAAATGCTTTATTTTTGATTTATAAGCATATCTATAATGTGTTTAATAATTGCATTTTCATAATTTATTAATGATCAATTCATCATTTTTAAATGAAGTATTGCATTATTTACAAACCAGTTATCCAGTTGTCAGTGATTCATAAGATCACTTAGAAAGTGTAAGTAAAAGTAGTAGATTCCGGTAGTTATAAAGCATTTAGTAGTGGTCAGTTAACTATTTTTGTGAGCTCATCTAAAGTGAGGACTAGTTATGCCTTGTAAAGCATTTACAAAGGAGATTTAAAGACTCATTGATCTTCTTGTCATGATCCTGCCATCTAGTCCTTGATGTTGTTTAATTCTTGAGGCAGGATCATGACAGACCCATGTTTTATGTGTAAGCACATGGCCATTTGTTTGGGCTGTGTGCTTGCGTTGTCTTGTCACTTTACCCCGCCCCCTTGATATCTCATCTTGTTATTATTGTATCATCGCCGTCACCTGTTTTCCTGATTAGTTTGCTCCCTATTTAATCCCCTCATGTTCTCTGTCCTGGGTCGGTACATTGTCTAATATTGCGTGTTATTCATTGTGAAACCTTGTGAGTATCCTGTCAAGAGTATTGTCTAGAGAAAGTTATGTTATTGCTGTTTGTTTATAGTCTAGTTAATTGTCAGAGTCATAGTCTAGTTCAGTCTCTCGTAGTCCTGTCTTGTCTTGTTTTGCCCCCTCGTGGGCTTTGTTTTTCCTGTTATTTGTATAATAAACTGTGTTCCTGTGACTACTGTCTGCAATTGGGTTCATCTCCACACCACCCCATAACAGAATGTACCGACCAAAACCGAACCCAGCGGACAGTATGTCCTCGCCCGTCGAGTCCGAAGCGGATCTTTTTGTTGAGTGGTGGCACAAGACAAGTTCTGATATCAGAATCGGCATGCTGCCGATTCCGCCTCAGGGAGAGAGGTCCATTAAACAGTGCGCTCGGGTCACTCATGAGAAGCGACTCTTCCTCCCTGACATCCTTCTCAACCGCTACTTCATAGCGGGTCTCAACGCTCCTCCGCCTCTTGCTGAACGGGAGAGGTTGGTAGACCGGCCGTTTACTGACATGGTGGACTATTTATCTCGAAGGGAGATGCGGGGCTCCATCTTGTCTACACCTGCCTCGCTACCTGTAGTCCCGGAGGGTCGCGTCCTGGCCGTTGTTGCCCATGGTGATCAGGCTGGTTCCACTTCTTCTCCTGAGGCCTCTTCTGCACCCATTGAGCTCCGTGGCAAACGAGGGAGACGGACTTCGTGGGATTCTCCTTTGGAGTCATCCTCTACAGAGTCTGCGCTGCCCGAGAACGCCCTCCCAGCTCCAGTTATGGTCCCTGCTGAACATCTCCAACTGGTCGCTAGTCCGGCTACGGATTCTGCACCGCGTCCTAGGAGAAAGAGGAGGAGGAAAGGAGCTTTCCGTTCTTCATCTCTTCCTGTTCCAGAGCCCGCTACTGCAAGCGCTGTTCCAGAGCCCGCTACTGCAAGCGCTGTTCCAGAGCCCGCAGTCGTGAGTGCTGCAGAGAGAGCAGCGGCCGATTCAGCTGCTGAAGCTGTCTTACGGTCGGTTTCTGCTTCTCAAAAGATGCCTGTCCTCGTTGCTGCCGAGACAATGTCTGAGTACTTGAAACGTCTGTTCCAAATTCTTGAAGTCCCCGTCATGTCTTGTCCTGAGTCTAAGAGCGCCGTATCCCAGTCAGCTGCCGTGAGCGCTATTCCGAAGTCAGCTACAGAAAGCGACGTTCCAGAGACGGCTACAGACGACGCTACAGACGACGCTGTTTCCGAGGCGGAGATGGGGAGCGTTGGTTCCGAGCCGTCATCGGGGAGCCCAGTTCCTGTTTCAGCCCCACAGCCACCTATTACCCCTCCTGTCATGTGTCCTGTTTTGTTACCTGTTCCCCCCGTCAAGAGTCCTGCTCAGTTATCCACTGTACCCCCTGTTTCTGTCCAACCCCGGACTGTTTCGCCCAATTTTCACACTACTCCACCCAAACCTGCCCGGACCAGTTGCCCGCAGCCAACACCCTCATCCCGAAGAGCCAAGACCCCTGACCCACCGGTTCACCATGGACTCCCTCCTATGAACTTTGTTGTTCCTCCGCCCCCCCTCCCGTGTTTGTTATTTTTACTGTTTCATCCCAACCCTGTTGTCGTGTTTTCGTGTCTGCCATTATTGTTATTTGTCATGTTTTGTTGGTTTGTGTCTATGTCACAGTCTGTCATGTCCCGTGTTTGATGTTCCCTTGGGGAGCGTCTGGAAGCCGCTCCTTAAGGGAGGGGTTCTGTCATGATCCTGCCATCTAGTCCTTGATGTTGTTTAATTCTTGAGGCAGGATCATGACAGACCCATGTTTTATGTGTAAGCACATGGCCATTTGTTTGGGCTGTGTGCTTGCGTTGTCTTGTCACTTTACCCCGCCCCCTTGATATCTCATCTTGTTATTATTGTATCATCGCCGTCACCTGTTTTCCTGATTAGTTTGCTCCCTATTTAATCCCCTCATGTTCTCTGTCCTGGGTCGGTACATTGTCTAATATTGCGTGTTATTCATTGTGAAACCTTGTGAGTATCCTGTCAAGAGTATTGTCTAGAGAAAGTTATGTTATTGCTGTTTGTTTATAGTCTAGTTAATTGTCAGAGTCATAGTCTAGTTCAGTCTCTCGTAGTCCTGTCTTGTCTTGTTTTGCCCCCTCGTGGGCTTTGTTTTTCCTGTTATTTGTATAATAAACTGTGTTCCTGTGACTACTGTCTGCAATTGGGTTCATCTCCACACCACCCCATAACACTTCTAAACAGAAAAAGGAAACACACACAGTGATACAGAATATCAAAATATTTAACAGCCTTTAAAATCTCCTTTGTAAATGCTTTACAAGGCATAACTAGTCCTCACTTTAGATGAGCTCACAAAAATAGTTAACTGACCACTATAAATGCTTTATAACTACCTGAATGAATCATGAATTACAGTAGAAATACATGTTAATAACCCATTTATTAACACACTAAGTAACTATTAGTATATGTCTGAATTAGAGGTCGACCGATTAATCGGTCGGCCGATTGATCGGCCGATTTTTTGCATTTTTTAACATAATCGGCATCGGCCAATATCCAGTATATCAAGCCGATTATTAGGCGGGCGCATCTGTGGGCAGCCTAGTGTTGTTGTTGTTGTGGAACACGTGTTCGACGCACGCTGCGCCTAGAGTCATTCTCCAGCAGAGTGAGCAGACCTCATCCAGTGCCTAAGGAAGGAGCTAAGTTCCTTGGAGAAAACTCCTTTATATTTAATTAAAACCTTTTGATATGTTACTGCCAGCTACGAGAAAAAAATATGAACAGGCGACATGACGTTCGGCTACTTTGGATATTGATAGCGTAGTTGAGGTTGCATTAGCACAGCACAAGGGTTGCTATCATGTCACAATAAGTAAGCAAGAATTTTGCAATTACAGACAGAGAATCTGAGACTTTTATTTGTTCTGTTTTGTGTGTCTTATATTTTAGAGGGTTACTCAATGCAGAGAAATAAGTAATAAAAAAAGTGACTAACGCACTATAGGTTAGTGAAGGACTGGCTTTGCTTTGCTAGCGTCATCATCGCTAGGGTTGGGTAGCTACAGACAGACCCGGTGCTAATACGGCACTGGTGCCTTAACGACCGTTATTTACCGGACCGAATATCAGTGCGGATTTCTGTGCTTCATTTCGGTGCTACTGTTATGCCTGTGCTTCTCTTGGATGCTCTGAAAACGGACGTTAGAAACATGACGCTAGTCAGCAGCTAACTTTCATACCGTTAGCTTGTAGCTGGATTAAACACGGTTAAAATGCTGGCCAAACAGTGTAATGTGTGACTGTATTTCACTGTAGACTAGGGGTGGAACGGTACATGTATTCGTATTGAACTGAAACGGTACGGGCGTCACGGTTCAGTGTATAAATTAACACGGAGAATACATGGTATAAAAATAAATAAAACTCGCGTGCAAAATGAATTCATGTAATGCGGAACGTACTGTTAGATACGCGGGTTCTTTGGGGACACCTAATCTGTAGCTCCGCTTTAGCTCTGAAGCAGGCAGCGATGTAACGATGGCAATGCTGGAATATGGTGTGTGTGAGAGAGGAAGAGGGAGAGAGGGGCGCGGGCGCGATCGAAAAGTGTGTGTGTGTGTGTGTGTGGCGCGGATGCGATCAAACAGTGGAAACATAAAAACATACTCAGTAATTTTGTTTATAGCCTAGCCTACAAGACATCATTCAAACTGCAAAGTGTTTAAATTACTGTTAATTAAAATTTTAAGGAATTTTTTTTTATTAATCTGAAATGTAGCAAATTAATTCATTCAGGTACAATTACCAAACATATCTCAAGGTCTTTTTGTCTTTTGTACAAGTGCAGATTGGTCAAGTGTTCAATAAATGTTTTTGTTGAGAAATCTTGTCTATCTTAAGTAATTATTTGTGTTACATTTTATCTTTCAAATAGAGGTTAAAAACAAGCACATAATCGGCCCAAATAAATCGGCTGGATTAATCGGCCATCGGCCGACCCGGATTTCAAAAGATCGGTATCGGCATCGGCCTGAAAAAAACCATATCGGTCGACCTCTAGTCTGAATAATATGTATGAATGTACTACATTTAAATAATTTATTAATCATTTACTTACACTTTCTAAGTGATCTTATGAATCACTGACAACTCCTAAATAACTGGTTTGTAAATAATGCAATACTTCATTTAGAAATTATAAATTGATCATTAATAAAGTATGAAAATACAATTATTAAACACATTATAGATATGCTTTTAAATCAAGAATACAGCATTTATAACTGTATTTATAACTGTATTTATAAATATTAATGTCTATTAATGCTTTATAAATGATGAATTAACTGTTTACTAATGCTTAACTAATGATTAATAGCGTGCAGTTATTATAAAGTGTTACCCGTTTTGGTAATAAAATAATAAATAAAATAATAAATAGTGTGATTATACCATTATATTTTAAAATAAAAAAATGTCAAACCTAAAACTCAGCAAGATTTATTTTGTCAGGTTGCCAGGAAGTAAGTATATGCACTGCAGTTTTAGCCTTTTTTTACAGTCTATGGTTTTAGAGTGAAGCGTGTTATTAGCCAAGTTTCCATCCAAAGTTGTGAATTAAACTTATGTGCAAAACTGCAATATCACATAAAACATTTGTGAATAGAGCAGCGTTTCCATCCAGTGAGTCTAAGAGAACAAAATTGTCACTTCCTGATAAACTGGCGCTAAATATTCACTATGAAAAGCAGGAAAAGCTACTGTATATAATAATTTCCGCATAAGCCTATAATAAATTACTTTATTTATTATATATATAGACGAAATGCAATACAGCCATTATCTTGCTTTCTTCTCTTCAGTGAACTAGGGTTTCATACGTAAGAGAGACAGTTGTTCTGCCTGGCAGCATTTAGTCCCCCCTGAGTTAGTTGGTACAGTCCTCCTATAGTGTATTACAAACTAAGCAGTAAATAGAATGCACTCTTTCATTAGTCATATTCTAGCAGGGATGATAAAAACAAAAAAACAGGTATTTGTTTACAGTCCGCTACAAAATTGTTTTGTGTTGATGTTGTTTTGTTTAGTATAAATAAACTGCACTTGGGTTCTTCAGCTTGCCTTCAGTGAACTACTTTACATTACTCTCTCTATTTGGAAGCACATTTTGTAAACTAATTAGTACAACATTTATTTATTTATTTAAAAACTCCACCTAGGCTGTGAAAAAAATAATATTTACATGTTTTCAAACAGTTCATCATATTTAATGTCACAAAAGAGTCAGTGAGCCACCAAGGCAGTGTGTTATTTATAACGGCAACAGCTCTGGGCATGTTGACAAAGTGTGAATCTTATTGGTTGGTCAGTTTTCTTCATTGTGCAATGGGAAAAAAAACAGCTCTCCATAAAAAAAAAAAAATTCACGTCAGTCTGAATGAACAATAATTTATGTTGAAATGTACTCACTTGAGTATCTTCAGCTCACACACAGGCTTCTTCAGTCCCTCACAGATCTCTTTGACTCCAGAGTCCAGCAGACGGCTGTTGTTCAGGTTCAGCTCTTTCAGGATGGTTTTAGAGGAGAGAACAGTAGCTAGAACTGAACAGCTTTTCTCTGTCAGATCACAATTATTCAGCCTTAAACACAGAAACAACATTATTTATTATTCAGTACATATTTAACACACATCAGATCAACAGCTCTTCATATCTGCTCACATATGTGAATGACAGTCATTTATAATCAATTAACAGAGAAGTTATAATGTATAAATCATGTTGACTCACTTGATTTTCTCCACTTTGCTATGAGAGTCCATCAAAAGAGCAGAGAGCTTTTCTCCATCCAGATCTCCTAATTTATCTTCACTCAGATCCAGTTCTGTCAGTAATAATGGACTTTTACACAGAACTTTAGTGAGATACTCACACGCTTCCTGTGCAGCATCACTTTTCAAAAACCTACAGGAAGTAGAAGAGAATTTTAGATGAGATAATTTGTTATAATTTTATAACTTTTGCTGCTCCCATCCTGCTTATGAGTGGAGTTATAAATCAAATATAGAAAAAAATATAGATCATTCCCAATAGTATGTTTCATAGTTAGTGTATGAGTGTGATGTTGGGAAATCAATTCCAATTCAGGTTAGGAATCGGATAATTGTACGAATTTAAATTATTCTTATCAATTCCTTTCTGTGGATTTTTATGTGATTTTAAACCATTCAAGCTGACTGAAGTACTTTTGTAACTGAATTTGTAATGCATATCTTACATTTGATTTCAGTTTCTGTACATCTGAAAATCTTAAACATTTGTATCTTTTAGTTGTATTTATTTGTGTTATTCCTTATGTGTTTGTTCTTATTTAATTGCTGAGTATTTATTGTATTTAATAATGCTTGAAATTTAAATTAGTTAGAATAGCTGTTTTTGCTGTGGTATTTTTGTTAAAACCATAGGCAAAAGTTCCTTGTATAAGTTCTTTAGCTTTTAGATTTTTGTTCATGGTATTTAGCATCAGAATCAGAATCAGAATCAGAAAGAGCTTTATTGCCAAGTGTGCTTGCACCCACAAGGAATTTTTCTTGGTACTGAAGCTTCCAGTGCACATATACAAATACAAATACAACAAGAACATAGTAATACAAATTCTAAGAATAAAAATATATAAAAAATAAATAAAAATAGTATAAAAGTAAAAAAGTAGGGTCACAGTTGGGTTTAGTCTTAATAAACATTTACAGATTATGAACATATTTACAGTATTTTGAGTAGTATGAATAATATAAATATAAATATCACCTGAATTAGAGAATATTACACTAGACAGTGGGAGTCTAGCGCATGTTACAGATTATAAACATATTTACAGTATTTTGAGTAGTATGAATAATATAGATATAAATATCACCTGAGTTTATTGCACTAGACAGTGGGAGTATTGCACTTACAGGCATATGCTTTGGGGGGCATGTTAAGTGTTCAGAAGGGAAATGGCCTGTGGAAAGAAACTGTTCCTGTGCCTGGATGTTCTTGTGGCCAGTGATCTGTGTCGCCGTCCTGACGGTAACAGTTCAAACAGGGGGTGTCCAGGGTGAGTGGAGTCCGTGATGATTTTACCTGCTCTCTTCCTCACTCTGGAAGAGTACAGGTCCTGGAGGGTTGGCAGGGGGGCACCAATAATCCTCTCTGCAGTCCGGACTGTCCGTTGTAGTCTCCTGATGTCCGATTTGGTAGCTGAACCAAACCAGACAGTGATGGAAGTGCTTAAAACAGACTCAATGACGGCTGAGTAGAACTGGATCAGCAGCTCCTGTGGCAGATTGAACTTCTTCAGCTGGCGAAGGAAGTACAGTCTCTGCTGGGCCTTTTTCACAATGGAGTCAATGTGATTTGCCCACTTCAGGTCCTGGGAGATGGTAGAGCCCAGGAACCTGAATGACTCCACTGCTTCCACAGTGCTGTTCATGATGGTGAGAGGGGGGAGTGCTGGGGTGTTTCTCCTGAAGTCCACGATCATCTCCACTGTTTTGAGCGTGTTCAGCTCAAGGTTGTTATAACTGCACCAGACAGCCAGCTGTTCATGGTATTATAACATTTCGGAAAAAAGACTGTGAATGATATTGTAACAGTTATTCTGTTATATGTGTTTAGTTTAGTTTAGTTTTCATGGACTTTTAATTTGCATTCTTCAGTTCCTGTTTTCCTTTAAGTTTTCCCGCTTCTCCTTTGTTGTCATGGTAACTAATATGATTTGCCATTGTTCAAATGTGTCGTCGTTGATCACCTCGTTTTTACTTGTGTATTTAAGTTCCTGTGTTTTCAGTTCTAATAAGTCTGGTCACATTAACGTTAAGTTGTGTTTGCTCGCCTGCCTGCCTTTTGGATTGTTTGCTCGTATGGATTATTAAAGCCTTTTTGAACCTGATCTTCATCATTCTGTTCTTCCTACTACCCAAACGTGACATATTTTTAAAAAAAATACCTTATTGGAATCAAAACTAGGAATTGATAAAAATGGGAATCAATAAGCAGAATCAGAATCAGAATTTCTAAAAATTCTAATTACCAACTCTAGTGTGATGTTTCATTTGGTTTTTGGTTGTTCCTAGAGTTTGGAATTTGTTTCTAAAGCATTCCTTTTAAGTTTTAGCTTTATAACCATAAACTAACGCTTACAATAAGGCTGCAAATAGTTTGTGTGTGTGTGTGTGTGTGTGTGTGTGTGTGTGTGTGTGTGTGTGTGACAACCAAATCAGAACTTGTATAGAATGTTTTTTTGTTCAATGAATAATTTCATAGATGTCCAAAAAAAAAATTCAGTTTGTGTTGATGAAAGAGAACTTGATATTATTAAAGGTACAATATGTAAGAATTTTGCATTAAAATATCCCATAATCTCAAGGCCAGTGCTATATATTTTGTTAAGTTGATTACTTACAATATCCCAAATGTTTCCAACTATTTTTAAATCGTGAGAAAATTGCGATTCTAACAAGGAAACGGGGCGTTAGAGCAGGGGGGAGCTGGGAGTCGCCAGTCAATTGCGTCATATCCGCGTTACCCTCGGTTTCCGCTCGTACTGCGTGGAGTCCTGGACAAATGCGGAAGTTGTAGTTGTAGCGTCTATCAAGCAACAAACGTTAGCTTGTTTCGTGCAGTCGTTATGGAACACAATTATTCTTTACCGATTGCAGCTGGTTCTGTCGACAAAGCATGCTTAATTTTATATTTTCCAAATGTAGCATTCGGTAATAGTTATGTTTATGTAAGGGAAGTATTATTGCTTTAGATTTGTGTTTAGTTTATTGACATTGTTTATCACGTCTGGTGTTTATGGCCATGTAAATAAATATAGCATGTGTTATACATAAAGATTAATCAGTATTTTGGCAAATGATGTGGGTATGTTCGAATGTACTTTTACAACAATTGTTTAGAACACGTAAAACTGCGCAGCGTTATCACAACAATGAATTCGACATGCAGTAACATCTATGATAACTAATTTAGTATTAAACCTTACTTTTCTTGCTGTTAATTCATTTTAATGAAATAAAAGTGTGATGAGGTTCAAGAGGCAGGAAGGAAGAAGACAGGGGTCAGCGTGACTGGGACTCGTACTTTATTAAAATAAAACAAAACAAACAAAAGTCGCACACAACGCGCATTCACCGTGGCAACCGCGACGGCACAAAACTGTTCAAAAATGAGAGCTCGGATCCACCGGTTTTCTTTCTCTGCATCCAATTTTCTCTCCAGTCTCTCTCTCATTCCAGCGCGCGGCTTATAAGCGGTCTCTCCACGCCGATCACTGCAATAAGACACAGGTGTTCGTCATTTGCACTTGACCTACTTGCGTCCTGCTCGTCTCTTCTCTCTCCCATTACAGACCGCGCTGAACCACGCCCCCCTCGCCACAAAAAGCATGTCATTATAAAAATAGAACTTAGCCTCGTCCATGAACATGATTTTTCGATTCCAGTCTGACTGATTTACATCCACGGTGGAGTTTAAAACGACAGTTCCCATCATTCCACGCTCCTTCACATCGTCATCAAGCTACGCCGTTGTTGTTGTTTGGAATGTAGCGGCAAAAAATTATTGCATATTGTACCTTTAAATGTAATTTTTTTTTTTGGTGTGTGATAAATGAACTAGAAATTCTAAAATTGGAGATAAGCAGCAATCACTACAAAATTGTAATGTTTACTGGATATTATGTGATGTTTTAATGTTTATTGCAATTGTGGCAGGGTCCGAAATTAACACCCGCCAAGCGCCAAATGCGGGTAGATTTTCCGTTTGGCGAGTATATCTCAAAAGGCTATCCGCCACAGTGGCGGGTGAATGTTCATACCAAAATAATAAAATTGTCAGCGCGCACGCGCTCTTCTGCTTCCTACGAGCAGAGAGAGAGAGAGAGAGAGAGCGAGAGCGAGTCAGTGAGCCCCGGCCGCGCGCGCGCACTCACTATTCAGAGCGGACAAGCGTCAAACTTCCCCGTACTTTTTGACAAGCGTCCTTGACAGGGCGGCCAGAGCTTCTTTGCAGCTCAAGTCGGCGGCGGTGTGTACGTACAGTTAACGCTCTATCTGTTGACGGTGCTGAGGAAAAAGGATATGTGAAGCTCCCGCCACTGGAAGAAGCGGTCGCCGCCCATTTGTGTCCTGCTCATCAAAGCCGTGCAGAGCGTCTTCAGCACTCGCGGATCGTGCATACTCCGCCGCTGGCCAGGCTGCTTCTGCTTTACACACCATGCATGGCCGGTCTTTTCTCGATAAAATTAGTTTTCTCATAGCGTTTGCAACGCAATACTCGTTCCCTTATCTCTCAGGGAACCGAGGTTACGTAAGTAACTTAGCCGAGTACGTCCCTTGCACATGAGTCAGGAAACAAAACTGACAAAAAAATAAAATAAACTTATTTCACCCTAATGATAGTAATATTTCATGTATTTCTCTCATTTTGATCAATATATATATATATATATAATATATATATATATATATATATATATAATTATTTTTTTTATTTTTTTATTATACATTTCAAATTTTGCTCTGGACAATTTTTATGTTTGTATTCAACATAATATGCCTACCTTATTATCTCAATTAAAAGTACTGAAATGAATGTATGTGACAAAAAAAAAGGGCTGTTTATTATTTTGGCCGGTAAAAAATATGCTTGGCTGGTGGATTTTTTCATCTACCAGTCCCCGTGGCAGGTGAGCCAAAAAGTTAATTTCGGACCCTGAATTGTGGAAATAAATTGCTTCATTTATTGACAAAATATGCAAGTTTTACTGTTTAAGGAAATATAAAATCTGCACTGTTTTCATCAACGCAGCAGAAGTGTAGCAACTCAGTGTTGTTAATGTTCTGTTTATACCACAAGTGTATTGCTTATGAAAACAAATTCATGATCTTGCTAATTTTAATCCTCCATATTATGTGATGTGATTAATGGATTAATGGATCAATACAAGACATGAAAATCAACAGATTATTGTTTTGTTGCAGGTTTCAGGTTATTTTAAAAGTACAATTTTATTAAATATTTCAAGGTTTTATTCACCTGGTCTTTAATTTACATTGTTCATCCTGTAGTAAATCACTGAGCTCCTTCACTCCTGATTGTCCAGGATCATTTCCTCTGAGATCCAGCTCTATCAGGTGTGAAGGGTTTGATCTCAGAGCTGAAGCCAGAGCTTTATAACCTTCTTCTGTGATACTGCAGTCTGAGAGTCTACAGAAAAACAGAAGAAAAAACAAACAGTTGTTGTTATTCTTTTTGGAGACACAGATTATCGCATCACTCATGGGATTTATGAATGGCTTCTGACAAATTAGACAAATTATGAACAAATTATTGCCATAAAGAGTGTGCAAAAACATATGCCAATATGTGGTTTTTATTTTAATATTGGCAAAATCTCCCTTAAATATAAATACAATATATGCATTAACCAAAACCTTATTTTAATTAAATAACTTTAATAACCTAATCTTATTAAATTAATAGATCACCAAAAAATGAAATTCCATAATTTGGGGATTTTGTCCTCATGTTGTTTAAACATTTATTTTCTTCACTAAACACAAAAGAGAAGTTTAAACTGAATTTTAGCCTCAGTCATAGTGTACATTTTAAAAAGTAGTAAAACTTTTTTTTCCAGTTCATCTAATTAAATAAACCTTAATGTACATAAACATGTTAATACACACTTAATTTTCTCCAATATGCATTGTGTATTTTCCATCAGAACACAGATCTTCTTCATTCCTGAGTTTCCTAGTTTATTCTCACTCAGATCCAGCTCTATCAGGTTTGAAGGGTTTGAATTAAATGCTGAAGTCAGAGCAGCACAACCTTCTGCTGTAATACTGTTATTATTCAGCCTGAAGAGAAACAAAAGAAAGACAGGAAACGTTTTTTCATTTATTTCAGCCACAATTCACAATACAGTAACAGAAGGATACATTTATTTGATAGATCAACTAATCTCAATCCTAAAAAAGTCTAAAGAGCAATGACAGTCTTTTATTAGTTTTAATTTTATTAATTTTTCTTTTGTAAAGTATAAAACAATGTAAAATACTTACATCAGTGTGTTGAGTTTGCAGTGTTTATCCTGCAGTAGAGCAGCGATCTGATTCACTCGTGTGTCTCCTAGTTCATGTTCACTCAGATTCAGTTCTCTCAGGAGTAACGGGTTTTTACCCACAATTCCTCTCACATACTGACAGGCTTCATCTGCAGGAGGACCCAACAACCTGCAGATAAGAAGATGAAGAATTCAAATAAATTCTTAAACTTGATCTAAGGAAAAATAAAATGAATATGTGTGTGAAACGGTTCATTTTGTATTAGTAAAATAATGTTTTTATAAATAAATTGCCTGCATATCATTTTATTGTACTATTTGATCACGTCTCACCTCAGTGTTTTCAGTGAACAGTTCTGATCCTGTAGTAAATCACTGAGCTCCTTCACTCCTGATTGTCCAGGATCATTTCCTCTGAGATCCAGCTCTATCAGGTGTGAAGGGTTTGATCTCAGAGCTGAAGCCAGAGCTTTATAACCTTCTTCTGTGATACTGCAGTCTGAAAGTCTAGAACAGAATAATCAGTTACTCCACAAACGTCCAGAACAATATTAATCCATACAAAAAGGATAGCTAAATATGGAAGCAAACAACAGGCCCAAAGACCTTTAATATATTAGTCATCAACTAACCCGAGTCTCTCCAGTTTACAATTCTCTTTCAGTCCATCAGAGAGCAGCTTCACTCCTGAATCCTGCAGATTATTATTGCTCAGGTCAAGATCCTTCAGGTTGCTGTCTGAAGAAAGAACTGAAGCCAGAGCTGAACAGCTTTCCTCTGTTAGATCACACTTACTGAGCCTACAAATAATACAAAATGTTATCAAATGCATCATATTCCTGTGATTTCTGTAGTGTTGAAAGTAGCTGATGGTGAAATGTACTCACTCAAGTATCTTCAGCTCACACACAGGATTCTTCAGTCCCTCACAGATCTCTTTGACTCCAGAGTCCAGCAGACGGCTGTTGTTCAGGTTCAGCTCTTTCAGGATGGGTTTAGAGGAGAGAACAGTAGCTAGAACTGAACAGCTTTTCTCTCTCAGATCACAATTATTCAGCCTAAACACAAAAACATTGTTATTTATTATTCAGCACATATTCACCACACATCAGATTACCAGCTCTTCATATCTGCTCACAAATGTGAATGACAGTAATGAAAAAATATAATTTGACTCACTTTATTTTCTCCACTTTGCTATGAGAGTCCATCAAAAGAGCAGAGAGCTTCTCTCCACCCAGATCTCCTAATTTATCTTCACTCAGATCCAGTTCTGTCAGTAATAATGGACTTTTACCCAGAACTTTAGTGAGATACTCACACGCTTCCTGTGCAGCAGCACTTTTCAAAAACCTACAGGAAGTAGAAGAGAATGTTAGATTAGTTAATTTTATAATTGTGAACATGCTGTTGATCCAAACACATAATTTTTTTGGAACAGATAAAAAATATATATATTTTTTAACATTAATTTAAAAGTTGTGTGTGGTACATGTATTCCCAATTGTTTGAAATGCTATTAATACAATACATTTATGTGTTGATCTAGCAAATTATATATTATGTTTTATTGATTACTGACATTGCAGAATTGCTGGAGAGCCGTTAATTTTACAAAGTAAAGTTTTTAAATCACCTCATAGTCTTTAATGTACAGCGTTCATCCTTTAGTAAATCATCAAGCTCCTTCACTCCTGATTGTCCAGGATCATTTCCTGTGAGATCCAGCTCTATCAGGTGTGAAGGGTTTGATCTCAGAGCTGAAGCCAGAGCTTTATAACCTTCTTCTGTGATACTGCAGTCTGAGAGTCTATTTAAAAAAAAAAAGTTTGTATATTCTTTGTTAGAACACAGATTATCATACTAGCACTAGGCTTTATAATAACATCTGATAAACCACTCAAATCAACATGATTTAATTCTCATTTACATAATACTTTACAGTCAGTCACAGTATATAGTAAAATAAATAGTGATGCATGTACTGAAATTGAAATTTCAGCCTATATAGTCTTTTTTAAGTTCATCTAATCAAATAGGATATTAACAAATGTATATTAACATAAAAAATGTAGATTTAAATATACACACTTCAGTTTCTCCAATCTGCATTGTGTATTTTCCAACAGAACACAGATCTTCTTTATTCCAGAGTTTCCTAGTTTATTCTCACTCAGATCCAGCTCTATCAGGTTTGAAGGGTTTGAATTAAACGCTGAAGTCAGAGCAGCACAACCTTCTGCTGTAATACTGCTATTATTCAGACTGAAGAGAGAGAATAAGGAAACACTCTTCAGTTAATCTTAAAACTTTCTTTATAAACAATGACAGTGTTATTTGTATAGATATTTTACATGTCAAGTATTAGACCAAGTAAAATTCTCACTTCAGTCTGTTGACTTTACAGTGTTTATCCTCCAATAGAGAAGTGAGCTTCTTTACGTTTGTGTCTCCTAGTTCACATTCACTCAGATTCAGCTCTTTCAGGAGTAATGGGTTTTCACCCACAATTCCTCTCACATACTGACAGGCTTCATCTGCAGCAGAACTCAAAAACCTAGAGATAGAGGAAGTGAATTGACATTTCGTACCATATAATGAATTTTCACAAGTTTTTCAAAGAGCCTTTAGTTCCCTTTCAAAAGAGAACTTGCATTGCGTCCTGAGACACTTTGGAGAACGCCTCAGTGTGACTGGTGACTGAAGTACTGTGTTATCACGGCAATCGTATTGGCCGGCGACAGCCATGACATCACTACTACTGCGACCAGAAAGTATAAAAGGGCGCCTAGAGAACATCTCATCCTCTTTTCATCTTCAGGGACTATGTTGCTGGTACTGTGAAGAGAATATCATGGCTTCCAAAAAGCACTTCAGGAAGTGTGCCGACCCGTGTACGAGATTTCTAACACCTGGTGACACTCATGTTCTCTGCGTTTTTTGTCTGGGTCCTTGTAACCTGGGTACTCAAAGCGCTTTACATGGAAGGGGGAATCTCCTTAACCACCACCAATGTGCAGCATCCACCTGGATGATGTGACGGCAGCCATACTGCGCCAGAACGCTCACCACATACCAGCTTATTGGTGGAGAGGAGACAGAGTGATGAAGCCAATCAGTATATGGGGATGATTAGGAGGCCATGATGGATAGAGGCCAATGGGCAAATTTGGCCAGGATGCCGGGGTTACACCCCTACTCTTTTTCGAAGGACATCCTGAGATTTTTAATGACCACAGAGAGTCAGGACCTCGGTTTAAAGTCTCATCCAAAGGACGGATGTCAGGGAAGTGGCCCACTCCAGACGCGAGCGTCCTGGTATGGGCAGAGGCAGATAAAATCGCCTCCTTCCCTTCGCGAGGGTATTAACAACTACCCTATTCTTCCTCTTTCCCCCTCCTCACACAACATCAGGCCCTAAACGGGCTGGACCGATGATAATATTCCATTTGCTGGCTGTCTGACTCGGGTCTTTTGTTTGTGACCAATCAAAATGAAATTGTTCTGGCTAGAATATAGTGGAAAAGCAGCTCCCTGTAGCCTTTAGTAGTTGTCACTCTTAGCCTCCTTCAGTTAAATAAGAAGTAGAACGTACTCGCCTCTGTTCCCCCTAAAAAAAAACAAAAAAACAATTATATATATACACAGGTATATATATATATATATATATATATATATATATATATATATATATTAGGGGTGTAACGATTCATCAACTACATCGATGTATCGATTCATATTCTTAATGATCCAACTACATCGATCTGTGCTCGGCAAGTTATATCGATCTAGACATATATCGATCTAACATCGTTTTAAAAGGTAATGAATCGATTGTATCGATATGAAATAACGCATTGGATTTCAGCACGTCAGACTTTATAAGGATGTTTTTTTCTTAGATTCAGTCTGCCTATCTGTGACGTGATCGCCATGCGTGGCGCGCCAGCAGCAGCGCAAAGTCTCTCACCTCAGAAAAACGGACTTTCCTGTCCTCTCAGCTGCTATACTGCAGTAGCGCGCACTCTTCAATTGCACGCGCAAATGCGGCGGCGCGCGCTGCAGGCTTATATCGTTTCACTAGCCTATATATAAAGCACAAAATAAACTACAAGTATGCAACGTCGTTACGTTTTAAATGAGAAAAAAACGTGTTGTCCAGATTCAGTATCTGCGGTCAGATGATGTTGTCAGGCTATATGTCCTTGTCATTATTCTATCATTATTTTCATAACTTTTAACGAAATAAAGTCTCTCACCTCAGAAAAACGAAATCTCATGTCCTGTCATCGTTATACTGTGCTCGTAGCGTGCACTCTTTAATTGCACGCGCATAATTAATTGATACCTGATTCCCTTTCAAGAATTTTTGGCTAAAAAGTCACTGAATCGATTTCAAGTCACTGAATCGTTTCGGATCGTATCGTTCTAAATGAACCAATATCGTCCTTGAATCGCATCGACAACCACGAATCGCGATACGAATCGAATCGTTGTTAAAACGAATCGTTACACCCCTAATATATATATATATATAAATATTTGTGGAGCTGATACAGGAACTCTGTCACTACTTTATCCCAGTATATCTAGCGATGGCCTACAGAACTCTCCGTAGTTGTTATGGTTTTAGTTAACCCCCTGAGGTCGGCTAAATACTCTGTTGATTTTGATCTTACATGTGTTATACGTCATTGGATCCTGTTAAGTGTGTTTTTTTTTTTTTTTGTGTATACTCACAATAAAAACAAAGTGTTGTGCTTTTCGCCCAAATAAAGAAAAATAAACATGATGCGAGTTCTGCCTTCTCTCTGTCAGTGAAGTCCATTCTGAAACGCGTCCGAAAATGAACTGTAACTCAGCTAATACTTCTCACACGGACACGTGAGATATGTCTTTATGAAGCTTGAATTCTCTTCTATTAAATGAAGTAATCTATATAAAAAACAAATAGTCTCAGCTTATGTAATCGGTTTGAAAGCAAGGAGGGGTACCGTTTTTTCGTTCTCCCTTCATTATCTTTAATGAGCTGAGGTTGTCACGCCCCCGGCGCTATTCACATGGTAAATAGTTTAGGTGATCTATGCATCGCACACGCCTTCCGATCAATGCCATAAAAACACGAAGTTTCTTCATCATGTAACAATTTCCCTTACACTATCAAAGCAAGAGAAAAGTACTGCACGCAAAACATAAGGAAACGGGCGGATCTGATACCTACTGATATAAATAAAGCCAGTAACAGCTAGCTTACTTTCGTTAAATAAACACTAAAGAAAAAATATATAGAATAAGATCTACATATATGTAGACTTGAATTAATTATATTTTAACGAAAAAACAATGAAACACAAGTTCAACCCAGTGTATTGAGAGATATATACATTATAATACCCCGACGGGCAGCAACATGTGCTTATTTCACAGCTGGAGGCACGGCCGCACTCCGACACAGCAACCAAACATTCTACAATTATCCACACAGATTTAACCCTCAGAACCCCAATGTCCCAATGTCCTGGCCAGCAGACCGAATGTTCAAAATTGTCCGTACGGAACTACAATGTCCTCCGCGTCCGCGGGAAGGAAAAGACCCAAAACAAAAATATAAGGCGAAGCGTGGCGAGAAGCCGCAGTCAATATATTCCCCGTGGACTTACGCAATCTCGTCACAGTCTGTTTAGCCGATGGGAAGCTGTGGTAATCCAGAAAACAATTGACATGTAATCCACAAAACACCAGGGTATTAATCCCTTTGATGAATTCTTCATGCAACTATTACACAGAGCCCGCTAAACTCAGACCGCTTCCCCGTTTGAACTCCGGAGTCCTCTCTCGACGTCACTTCCCCTTCTCCTTAAAACCATATTGCGTGACATAATGACGAGAGGACAAAACAAAAAACAAATAAAAGTCCATATAATAGTCCGTGATTACACCACAGGCATCTGATACAACAGTTTGCTTTTTTTCATGTGAAGAGAAAAAACAATACAACAAAGCATGATTATCATCACCTCAAAAAGCTATACATAAAGGCAGAAATAGGTGACTATTACATTCAGATTCACTGATAGTTCAAACGCATTTCGAGGATGGCACGTTACTCCGGTAAAGACGTCCTTCAGATGATTCTGGACAGCGAGGAAGAATTCACCTTTTCCTCAGAAGAAGACTGTAACTCGGGCGACGAACAGCAGCATTTTCAAGAGCGAATTGATCCCACCGAGGATACAAGTTCGGAGTAAGTTGTTTACTGTTATATAATTCATTTTCTGATAATATAGAACTCATATGAATTTTCAGACTATATTTTGGCTAGTTTTGGCTAGCTTTTGACATCTTACAGGAATTAAGGATTGCCTTACAATATCCCTAACATTCGTGTATATGCTCAAGTGTAAACTTGTTTAAATGTGATACTGCTCTTTAAACATTTGTATATTAAATATATTTCACTCAGTTTTGATTAGCTTATGACATTGATTATCATGCTAAAATACTGCCTTATGCGTAATGTAGCTTGTTTGTGAATATCTGCTTAGGTTATATAATGTGATTTAGTGCAAATATATTTCAGCCTCCGGTAAAATATTTGTGATACTCTCTAAATACATTATATTTTTATATAAATGTTCGGTTTTGGTTAGCCTATGACACTGCTTATCATGTTTCAATACTGCCTTATGCACAGATGTTTGTGAATACAGGTGTACATTTTTTAAATGTAGCAATGTGTCGTTAGCGAACGATCCATTCATTGTGTGTCACTAAATGTGTGCGTCACTAAATGCGTGCGGTCTATGTGGCCCATCAACAGATACTCGCGGTGACGCGGTCTACGGCCCATCAATAGATATTTCTCTGTCCTATGGCCCATCAACAGATATATACATTGTGTGTCCATAACCATCAATTGCTCATCAGTTTACTTTGGATAATGTATGCTAACAGTTTTATTTTTTTGTTGCTTATTTAGGAATGTGTCTGCATCAAGCTCTCCTTCTCCAGCACCTCGCAGAGGGGCACGCAGGTGTCGTTCAGTTCTCAGTGCGATCGAGAATCATACTGAGTAAGTGCATAGACGTAATATTTTACAGATGAAATGTAGCCTAATTGTGTTTACATCGTCATAATATAAAAGTAGCCTACCTATTCTTGTGTGAAATGACAAAAAAACGTTGTCTTTTTTTTATCCATGGCCATTAGTGATTAATAATGATAATACAATTTCTTTAATTGTGTTATCAGCATGCTCTTGTTTTTTTTTTTTTTTTTTTACAGATGTGACGAATGAACTTGTGCAAGCAACTGTCCCAAAGAGAGCCAAGGCTAACCAGTAGGCAAGCAACAGGCAGTCCACTCTGACATGGAAAACAGAGACTGATGTTGACATGGTTCCACAGACTGTGCGATTCTGTCCTGCACGGGAAACTGGACCACAACTGAGTTCTGTTGACTCACATTTGCCCATGAGTCTATTCAAACAATTTTTTTCAGAAAGTGCTGTGTCAACTCTGTGCCATAACACCAATGTTCAGGCTGCCAAGGCAACTGCAAAGGGCTGCAAATATAAATGGACAGATATCAGCATCAGTGAGATGTACCGCTACATTGGGCTGCTATTTTACATGGCCATGGTGAAGGTCAGCTCCATTAGGGACTACTGGTGGCAAAGCAGTGTTTTCTCCGTACCCTTTCCAGCTACAGTTATGTCCCGGGACAGATACCGCACCATTTCATGGAATGTGCACATGAGTCACCCAGATGCAGATATGGATAATGACAGAAAGAGGGGCACAACTGAACATGACCGTCTTTTCAGGGTCAAACCTCTCATGGACACTATTCGTCATGCTTGTAAAGCCATCTATCATCCTAAAAGAAACTTAGCCAAAGCTCCAAAGCTCCTATAAGACTTGTTTGCAATGAAGTTTGGTGCATGTGAGACTTACAGGGACAACAGGAAGGACTGCCCTCGGAATGCAGCTAATTCACTCTCTAAAAAATCTGCCAGGGGATCCATCAGGTGGATTCGGGATGGACCTCTTGTATTTGTGAAGTGGATGGACACACGAGAGGTATCTGTCTGTTCTACCATCCCATCCTGCTTATACAGGAGACATTGCGCAGAGGAGGGTGAAAACACAAGATACATGGAGGACAAAGACATTTCCACCAACTCTTTCATTGTGCACAAAGAGCTACATACTTTTCCCATAAAGAGTTTATGGAGCAACTTATCATAGAGCTCTGTGGTGTTTCACAGAAAACGGCAACAAAACGGACCAATAGTGACCATGTACCGGTTCCAGGAGCTGAGCTGACATCAGATGACAGGGATGTTGCCACAGTTGGTCGCCACAATTGTGTGCATTGCACAGCAGTGCGTGGTAAAAGACAATTAACACAATGGAAATGCCAAGCATGCAATGTTCACTTATGTCTTCAGTTGAACAGGAACTGTTTTCAAGAGTGGCATAAAGATGTGTGACTGTGTTCAGATGTGTGTGCTCTGCTGACCACCTTCCACTAACCATCAGCCTTTAGAAATCATTCTGATATGATGATTTTTTTTTTTTTTAAATCAATGTTGGAAACCGTTGTGCTGCTTAAAGGATTAGTTCACTCCGAAATGAAAGTTTCCTAATAATTTACTCACCCCAATGCCATCCAAGATATCCATGTCTTTCTTTCCTCAGTGGGAGAGAAATTATGTTTTTTGAGGAAAACATTTCTGGATTTTTCTTCTAACAATGGACTTCATTGGTTACCATCGTTTTTAAGTCCAAATCAATGCAGTTTCAAAAGTCTTTGAAGTGTTTAAACGAGCTGAACGCGATCACACCTGAAGAAGAGGTTGTTATCTAGCGAAATGATAGGTCCTTTTTAAAAATATATATATAATTTATAGACTTTTTACCTTCAATAGTTCGGATTGAGCTGATCAACAGATGGACAGGGAACTACGTCATCACGTTGAAAGGTCACGCCGGCGCCGGCAGAAGTACCGCCCCACTGTTTACAATGCGACCGTACGTAGGAGGATAGTTCAAATAGTATTGTTTGCTATTAAATATATAGTAATAGTATTCAGTGAATATGAATATGAATAGTATATGAATAACATTCTGATGAATATGAATAGTAGTTCAAATATGAATAGTAGTTCAATGTGATGAACGTTCCCGGTCCGTTTGTTGATCAGCTCAATCCGAACTATTGAAGGTAAAAAGTCTATAAATGTTTTTTTTTTTTTTTTTTAATGACCTATTGTTTCGCTAGATAACAACCTCTTCTTCAGCTGTGATCGCGTACAGCCCGTTTAAACACTTCAAAGACTTTTGAAACTGCATTGATTTGGACTTAAAAACGATGGTGACCATTGTTAGAAGAAAAATCCAGAAATGTTTTCCTCAAAAAACATAATTTCTCTCCCACTGAGGAAAGAAAGACATGGATATCTTGGATGGCATTGGGGTGAGTAAATTATTAGGAAATTTTCATTTTGGGGTGAACTAATCCTTTAATATATTTTTTTATAACCTGTGATAGTTTTTTCAGGATTCTTTGAATAATTTTTTTTATTTATTTTTTATAAAATAAACAAAAGTTTGGTCTTTTTTTTCTTTTTTGGAAAGGATGTATTAAGTGATAGTAATAACTTTAAGTCTTCCATTGTTAGGAAAGATTTCTATTTTGAATAAATGCTGTTCTTTTTAACCTTTTATTCATCAGTGAATCATTCTTAGTTCATCATTCTTTGTTCAGGCTGCCTCACAGCACCTTGATGGGCCATTAGCCATTGGGGGAGTTTCTTTAGTCACACCCCTGGTGTGAATCACATTCATATTCATGGCCATTAACACTCCCATGCATACAGCAGTGCTGACACAAAAACTGACATTGTTTGTGAAAGAGTGGTCAGAATGATTTTCACATCATTTTGTAGAAAAAGTCTAGCCTACAAGAATAGTAATTCAAAAGTCTTGTGGACAACTATTCAGTATGTGTTAAATGGCCTTATTGTGGTGACAATGTTTTTCCCAAAAAGTACTAACCACGCATACATTATTTTTTTCTATAAAATGCAAACATGTACATCCATTTTGCTCACATATTATTGTAGCAGAGTTTGTGCTGAATACAGCTAAATTACATGTTGGCCAATGGTATGTTGTAAGTAGCTGAAATAAGCACAAATGTCAGGGCATGTCAAAACATCTCAAGAGCCCCAAAAACACCTCAGACCCCAGAGGGTTAAACCCATGGACTATACTGGGGGAAGGTTGTAGGCTCACTAGCCTCACCAGAGCTTCACACAGGGCTGTATGCTGACACCCGCTCCCTAGAGCTTTGACAGAGTGACTATAGTTGAGCAAGTCCCATATGGGTGTTGTAGGCTTCTTCTCATTAGAGAGTCATCATGCTGTGGCCTCCATCCTTCAGAGCTCCATGCAAACAGCCTCATCTTTGTCCTCGGAGCCGCTATAGGTCTCCGTTTTGGAGACTGTGGTCAGGTTCACTCTTGAGAGAGCGCTCATAGAGCTGAACAACATGCTTGCTGACACTTTACTCCTCTCCTTCTAGAGAGTCATTTTGCAGAGTATGTTGCCCCCTAGAGACTCTACGCACAAGCCCGAGGATATGCCCTAGATATCCTCAGATGTTAGCTCTGCAGAAAAGAGTCTCCTGAGAATCAGACTGCTCTAAACGCCAGCATCTCCCCTGAAGAAGGTGGCTGGCCACTGAGTGTGTCACCCCGGACTAAGCTAGCAATGTAAGCAGTCTGGTTCATGAACCTCCTTTCAGAGTTGTATGCGCTTTTGTGAGTTGTTGGCCCTCTCTGGGCATCCCATACACTAAGCGTCTCAGGTTGAGCAGGAGAGAGAACCTTCTAATAACGTTGTGTTAGCAGCTCCCTAGGGCTCTGAAGTCAGCATTGTGTGGCAAAGCCCTACAGGGACCTCCATGATGTTTTCTCCAAAGAAGCATAAATAGTACTTCCCTCTATGAAGAGGGCATTTCTACAGAGTGCTAGGTAGTACTTCCCTCATTTAAGAGGATCATAATGCAAAGTACTTCACCCCCGGTTGAATCATATCAGGCCTTCACAGGGTTTTTGGCCTTTATATTCCGAGTAAGCAGGATGTGTCAATGTGACCATGTGACCGGCTTCCAGTTAAAGCCTCCCTCAAACGACAAGGCTGCCCCAGATGCAGACTTTAGTACTCCCCTTTATTTTAAGGGTCGTCATGCTGAGTATGCCGCCTGCAGCCACATTGCTAAGCTATAAGGGTGTTGTAACCTTCCTCTAATCAGAGAGTTGTCATACTTATGCCTCCATTCCCCAGAGCTCCATGCAAACAGATTCATCTTTGTAGGTAGAGTTAGAGAAGAGGCCTCTCTCTCTCATAACAGAGAGTTGTTGTTTAGGCCCTTCGCTCCCTGAACTCTGCGTTGGGTATCTAAGCTTAGATGCTTTCCATGTGGCAGGCCTCCTCTTCTTTCTAGAGTCATCCTGCTGAGGCCTCCATCCCTCTGAGCTCCATGCAAACAGCTGTGTCTTTGCAGGTTGAGTTAGAGAAGAGGCCTCTCTCTCAGAGTTGTTTTGTAGGCACTTTGCTCCCTGAACTCTGTGTTGTCTATCTGAGCTTAGCTGTTTCTAACGTTGTAAGAGAAAACACTAGAGACCACATTAGTGTGGCAGGCCTCCTCTTCTTCAAGAGTCATCCTTCTGAGGCATCCATTCCCCATAGACCTGTGGAGGCGCTATTTGTCTCTGGTTAGAGACTGTGGTCAGGTTCATTGTTCAGAGAAAGCAGGTTATTGGCTTCAGCTAATAGAGCATGATAGACTCCCTGTTATGGGGGCTGACGTTGGTCCCCCTGAAAAGTAGCAGGCTAGAGCCCTTTGGGTCTGGGCCATACTCCCTTAACCCTCTGGGGTCGGCAAGGATTTTGCTGGATTTTCTTCACATAGTAGCACAATAGACTTAAATTACTCTGTCATTTATGGTCATACAGAAAAAAGAAATATGAAAAAAGAATCTGTGAGATGTCTACTTTTGTATGTGTCTACTTACAATCAAAACAAAACATTGTGCTTTTGTAAAATGAAGAAAATAAACAGGGTGTGCTGTTTATTAACAAATCTGGTGTTTATCATTTTATATATATATATATATATATATATATATATTATATATATATATATATATATATATATATATATATTTATATATATATATATATATATATATATATATATATCAAGGCTCAAAATTGCATATGCTCCTGAAATTTTATCTGTGTGACCTAAAAATATATATTTGGGAGCATTTGTGCGAGTGCAAATAATGGTTGTGGTGCGACCTGTTTTCATTTGTACAGTGTGTACCTTATGTGCGCTGATAACCAGTGGCCGGACCATCATTCTATCCAACGTTACATAACCAATCAAACGTAGAATCTCAGCCAGCGTCTTTACTTCCGCAGCGAAGTGTACTAGCGGCAAAATTTTCACAAAATAAATTCTCTCAGAAACGGAGACAATGATTTTAGAAACCGATTCGCTAGTCGGATTTCGCATAATATGAGAGAATACTTACCCTCAAAGTTGTCGATGTAGCTCAAAATATATAATTTAAAGCTCCTCTCCTTACTCTTAGGTGTGACAGCTAACTACTTTTTTTTTTTTTGACAGCTAACTACTGCCTCAAAAAATTGTTAACATCATTCACGTTAACCGCTGGAAGTTCTTGTAAACAGAGAGTGTAATTTACCATTATCTCCACCTAATGTAAAAACGGCTTCCGACGCAGCACCGGATGTAACTGGGCGGGCTGAGAATAAACGCAGAAGCGATCGTGCATAGAGCCTAATAGGTTATTAATTAAGCTTTAATTAAGTATTAATTCTAGTTCCAATTCAAGCTCTTCTGTGATAAGAATATTTGTAACACAGAAATAACAATACTGTGTAGTTGAATATAGGCCTACTCTCTGGGTCCTTCATATTTGGTGGATGCTCCTAAATTTGTACTGGTGAGGGCTAAAATGTTTAGATAGGGCTAAAAAACGGAAAAACGGGAAAACGGGAGTGTTGACAGGTATGCATTATGGGAGGGTCTTTGTCTTTCTTAGGTATGAAACAGCAATATTCATGATGATTCACGCCTCCTCGCATACAACTTTCTTACACAAAACATGTCTTGCAAATTTTCAATCAATATATTGTTTTATCTGAATGAGTATACAGGATGATTTTCACATAGTTTTGAAGGAAATATTCGATGATACAATTGTCAAAAGTCTTGTGAAGAAATAATCAGCATGGGTTTCATGACCTTATTTCAGTGACAATTTTATTTTATTTTTTTCACAAACCACGCATAAACGTCATCATCTCAAAGCTACAAACTTTTACATCCATGCTGCTTACATATTATTGTAGCAGAGTTCGTGCTGAATACAGTGTAATCAGACTTTAGCCATGAAAATGTCACAAGTAACAGAAATAAGCACAAATGTCAGAGCATGTCAGAACACCTCCAGGACCCAGAAAACACCTCAGACCCCAGAGGGTTAAAGGAACCCCCTCTAAGCGGGGTTGTGGTGTCCAGGCCTTTGAGCTGGCTCTGGGTCAAGTCCTTTGTGTGAAATCACAAAGGTGCTCCATCATTAAAGCACGAAGCTCGGGCAGTGGCTGTAGGAAGTAGTGCTACTGACAGCCTGGTGCCTACCAATAGGTGGATTTAACTCTGAGTTAAATGTGTTTGTGCTTGTCACAGCCATGATTGGCAAACATCCCCTCAGCATGGGTATTTCGTTCCACAACGTGTCTCAGGACGCAGTGCGAGATCCCTTTCAAAAGAGAGCATCTCGGGTTACGAATGTTCGCTGAGAAAAGGGAACGAGACACTGCGTCTTGTCACCATGCCTCTGGGCTGCCTGCACAGTCCCTTCAGACAAAGAAGGGGATGACATGTTCTCTAGGCACCCTTTCATACTTCCTGGTCGCACTAGTAGTGATGTCATGGCTGACGCCAGCCAATACGATTGTCGTGATTATACAGTACCTTCAGTCATCATTCACGCTCAGGCGTTCCCCAAACGCAGGACGCAGTGTTCCCTGTTCTCAGGGAACAAGGGTTACAGTCATAACCCGAGACGTTATTTTTAAATTGACGGATTAATAATATTTTATAACTAACTTAAAATATATATTTTTTAAACTACTGCAAATTAATACAAAAATAATAACTCACCACAGCATCTTCAGTTGACAGTCTGGATCCTGTAATATATCATCGAGCTCCTTCACTCCTGATTCTCCAGGATCATTTCCTCTGAGATCCAGCTCTATCAGGTGTGAAGGGTTTGATCTCAGAGCTGAAGCCAGAGCTTTATAACCTTCTTCTGTGATACTGCAGTCTGAAAGTCTACAACAGAAATGAAAATATAACATTCAATTTATAAATCAATTATTCTTAAATTTCCTTGAACAATTTTAAACCCTAAAAGGATATAGAAAAAAAAAAAAAAGGATATAGAGGCAAACAAAAGACGCAGAGACCTTTAATATGTTAGAAATCATCTGACCTGAGTTTCTCCAATTTACAGTTATTTTTCAGTCCTTCAGAGAGCTGAGTCACTCCTGAATCCTGCAGATTATTATAGCTCAGGTCAAGATCCTTCAGAATGCTGGAGTCTGAACTGAGAACTGAAGCCAGAGCTGAACAGCTTTCCTCTGTTAGATCACACTTACTGAGCCTAAATAAAATATTACAAAACATGATGAAGATACACAACTGTACCATTAACTGTAGGAAGTAGAGAAGAGATCAGCAAACTACAACCTGAAAAGATTATTTGATCATTATGAATTTTACTTTCCAGCTATTAGTAATACTGCTGTTTAAAAGTCTATAAAAATAAAAAATCTCATATAGTTGCTGTTTAAGTTTGTCCTGAATGAGCCATTTGTATTAAAATGAGTTGTCTAATCAGTGAGAAGTATTCAAACCTTATTTGAGACAATTTAGAGTGACTGTTAAAAGTTCCATATTCTAGGTCAGGGGTGACAACCTTTTTGTCATGAAATTTCATTTTTAATTTACCTAGTTAATCACTGTGCGACAAACACATACTTGCTACGTACACAGACACAACACACACTGCTGCAAGCATGTAAGTAATGCATATTTCTTAGAATTTATAAATGATTAAAAGGTCAACAAGGACCACATTGGTGTGAGTGTGGCAGGCCTTTCTGCTGTGGCCTCCGCTCCCCATAGCCCTGTGGAGGCGCTATAGGTCTCTGTTTTGGAGACTGTGGTCAGATTCACTCTTGAGAGCGCTCATAGAGCTGAACGACATGCTTGCTGACACTGACATGCTCAGGTCGAGCTAACATTACTCCTATCGTTCTAGAGAGTCATTTTGCAGAGTATGTTGCTCCCTAGAGCTTCTATGCACAAGCCCGAAAATATGCCCTAGATATCCTTGGATGTTTGCTCTAAGGAAAAGAGCTTCCTGAGAATCAGGAGGAGAATCCTGAGAGCCATTTGTATTAAAATGAGTTGACTAATCAGTGAGAAGTATTCAAACCTTATTTGAGACAATTTAGAGTGACTGTTAAAAGTTCCATTTTCTAGGTGAAGGTGTCTTTATTAGTACCAAGGGTATACTGAAGTTTTTACTGAAGTAATTGCTTTGAATTAACGTTAAAAAGTGATGTTGCTTTAGTGAAGTTGGTATCGATCCATCTTTCAGAATCCACTTTTATGCATATCCTGTGTTCTACAATGAGATTCGATCTCGGATCACTTGAAGCTCCGTGAGACTCATGTTGTTGCGTTGACCACAGAGCTACCGTCTGAACGCTTTTAAGAAAACATCTTATGCTCTTGCAAAGCCTCATTGATCTAGCCTAATGTTTCTATTGCAATGTTTTATGTTGAAATGTTTTCATTATTTATTCAATTTAATTCCAGTAATTTCAATATTGTGATTATAAATTTGTTTAACTACAATGTTTGACTTGAATTGATCTGCTACCAGCTTTCAATCGCTCTCAATGAGCTGCAGCGTGGCGGCGGATTACGCAATAGAGAGAATAAACTGACACTTTTCAAAGTCTGTGATTGTAGCGCCTCTTAGCGTTAAAACTCGGTAACTCTAGCGAACTCTAGTCACTTATTCGCTGATTTTCCCTTTTGTTGTCGCATGTTTTCCCCACGAGCTCCCCCTACAGCTGTGGTGGGTGTATATTTCACAACACAGTCGTAAAAAACTCACTTGCAGCGGCCTCCTCCCCCTCTCTACCGCTGCTCATGTGCGTTTGTTTTGATCGGAGCAAGCCAACTGTATCGCGTGGAGCTATGTCTACCGAGGTGGGTAATCTGGTAATACATCATACATGCGTGTGTGTTTATGTCGAATTGCCGTAAAGCAATTTGTGTTTCGCGCTCGTTCTCGTTCTAGTTCTCGCTTCTCACGAGACTTCCAATTTCTATCTTGCCGGGACGGTAGTGCCCAAGTTGCAAGGTTGGTTTTCCGCCTGGGAACGCTGGGGGGAGCGGGGAAAGTCACCAATATCACCAGAACAGGTTGTTTAACCATCCAAATGATTTCTAGACAGTTTTATTAAGTTAAAAAAGTTACCAAGTTCTCCTTTAAGAGGCTGCATATACACACCCGCAATTTTACCGGCTCCAGGACCGATGTTGTCTATCCCTGCACTAGCTTCTCCAACAACAATATAACAATGGCAGACTCTGTGCTTCTCACTCAGGACTGTGTCTATGCTAATAGGAGATCGTCACCAGTGGGCGGGTCTCTCAAAAACAAACATAAAACATTCAAAACAAGCGATTCTAGATTTCATTGACATCATTGTACGGAGAAATCTGGAATCGCTTGTTTTGAGAGAATGTTTATGATTTATGGGGATTTAAAAAAAAGGATTGGGTGGATTTTAACCATTATAGGCTGGTTGTTTACACACACTGTGGACACACATATGTGTTCATACACCTTATAAAAGTAATTTTTGCATAATAGGTCCCCTTCAATGAACAATAGTTTAGCAACCAAATGTAACATCGCAAATATGGAATGGTTTGTATTCTTTCTGAGCTTAATGTCGATTCGGTTTCACTTTAAATAAATTAATTTCGGCTTGTTTGAATAATTTGGTTTTATTTATAATTAAAATATATTTATAGCTATTTTTTTTCCCAAAACATTCTTGTTTTGAATAGGCTACCATTTAATTTAAAGGGGACCTATTATGCAAAATTTACTTTTATTAGTTTAAACACAGGTGTTTCCACAGTGTGTGTAAACAACCAGCCTATAATGGTAAAAGTCCACCCACTCCTTGTTTTATAAGCCCCATAAATCATTAACAGCATAGTTTATCTCCAACACTAATCAAACACACCTCAATATCTTCAGGATTACTAAAGCTATGTGAAGGATGGTGAGTTGGGTCGGAGCTAAACTCTGCAGGTTAGCACCACCTACAATCCGTGAGCTTGTGATATGTGTCAGCTACGTAAACATTATGCAATAATAAACATAAGAATCTCCATAAACTCTGGCATCTGAGCCACTACGTACGCAGTAGGGGTGTCGGTGTCGCAATATACCGGTGTTGACGATAATCGTGATATTCAAAGTATGAAATATCGACATCGTGTTAATTTAGAGTGTGACAATATACCGGTATTGGCGATAACCACAATGTTTAAAATGAATAGGACTCTTATGATAACATGACACGTAAATACTCCAGCGCCAGTAGCTGGCTGACCTCTCAGGTGTCTGTATTGCACCCGCGGACACCTATCAAATAAGAAGATGACGCAGTGCTTGTCCGCGCCCGCGCAGCTAAAGTGAAACACTCTGGCCACACCCGAAAAAAGTAAGCTCGCCAGTATGGAGTTCTTCGGCTTAAAAGAAAACAGCACCTTAAAGGAGTTCGCACACCGGACGAGAAGGGCACGTCTTTAAAATTCGAACACATTATTCTCCATGAGTGTACACACACCGGCGGCGTCTGTCCGCGGTGCCCAGCAACGGCTCAGGACCTTGTTAAAAATCCTGCCTCGACACAGAGTGCCATTTACATAGTTTTATATAAAATGTACATTATATTTTTCTCAAATCATCGTAAATGACTTCACCCTGTGTTGCAATATAGGCTACATTTAGTTTTACATTTAATTATATTCTCAATTCATTCAGTTAACGGACGCTCTGAGGTAAAGTGTTCAGATCACAGACTCAACAACTATTGTATTTAATTGTACAGTACAATCATAACATAGTACAGACATTATCTTAATTTCATAATGCCTTAAGCATTAGAATATTGCTGGCCATAAACTGAGAAAGTGCGAGTCTGGTGTGCGATACCTCGAGTTGTCATAGACGCGACGCTGCAGAATGTGTAGCCATCAACCTTTTTACCCATCTCCGTGTCCTTCACTCTGCGGATTACGCCATTTTACAGAGAGTAAATTGCTATTATTTTACTAGTCATGGAACGGGAAACGTGACATTAACCTATTAACAGGGGGTTTCTGTGTTCATATATTTAATAAAGGGTGATTATTAAGAACCCCGTTTTCTTTACTCATCTTATTTTTGTATTTGTAGCCTATGTGATTTTTGACGTGACGGCGCAACAATAGGTTTAAGAGCTTTTCAGTTCTTCAGGAAACCTTCAGACAGTGTTTCACTTCTGTTTGAAACCAGATAAACTTCACATGCTTGTCTTCCTTCACAAAAAAAAATGCCATATATTGAGTAGGCAAGAAATAAAAATGCATGTGCCTTGTATTTATCAGCAATCTTATGTTTGTTGGGTAAAAAGTAAAAAATAAAAATGTATTTGTAAAAAGTCAAAAATAATTTGACTGATAACTACAGTAAAACACAGGAATTGCACAGAAGGTGATGGAGATGGATCGATACCAACTGTTCATGATCCAATTTCATATATATTTTGTGGTATTTGCAAATTGCCTTTCTGAATTTTGTGTTGCGTTAGCACATTGCCTGTTGTTTCTTACTGCCATGCTGTTATTTAATTTTTTACACCAAAATGCTCAGTCTGTATAATTCATAAATGCATCTTCATTCTTATTAAGTCTCTCAAACAGTGTGTAACTTCAGCCATGTTAACCGTGCAGTATGCCATCAAGCTAATTCAGAATCGAATGTTCAGCAAACATCAACAAAATATATGCCATACCTACATGATGTTTTGTAATGATCCATTTTGAGGGTTATATTTACTGTGTGAGCTTCTCCTGTACTGTTTATGTCAGTGTATAGACCCTTTTAATGCCGACATCACAATTACGTCACGGCACTAGCTGGAGGCAAAACATAAAGAGCTTCAAATGTAATCTGTGTCAGTGCCTTCTTCTTGCATAAGGATGTAGTGTAACAACGAATTATTATTTTTTCTGAAGTGTTGACAACTTAGTGTTAACTAATCATTGTTATAAACTGGTACTACCAACAAAATATTAGTGCATTGCTGGAACTGAGTGTCGTTACTCTACATCCTTATGCATCGCTTTCTGCCAGGACTTTTACGTGCTTTTCCCTAATCACTGAAGTGACATCGACGTCCGGGTTAGCGGTAGCATGAGCCATTAGGCATTAAATATTTAAATATTTATTTAAACTCCTGATGTACTTACAAACTTTCCAATGCCTCGTTTTATGAGTACGGAACCTATTTGTACTACTGTAGAAGTTTGGTACCATTCTGGGTATTATTAGTGGGGTAATTTACGAGATACAAATTTAGAGCCGATAGCGCAGAATAAGCTCTAACTTTAAAAAATGCTCAACCAAGGAAAAAAAGGCTTCTGGGGGGTGTTTGGCTCGATGTCATGGTGCAAAGGACCCTAGGGTGATTTTACTCCGAACCATCCATTTAATACTATCCAACCTCACATTTTAGCCATGAGACACAATTTGGTGGGTTGGATATTGGATTTTTTGACAAACCAAACACAGACGGTGAAAGTAAATGGCATTTGATCAGATTTATTATATTCATCCTCTGGCTCACCGCAGTGCTGTTTTCTCTCACCCTTACTTTCTATTCTATTCACTTATATGTGCCAAAGTAAGTACACAAATAGGACTATATTGAAATTTGCAGATGATACAGTAATTGTGAGTAACTGCTACACGACAATGAGTCTGGACATGGCCCTATTTTTGAGGAGTTTGTCACCTGGTGTGATGAGTCTTTTAAACATAACCAAAACTAGGGATGGGACGATTAGCGGTTTCACTATAAACCACGATAAAATGTACTGACGGTTAGTAATATCGTTTAAAATTTAATTATCATTAAAACCGTGTTTGATTATCGCGATTTTAATAACTCACTATTAATCCTGTTCAGCCAGCAAAAATGTCTGATGCAGGCACAGCGCGCAATGTTGTTGTTGTTGTTGTTGTTTTATTCAAGAAGGAATGGCAGAAGGCAGTGACCGTTCTCTGGAGATTTTTCAGCCTTTTAAGAGAACCAATTCTGAGGTGTGGTCATATTTTGGTATAACAAAAGTCCTGAGGGAAACTTAATCGAGGATGGTCACCCTGTCATCAGAACATGCACAAGAAAAAGTCGCTGCGAGTCGTCTTGTGTGACCATTACCCACTGTTGTATAGCGAATGCAAGTCAAGTCAACTTTGACCTCAATACCAAAACTACGTCTGGGAAATAATTGGGCATAAAATGTTATTTTAAGTTGAACTAAATGTGAAGTTTCCGCAAAGAAAAGTTCGCAGCAAGTGGCTTTGAGCCAAAGACGAACAAACAAGTTCAAACAAGACTATTAAGAGTGGCATTTAAGGGATAATAATGTATATTCATTATACACTTATTACACCGTTTCTTTTTTACCACATAATTACGGGGACATTGATTGAGATTAATGTTTTAAACATTACCTGTATATAAATCCATTATGTACAGCGTACAAAACAATCGTCCAGACAAGATGATCACAACAATATTATCAAACTCTGTAAACAATAAATAAACTCTGATTTCATTTTCAATACAATTAAAAACGGAGACGCAAGACGGCAAGTTGTATTTGAATGAAACGAGAGAGCGCGTCCATTGCGATACATGGATGTGCGCGGTGTTATAATGCGTTGCTATTGACGACGGTCATTATAAGGAAGGAAATGAAATGCCACAGAGTAGAATCTTGCTTTAAAAAGTGCATAGAGCTGCTTGTTTTATTTGTTGTTTGTTGATTTTCAAATATAAAACTTGTTGAAATGGCTTTAGTGTGAGCATCAACTATTTTTGAACACTTCCATCTCGTTTTAACAAAACCGTGATATTATTGATAATCACAATAATTTTGGTCACTATAATCGTGATATTAAATTTTCATACCGTCCCATCCCTAACCAAAACAAAGGACATGATTATAGATTTTAGAACTCATGCTTCATGTTATGACACTATGACCATTAAAGACCAGGTGATGGATTGTGTAGAAGGCTTCAAATATCTTGGGACAGTCATAGATTCTAAATTGAATTTTGAAAATAACTTTGAAACTATGTCAAAAGAATTTACTGTATGTTTTAATGCTATTACATTTTTTTTTTTTTAAATATGGATTGCTCAATCTCCTGTCTGCACAACAAATTTACCCTCAAGTACTAATAAAAGACACCTTGACCTTGATTGCACTGAATGTACATTGGATGAACAGATTAGTCGATTCAGATATTAACTTCGTTATATCTGTTAATTCTTAATAATATTTAAAATTTACCACAATTAATTAACAATATTTCCCTTTGTTCTAATTGTTACATCACACAACTGTGTCTCCAATTTACACTTTACACTCTCCTGTCTAGTGCAGAGCAGCTTCACTCCTGAATCCTGCAGATTATTATTGTTCATGTTCAACTCTTACAGATTGGAATCTGATCCAAGAACTGCAGCCAGAGCCGAACAGCTTTTGTGTGTCAAGTTACAGTCATTTAGCCTACAAACGAATTACAAGTTTTCTACATAATACTTGTATACTAAAATTATAATAAAATAGTCAAATTAGATTTTATTTCCACTGTATTCATTAGAGGAAAAATATAAATAAAAAACTACTGATACAAATTAACTATAGATGGTATACATTCATAGATGGTATACAATTAAGAATTAATGCAGATAAAAACAAAAAGTAAAGACTTACAGAGCTCTTTTGGAGGTTTTGATGACCGCTGATAGTCTAATTAGACACTCGTCTGATTTCTTAAATTTCTCAAGCTCAAAATCCTCCAGCTCCTCCTCTGATGTCATCAACACAAAGACCAGAGCAGACCACTGGGCCGGTGAAAGGTCAGATGAGAGACTTCCTTCTCTAAGTTGTGTTTGAATGTCTTTAACCAGAGTTTGGTCATTCAGTTCATTCAGACAGTAGAACAGATTGATGGACCTTTCTGGAGATAAATTTTCTTCTAACTTTTGCTTGATGTACTGAACTATGACCTTGTTGCTCTCGTCATTTCTGTCTTGCTGTGTCAACAGACCTTGTAAGAGTGGATAATTAGACTGAAGTGATAGACCAAGAAGGAATCGAAGGAAAAGATCCAGATGTCCACTGTCACTTTCGAGCGCCTTGTCCACTGCAGTTTTCAGCAAATCAATCATGGCTTCATTTTTGTTTTCCTGCTCTGTAGACTCTTGAACAAACACACTTTTCTTGCTGATGTCTAGAAAAAGATGTGCATAAAGGGCTGCAATAAACTCTTGAATGCTCAAGTGAACAAAGCAGTACATGGTACCAATAATGATTCCCGTTTCCTCCTTAAAGATCTGTGTGCACATGCCTGAATACACTGATGCATTATCGGCATCAATACCACAGTCCTTCAGGTCTGTGTCATAGAAGATCAGGTTGCTTTTTTTCAGCTGATGAAATGCCAGTTTCCCCAGTGAAAGGATGGCATCTTTATCCCAGGAAACATCTGGTCTGTATTCTCCATCATACTTTTGTCTGCTCTGATGGATCTGAAAGCGGAGAAAGTGTGTGTACATTTGTGTCAGAGTCTTGGGAATGTCTTCAGTATTTGATTCCTGCAGTGTTATAGAGGCGTCCTCAGCCTGATTTTTTGGATTATTATTTATTTTCTCCTCCAAAATGTTCTGGAGAACAGTGGCTGAAATCCAGCAGAAGACTGGGATGTGGCACATGATGAAGAGACTCTTTGATTGTTTAACGTGATCAATGATTCTATTGGCCATTTTCTCATCAGTGAATCTTTTTCTGAAGTACTCTTCCTTTTGTGCATCATTGAACCCTCTGACCTCTGTAATGCGGTCGATGCAGTCAGGAGGAATCTTAGTGGCAGCTGCTGGTCTGGTGGTGATCCAGATGAGAGCAGAAGGAAGAAGATTTCCCTTGATGAGGTTCGTTAGGAGAACATCCAGAGAGGCTGGTGACGATACATCACGGCACGTCTCATTGTCCTTAAAGTTTAAAGGAAGTCGACATTCATCCAATCCATCAAGAATGAACAGGACCTTGAATTTATCATCTCTTGTAAGGTTCAGTCTTTTTATCTCTGGGAAAAACTGACTAACAAGGTTCATCAAGCTTTGTTTTTCTTTCTCCTTTAAGTTCATCTCTCTGAACGGAAGAGAAAATATGAAGCTGATATCTTGATTTTCTTTTCCTTCGGCCCAATCCAGAATAAACTTTTGCACCGAGATGGATTTACCGATGCCAGCAACTCCTTTTGTCAGTACAGTTCTGATCTTCTTGCCTTGTTCAGGTGATTCAAATAAATTTGTGCATTCAATCTGTATCTCTTGTGATTCAGCACGGCTGGAAATCTCAATCTGTCTCACCTCATGTTCTGTATTGACCTGGTCACTGCCGCCCTGAGTGATATAGAGATCTGTGTAGATGTTATTCAGATCTATGGAGTCACCTTGCTTTGCAATTCCTTCAAACACACATTGATACTTCTTCTTCAGGTCCAATTTAAGTTGTCGTTGATGAATAAAGACAAGCTCATCTAAACACAAACAGAAATAAAAATACTTGATCCTGCTTTTCTCTCCTAATTTAAGTGACATAACATGACAGATGGGTCATGAGCCTCTTACCTTTAAGAGTATCTGCAAGTTCATCTTGCTTCATACTTTTTAGGAAGTGCAGTGTGATATCAAGAGCTGCTTCTTTGATGCTACTCATGTCATCTATATAGTCCTGCACAAAGTATTGGGTGTTCTCCTTTCTTAGTATTTTCTTAAACTTGTCCAGCTCATTCTTTAGGAATACAATTATCTTGTGCTCAAGGTCCTAAAAGCATAAAAACAAAGATGGGTACAACAACAAAATGTAACCAAATTCACATCCATATATGAAACATATGGTTAAACAAATTACAGACATCAGAAGTAAAAGCATTAAAGGGGCTATATGCTTTTTTCTGAAATTTAAACTCGCGACTTACAACTGTGGCCAAAAAACGGAACTGCTCTTCCTTTCTGTACGTGCACACTTCACAAGTCATCCGTTGCAAAGAAGTCAACATTATGTTTACAGAGGTAAGAACAGTCAAATACATATATTGTTTGAGAAACTAAGTTTGTTTGCTGACTAGCGGGGGTGGCAGAGTGATCTGAAACGTTTAACATGAACGCGCTTGACGTCACATCCGCAGACAGCGCGGGAAAAATCCGACCCGACAGAAAATAGGAAAAATAGGATACAGACTTATAGGTGCACCCACTGTGAGCGGAAAAGGTGTCAATATGCTCATCAGGAGATGTTTGAGTCATAAATGGTCAAATAAAAAGGCTATTGTTACGTTTATTTTGGGGAAAAAGCTGCATATAGTCCCTTTAATGAAGCTGTGATAATGTGAAACTACAAATAGCATATAAAATAAAAATGAAAACTCCAGAACACCAGTCAGCTTGAGAAAACTATTTATGCAATAATTTTAGGTAAAATTATTGAAAGTACCTAATTAAATGACAAACAAGTGTTTGCCTATATGCAGTTTTTACAGGTGCATTGCTGCTGCTGGATTATGCTGTTAACTTCTTAGACAAAGGCAGTAAATGTAACACACATGCCAGAATTAAGGTAGGCAAAATTAACATTACAGAATGTCAATATGACTGTGCCCCAAATCATACATAAATTACAAATCATACAGAATTGTAGAGTTGCTAAATATTTTTTACATATAATTGCAAGTTTAATGAAGCTGCTTGTCTACCAACATGAAAATATATGAGTCTAGCATTGTTGACATGTGGATGTGTACACAACTAAAAATGCTAGGGGAAATGCTAAATACATTAATTAGTTGTCTTTTTTTAAATAAAAACACTATTTTACATTTGTTGAAAAAACCCATTTGTTTATTATAATATAAATGTGAACAATAAATACAAAACCATATTTTTCCATACCTGAAAGACCCTCTTGAGATTTTTTCTGAACTTGTGGTAACTCTGAAAGTCTGTTTTTTTCCTGTTAGCAAAATAAATGTGATCATTGTTTATAGTATATCTAATAAAATACAGCATGTGCAATATTAGACAAAACTAGAACTGGAAACAGCATTTTTTTTTTGCAAACAAATGTCACAATTTGGTTACGTTTCATGTTCTTGTTTCATGTCTGTCATGTGATCCCCTGTTCAAGTCATGCGATCCGGACATGTGTTCCCTTGTCTGTTGTGTCATGTTGTCATTGGTTCATCGTTTCATTGTTCACAGGTGTCCCTTGTCTAGTCATTAGTCTTGTGTGTATTAGTCTTGCTGTTTCTAGCAAGGATGTAAGACATGTTTCCTCGCTGCTTTGAGAGAAAGTGTTCCATTTACTCATTTATTTGCAAATAAAACTAGTTTGTCTAACATTAGAAGGATCACTCATATTGACTAAGTCACGAATATGTCGTCATCTCGAGCGAAAACCGACGCGGGTAAGAGCGGCAGCGGCAAAACTGCACACTTGCCGGAGGATGCTGATGGGGCCTCAGCAAACATCAATTCTACCGACAGTTCATCTACAAAAATAACTCTCATTCAGGGCATGTTGGAGTCGGTCAAAAATGATATATGCAAGAAAATTGACTCATTGTCATCGGATTTGCGGTCAGAGATCGTCACAGTTAGACAAGAAGTTAAAGGGATACTTCAGGATTTAGCATTAAGCTTTGTATTAGTAGAAAACCTGTAGTATTTTCGAATTACCATGCTTTCCACCCTCATATCCCCCTGAGACAAGAGATTTATGTATTTTTTGTCTGGAAAAAATCCTCCGATGACGCAAAAATCGTCATTTTGCGTCATCGGAGGATTTTCTGGCCAGAGGCTAAAGACTACAGCCAATAGATGGCGTTGTTCCGCATGTTTTCAGCCCGCCCATAGATGGTGGGATCTCACTCACAGAATGTACACAGTGTCAGCCGTCTTTCTTTGGAAGCTAAGCTAGCAGGCTTTTGTTCTGTGGTCTGTGGAGAAAGCTGCTGCTGAATAGTAGAAGAAAGCTGAGTAAGTAGGGGTTACGTTAGAAAAATGATCTTCCTTTTCCCGGACTTGTCCGGCGGGCGAGATCGTTCAAAATGTACGGGTTTCAGCTTTTGCGTTCTGCGGTCGCCATTCATTGTTTACATGCACACCTTTTGTTTCAATCTAACTGAATTCATTCCGATCGGTGAATCTGAATGTAGTGTTTACATGAACGCTAAACAAGTGATCGGTTGATGTGCGTTTTACCCTTGCTAAGAAAATTCGGTAACTTTTCCTTTTACAGTCCCTTAATTACTAGGTATTTACCTGGTAAATATATGGTAAGTTAAAGTTGGTTATTGGTAATTACCACAGGTAACAAGAATGTAAATGCAGAGATCCTACAAACTAATTACTAGGTATTTACCGGGTAAATATATGGTAAGTTATAGTTGGTTATTGGTAATTACCACAGGTAACAAGTATGTAAATGCAGAGAAACTACAAACTAATTACTAAGTATTAACCTGGTAACCATATGGTAAATTATAGTATTTTAGTGTGTACTTAAGGTGATAGTATGCAATTACAGAGAAACTACCAGGGAAAAAAAACACCACTGTTAAATATCAACTCAACAAAGTACTGTGTACTTGTTACCTGTTTAGGTTGGTAATAACTCAGATTTAATTGTGTACTTCCTCAGAATGTAGGCAGACAATTTTTAGAAAAACCTCCAGTATTAACCATCAATTTAAGTTAGGTGTGTAGTTATCCTAGGGTTATGTTGGTAACAGTCCATGTTTATTTATTACTACCTTGAAATTAAGACGGTAGTTTTCAATAAATTACCTTGTCTTACATAGTTGTTCATTGCTACACCCATTTATAGAGGGTTTATCAAATAATTTACCTTACACTTACCTGATAACTACCCCGCAGGAACAGTTTTCCCTAATGTCATGGCACATCTTAAATACTGGGTATGTTCTTGCAGATGTTTTTACAATTTACTCAGTAAGTAAAGTGCAACTGTACTGTAAAATTAAGCCTTGTTTATTTCCATGGTATTACCGGAAATTGTACCATATAACCTGATCATTCCCTATTCCATATAGTCACACTTTTTTACCTCGTATGTCCTGCAACGTTACCAAGGAAAACATGACAATTTACTCGGTAAGTAAAGTGCAACTGTACTGTAAAATTAAGCCTTGTTTATTTCCATGGAATTACCGGGATCTTACCCTATAATCTGATCATTCCCTTTTCCATAGTCACATTTTTTTTACCTCGTATGTCCTGCAACGTTATCAAGGAAAACATGACAATTTACTCGGTAATAAAGTGCAACTGTACTGTAAAATGAAGCCTTGTTTATTTCCATGGTATCTCTCAGGGAACTCGAACCACACTCCTCGAGTCAAGAAGAATATGGCAACTAGGCTTTTAAAGGGGGGGTACAATGGTGTTTCATGTATTCAGAGTTGTTTACAGTGTTAAAGAGATGGATTCTCATGCTTAACATGGCCAAAGTTTTTTAAAAATATTTTGGACGAATAACGGAGAATTTCTGTGCCGAAAATCTTACTTCCGGGTTGGTACAAGTTTCGGCTGTTTTTTTTTTTTGGACCGTAGATCTAATGACTTAGACCAGAGTGGAACTCCTTATATGAGCATTTCTCCCGGAAAAGCGCGGCCGCGCACACGTCGACCAGAGGAGAGCGAGACCGCGCACCTCAACGCGCTTCAACAGGAAATCATTGGCAGCGCTGCATAGTGTCTCCAAAGTGTTTTTGGTGAGGGAAAGCTTACCAAAGAACCCAGCGTTAGGAACAGTGGATGCAGAAACGAGTTGTGTAGACTGTTTGTTCCCTGCATTTCGACGATGAATGTTTTATAAACAAAGCCCAGATCGACGGATTCTCTCTATGGCTCTGGCTTCGCCCACACGGCCCGTGTTTATACTTTTTTACACTAACGGTGCGTTTCCACTGGCGCGTTGCGAGCGGAGCGGAGCGAGCGTTTTCAATTCATTCCTATGGAAGTCGAGCTTCACGCTCGCGCAGTGCATTTTGGGATTGACAGCGGACCGGAGAAAGCGTTGAGAGCGACCGAGAGCGTCAAAAGGTTGGGCAGTTCTCGACTTTATGCAAATATCAAGCGAAAAACGCGGTCGGCAGCCAATTGCTGTGAGGTTCGGGATGTGACGTCTGTTTTGAGAGTTTAAAAATATGCAAATTGTGCCGGATTTTATGCTGGATTTAGTGCGTAAATCATTTTGTTTACAAATTAGACGCTTTGCAGTTGTTATATATATGTTAAAGATTTTATTTTGGATGTGTTCATTGTGATTATATTGGCTGGGTTTATAAAAGTTTATAAAATTGAAAGGATCTTTGCTTGGGGCATTTGGAAACAAAGCTTACGTCTATTTCTAAATGTAATCGCGTGCATCGCTGATCATGATTACTGTCCGTGTGTTGAAAAAACTTATATTAAACTCACTCGGAACAGACACACCCCAAAGCGGAGACGTTACAGCGTTGCCAGCGGCACTGAGCGGACTTTTGCCGCTGTAGTGGAAACCCAGATAGCACACGACTATTTGATGTGAAACTTACATCTGGAAGACGTATTTTAAAGAGTGTTTGCTCATCTGGAATACGTCTATTGGACGTTTCCTGTCAGATGTCAAATAGACGTTTAGAAGATGTCAGTTTAACATACATTCTAAATCATTCTAAATCATTACATCTTAAAGACATCTTCTAAACGTCTATTTGACATCTGACAGGAACGTCCTATAGACGTATTGCAGATGAGCAAACACTCTTTAAAATACGTCTTCCAGATGTAAGTTTCACATCAAATAGTCGTGTGCTATCTGGGAACGCACCGTTAGGCCTGTTCACACCGGGACGAATTTCGCGCGCGATATTCGCCGACGTTTAACGCCTCATGACTAAACAAAGGGCGCCAATGTGAGTGTGCACACCGACGCGAAAAACGCCACGCGTAAAAGCGTCATTTTTAAAAAAACGCCTCGGGTTCGTTTTTTTGGTTTGACGCGCCGCGTCAAAAACTATCCGACCAATGAGATTGGCGCTTTTGCTCACGTGTCTGGAGCTTCTGAAGTTATAGTAAAACACAACTTGGGGGCGCTCAAACACAAAACGGTCTTGCCGAGCACACATACAGGCGAAGAAGATAGCGTCTACACTGCTGGGAAGAAATAAGACGAGGAAGATGCAAGGCAAGATGAATGTAGAGCTGCTGGCCTCGTTGGTGTCGGAACATAAAGAACTATATGACAAACGCGACTACAAAAATCTTGATAAAAGAGAACTGTTATGGAGTGGTATTGCAGAGCAAATGGGCCTTGATGGTGAGTTTCATTTTACTTAATTGTCTTTCATGTACATAGGCTTGTAACTTTTTCCCACGAACGTTTGACAATCGCGCCATCTAATGTCAGGGAATGAATTTGCATGTTCACTTGGCTCATCGTCAGCGAAAATCGCTTGGGTGTGAACACAAAAAACGCGTTGAAAAACGCTGGCGAATAACGCGCGCCGATATTCGTCCCGGTGTGTAAGGCCCTCGTTAACGATCAGTCATAATGAGTCATCATGTTTTGGAGCTGGTGAGTAAAATTTTGCAAGCTTTTGCAAATGTCTCTGTTAGTAAGTAAATAGCTAATATTGCTGTGTGTGTGTGTGTGTGTGTGTGTGTTTCCCTCATGATCCAGGAATTTGGGAAATAAAAATCATCCAGCCACACAATCTTAAGATGCGGTGAGTAACGTTATTGTCATTGTAAAATACACGTGAAAAAGAGGCAGAACATGTAAACTCTGCTCAAAGGCACACTGTCTGGTTCAAACCCTCCAGACCATATTTCACCTTTCTTTTTGAGTTTACAGGCCTAGCTGACCCCAAAATAAATGTTCTTTCAAAATGAAAGTATTTTCAAACCTGTATGACTTAAAGGGTTAGTTCACCCAAAAATGAAAATGATGTCATTAATGACTCGCCCTCATGTCGTTCCAAGCCCGTAAGACGTTCATCTTCGGAACACAGTTTAAGAAATTTTAGATTTAATCCGAGAGCTTTCTGTCCCTCCATTTAAAATGTACGGTATACTGTCCATGTCCAGAAAGCTAATAAAGACATCAAAGTAGTCCATGTGACTACAGTGGCTCAATCTTAAGTTTATCAAGCGACGAGAATAATTTTGTTCGCAAAAAGTAAACAAAAATAACGACTTTATTCCACTATTCATTTCCTTCTCTCTGGGCCTCGAGTGAGTTCACGTAGTGTTTTAGCACAGCGCTTCTGTGTTGTAACGTCACACGTAGGCTCACACTATTGGCTAACGCTGGTCATGTGTGTGATGCGTGTGCTTACAACACAGACGCGCTGCGCCAAAACACTACGTGAACTCACTCGAGGCCCAGAGAGAAGGAAATGAATAGTGGAATAAAGTTAACAAAAAACTACTGCCTAATTAATTTAAACCTGTGTACAAAGCAAAAGTACACAGGGCATTTTTTTTCAGAAATGTTGCCGTCAAAGGGCAACCACGACCGATTTAAATTAATGGGAAAGTGCCCAAGCAACAATCACTCTGCAGGATTACCCAGCAATATTGCTCAAAAAGTTGCCCTGTGTATCATCACCTTTACTTCTGTGAAACAACAATGTTGGGAATCAAACAACATATCTCTTAATTAATTAATTAATGTTCTACAGAAGAAATTTATACAGTTTTGGAACAACATGAGGGTGAGTAGAGTAAATAATGAAGAGAACTGTGCTGTGCTTTTCCCATTGCTAAATTAAAGTGTAGAAACCATGTTTTTATGGAGGATGGATTACAATAATTTATTACCATTTGGTTAGTGTAGCAAAACTATGGTTAATTTTAGTAAGGGTTCTCCAGATTTATATAACATTTAAGGAACACATAAAAAAATGGTCCTATGTCCCCCAGATCAATGGTCTGTTAACACACATTAAGTAAACTTTTTAAAAGACCTTTATTAATTCACTTGATGCTGGGAAGGTAAACTTTGTGAAGGACTGTAATGAAGTCATTTGGAAAGCTGTTGAGAAGTAGGCCTATGTTTCTTGAAGCTGGTTTAGTTATCCAAGAACATATGATAAATTAATCTTTGAGTAATTATAACATACTTTATAGGGATCATAGTCATGTGTACCTAATGTGCCATATAAATGTGGTGAACAGAGGACCCAGGGAACATAGGAATGACCCCCAATGAATCTAGTGGTGCCAAATTATATAAAGTGTGAAACCTCCCCTTTCAAACACCCCTATCCCAGATGTATAAGATTTTGCCAACATTCTTCAAAAATATCAAATTTGAATGCTTCACAAAAGAGAAATTGCAGGTTTGAAAAGACATGATGGTGAGTAATGATGACAGAATTGTCATTTTTGGGTGAACTATCTCCAGTACTTTAATAATCTCACACGGGGAGAATATACCTTTTTTTAAAAAAAAACAAGATATCATCATCAATCCTTTATTTAATTCCCTAGAGAATATTGAGAGAAAGACCCTCATTACCAATATCACAGCAGTCTGTAAACACCTCCAGTTAATACAAATATTGTTGGTTTTATTTTGTAATATAAATGGGCATTTTTAGGTGTTAATCTTGCAATGATACCTCTGGAAAAGAATGTCCATTGTTGTGACTCTACATGTTCTTTTTCTTGGTGATGCACATTTTTTCTATCAGACAAAAGTTGTAGATACCAGACAAAACAGAAGACAAACAGACAATTTAAATAAAAATGTATTAAACTTGTTTAAAGCAAACAAAAATAATTGAAATCATTTTGAGAGAATCATAGTGTCGTTTTTTTTTTTTTTTTTTTTTCAGATGCACCAAGGATCCAGCTGATTACTGGCTGTTGCAGGATTGCTCTTTATTTGCTGTATCTGTGACTTCTGGTACACTTTTGTTGTATGTTTTGATTGAACTTATTAATACACTTGTAGAGTTAGGATTCTGAATTAAAAGACAGTATAATATTTATTAACAGAACTATCCTGGGCCCCCAGGGGTCAGGAGAACATTTTGGAAAAACTATATAAAACTGATTTGGAAAATACAAGCCAAAATATAAACAAAAGCCATTATAATGTTAATTTACATCTGAATACCAAAAATTTGAAGGAACACCTCTTTTTTTGAAAATAGGCTCATTTTCCAACTCCCGTAGAGTTAAACAGTTGAGTTTTACCGTTTTCAAATCTATTCAGCCCATCTCCGGGTCTGGCGTTAGCACTTTTAGCATAGCTTACCATAGATCATTGAATCTGATTAGAACGTTAGCATCTCTCTCAAAAAAAATGACCAAACAGTTTCTATATTTTTCTTATTTAAAACTTGACTCTTCTGTAGTTACATGTACTAAGACCGACAGAAAAGGAAAAGGCCAATATGGCTAGGAACTACTTTCTAAGTTTTCAGGCGCTGCGTCCTATCATTACGCCTGCTGCTCTCATGGTACAGCAGCAAAGTTCCTTGATTATTGCGCAGGAATGAGTATAGTTCCTAGCCATATCAGCCTAGAAAATCAAACGTTTCATTTTCCGGCGGTCTTAGTACACGATGTAACTACAGAAGAGTGAAGTTTTAAATAGGAAAAATATCGCAACTCTTTGGTCATTTTTTTGAGGGAGATACTAATGGTCTTGTCCGATTCAATGATCTATGCTAAGCTATGCTAAAAGAGTGTTCCTTTAAATTTAAATTGTTAAATGTTTAGAATCAATACTGGTGTGAAACAATGAAAATCTTGTACATGTAGCAGTTTTGTGTTCAGTATGTTTAGAATATTTAACCTTAATCCTAAAGTTTGAGAATTTTGATGAAACTGTTCTACTGATAGTTAAAATGTTATATTTAATTTAAGATATATACTGTAGTTTATCAACTGAATCATTCTATTTTATTTAATTACATGTATACATAATTTAAATACTATTAAATTATGTCAACACAAATGCTGCAAATTAAAGTTTGAGATTATTTTAATCAGTTTCATGCAGTTTTTTTACAGACTTATTTTGTCTTCCAAAATAAAGCTGTTAATTTACAATCTTGAGCACGTCTTGACAATTTATTGAATGTGTTTGATCGTTATGATTTAGCAAAGGTCTGTAGTGTTTCTCAGTAGAACCTTTAGTGCCGTCACTTTATTGAAGGTGTTTGATCATTATAATCTGGGAAATACCTGTAAAATAACTGTTTCTCAGTAGAACTTTTAGTGCCGTCACTTTATTGAAGGTGTTTGATTGTTATTTTACAGGTATTTCCTAAATTATTAGTGTTTCTCCATAAAACTTTTAGTGCCATCACTTTATTGAAGGTGTTTGATTGTAATAATTTAGTAAATACCTGTAAAATAACAGTGTTTCTCTGTTGACATTTTAGTGCTGTCACTTTATTGAAGGTGTTTGATCATTATAATCTAGGAAAAATCCATAAAATAACAGTTCTCTTACGAGAGGTCTCTCGTACTGCGTTATATATAACGCTAGGGGAAAACCTCTTTTCCACGAGATATTGAAGCCAAAAAATTATCCTTATAATTTTGTATTATTGCAAAGCGCGTTGCAGCAGCACGCGGCCATGGCCGAGACAGCTTGCGCACCCATTGGCTGCTCTGCAGCAACTGCATCAGCCTACCAAGCGAGGCCTGAAGTGACGTCAGGCCAATGAGGGTGCTTCGCGCCCTCCGCGTCACGTCCCGCCGAAACGGGCGTGGCTTAGTCCTATAAAGGAAGGCTCGGGAAGCTGATTCTCTGATTTTTCATCTCTTCAGCGAAGCTCACGCATCGTTGGATCCCGAGAGAAGCCGCGCCGTCTGAAGAAGCCTTTCAGCGGGACGAGCCATCATCTGAAGCTGCTGGCCACGCCGCCTTCTACTGCCGCTCCCGCTGCGCTATCCGGCAACTATATCCTTTACCAAAAAAAAAAAAAAAAACTGTTCTTTTTGTGTGTGTGTGTGTGCTCGCTCTGCGACACACACTCTAAAAAGAGCTTGCGTCTTTTAAAAGATGCCCTCATGCGGCTCGTGCCGAGCCCCACTCAGCGAGGGAGACCGCCATGTCATCTGTGTCTCCTGCCTGGGTGAAGATCATGCAGCGCTCGCGCTCGCCGATGGTGGCTGCCCTCACTGCGAGCTACTGCCTATGGTGACTCTGAGGACTCGCCTGGCAGTCTTCTCCGAGCCTGCACCTCCCGCTGCGTTGCCACGCCGTAAAAAGCGCGCTCCCAGCGGATCCCTGAACCTTCTCCAGCCCGTCAAAGCTCGCCGGTTCGCCCACCTGCTTCACCGGCTTCCCCCGCGGTCCGCCGCCGTTTCCATTGAGGAAGACGATTCGAAAGCCGCGTCTGACAACTGCTCTCTGCTGGCCTCGGGCAGCGAGGATTGGGCGAGCTCTGTGGATCTCGCGCCTCCTGCTCGTAAACCAAACAAGAGAGCTAACATCGAGGGAGAACTGATGCGGATACTCGCGCTGGCCGCGGTGAGCCTCGGCCTCGAGTGGTCTGCACCGGAACTTCCCTCTCACACCCGGCTGGATGGTTGCTTCCTCCCTGGGGAGCACACTTCGCCTGAAGCCAAGCCGGCTCCCTTTCTTCCTGAGCTTCACAAAGAAGTTGCCAAAGCTTGGAGCGCTCCCCTCTCAGCACGAACGCGTTCGTCTGTGTCGCCAGTATTCTCTACCCTTGATGATGCTAGGAAAAGAGGCTACCATTCACTTCCGCCGGTCGAACAGGCGATAGCAGCCCACCTTTGCCCGCCCTCTGCTGGACGGCGGACGAAACCGGTGCTGCCGTCTAAAGCCTGCCGCATGACGTTAACACTGCTTGCGCATATATTCTCCGCTGCTGGGCAAGCCGCGTCAGCACTGCACATGATGGCCACGCTGCAGATTTTCCAGGCCAATCTCCTCCGAAAACTGGACGAGATGGGACCTGATACAATCTGCCTAACGGATTTAAGAAGCGCCTCGGACCTCTCTCTCCGCGCTACTAAGTCTGCTGCACAGGCCATTGGACGGTGCATGGCTTCCGCCACCGTTGCTGAGTGACATCTATGGCTGACGCTCACGGAAATGTCTGAGTCTGAGTGCACCGCGTTCCTCGACGCCCCGCTTTCTTCTGCTGGCCTCTTTGGATCCTCTGTCAACGAGTTCGTAGAGAGATTCGCCGAGGTGCAGAAAGCATCGCAAGCCTTTAAGCACTTCCTACCGAAGCGCTCCAGCTCTACAGCGGGTCGTGCAAAGTTGCCTGTTCGAAGCTCTCAGCCACAGCCTCCGCCCCCCACTGCTTCATCGCAGCGCCGACAGGACCGCAGCTCGAGACCTCGCTCTCGCTCTACTAGCTGCTGCCCCGCTCCACGTGGGCCAAGGATTGCGGTGAAACCGGAAGCTCCGAAGCCATCCTAGCACGCCTAGGAAAGCGTTGGTGTTCGGTTCCCGCCGCGGCCGAACTCTCACCGAAGCGCACCGCTGTTTCAGTTCCAGGAATTGTGACTGTTCCAGCGTACCCTGCAGTGTTCGAGCCGGTACAGCTGCCCGCTCTCCTGCACACAAAAGACGTTTTTACGGCTACCCAGATCCTTTAAAGAGTGTATTTTCTGGTGTCTGGTGCTATAAGTGTAGAGCAGATGCCCACTGTCCAGTGCCCATCCCTACGCACAAGCACAGCCCTTCACACAGGGCCCGCGCTCATAAGATCGACTCAGGTCGATCGCGCACTCAACATAGTAAACGTGCCCACTGCCCAGTGCCCACAAACACTATGTTCTGCACATCTCACGGTTTCTGTAAAAATGAAACCTGTGCGCGCTCGCTCTGCCCAGGCAGACAGCGCGTCCAAAGCAGTAAATGTGCCCGCTCCCTCACTCGGTTAAACACCGCAGCGGGGTCGAGCGCGAGCATTCTGCCTGCTGTGATCAGCGCGCTCCCCACCTCAAATGTCACGGGCATAACGCCTTTTTTCAGCACACCGAAACGCCAGAGCGCGCTTCGCATCCAACCCCTAGCCAGCCACGCAGATGCGTGGGCAGCGCTTCCAGGGGTTTCGGAGTGGGTGCTAGACATTATAAAAGGAGGCTATTTGCTACAGTTTTGTCGATGCCCTCGTCGCTTCACAGCGCACGTCGAAACCATGGTGAATTCACTCAATCACACTCAGAGCTCGTGGAGCACAGGACCATTTTACTCGATCACCTCGAGAATCTAGAGCTCAGAGTCAATTGGGCGAAGAGCTCTCTGAACCCCAGTCAAACGATATCTTTTCTGGGTACAGTTCTGGACTCGCAGTCTATGATAGCGCGGCTGTCATCACAGCGCATGCTAGACATTCAGCGCGCAGCGAGCTCTTTCCGCTGCGGCGCGACTGTCCCGCTCAGGAAGTTTCAAAGGATGCTCGGTCTCATGGCCTCAGCATCATCAGTTCTTCAGCTGGGCTTGCTCCGCATGCGCCCTTTGCAGTTCTGGTTGAAAGCGCGGGTACCGCGCAGAGCGTGGGCATCCGGTCAGTTTCGTCTCAAGGTCGTCGAAACAACGCGTTTTCGTCCTCAGATAAAGGGCACTGACAACATGTTTATATTGTTTATACTTCTGTCATTGTTTTATTCTCTCATGCTGAATTCTGTTTGGACGTAATTTGCATTATATGACAGATCCATAATTGTACATTTCCTTTTTATTATTGCTTAACTTAGAATTAACCTTATGCTGTCTCTATTTACTGTATGGTCCTTTCTATGAACAAGAGAGATGGAATTAATTACATATATGTGATATTCCAATGGTATCTGTAATTGTGTGATGTACTCTGTTTATGTGGAAAAAATCAAAATAAAGTGGGGTAATTCAAGCCCTGTAAGTAGTAATTTATATGCACAATTGTCGCTATTCCCGTGTTGTTCTCCGAGGCAAGAGTAATGCTTCTTCTTCAAAAAAAAAAAAACCTGATAAAACAGTCAACAGTAGCCTATAAGAAACCTCAGAGCAGCAATAATCAATTAAGGGCACTTTCACACTAGCACTTTTGCTGCGCACCTGGGTTCGAATGACGTCAGAGTTCGGTTCGTTTGGATGATGTGAACGCTGTCTTCCGAACTCGGGTGCGTACCCGCGAACCGTACTCGAGTCTGATTAAAAGGTGGTCTGGGGTACGGTTCATGTGAACTCGGGTACGGTTCGCTGCTGATATGAACGCAATCGAACCAAACCGCGTAAGTGAACCACGATTGATGATGTATAATGTGTCTTCGGCGGACAGCCCGCTGTCTTTGAAACGTTTTCAGAATTTTTGAGGCAGACAGATGCAAGTGTGTTTCTGTATGTCTATGTTGAAAACAAAACCAAAGGTTAAAAAAAAGAAGAACAAATGTCAACCGAGCAAGTCTATCCATTTGGGCGCCTTTTCATTCGCGCTTACCAAGCAACACCATTACGCCAGCTGCAGCTTGATGACGCAAGCGTACCACGGTTCGGATAGAAATAATATGTGAACACAGTCCATCGGAGGCAGGGGGAGGGGGGAGCAATCGAACTCGGGTTCGGAACAGGCAATCGAACCAAATGTGAAAGCACCCTTAAGTGTTCAATAGCGACACCATTTGACAGCTTCAAAAGAGCTTTGTGCAGAGTTTAACGTTACTTACATTAACCCATACAATTTGTATTATGCATTTCCTGAACATGTACTTGCTTACTAATCAAACACTTTATTTGAACAATCTATTGATCTATAAAACACAATCGGTCTTCCGACCTTTTACTATCATATCAATTGATTTTGATATGCGCGAGGGAGAGTGAGCAATACAGCGCTCGTGTTGTTTGAAGACAGTATATGCGCCCTGTCCACTGATCTTATTATTATAAAACATTGTACACTAATCTACATTAGTTTAATGTTGCTGTGGGACAATGTGAAAGACACCTATTAACTTAAATATTAAAATATTATCACTACTATAGTGGAACAACAAAACACAATAGATGGTTTAGAACTTCTAATATTTATTGCACAGACCACAACTGGCCAACAAATAAGTCTAAAAATAAATTATGCTTCTTAAGAAATGTACCAAAAATAAATAAATAGAAATAAAAATATACATACACATACACTAGTGCATACAATTAAAATGATAAAACTCAAACACCTTTACAACTGGTAGACATACTGTATAGCCTACTTGAAGTATTTTCTTCCTCACAATAGTAAGTTTAACAAAAAGTGTTCTCAATATAATAATACTGAACAATGTACCAACATAAATAATAATAATAAAATATAATCTTTTGGGGTTTTATTTTTATAACCTACAGAGAACGTCATCATCTGGGGTTATTTTAGCCAAATTCTAGTCGTGTTTGCCGCACGTGTTCACAACCGGTCAAACAAAGATGTTTTCTTTGAACGTTCCCTGCAGGTTATTTGGGAGTTTTATTTTATAACCATGTTATATAAACTAATTAAAACATTGCATATGATACCAATATGCTACAGAGATTATTCTAATGCTGAAATGTGTAATTTATTTATAAATAAAGTATTTATGCTCGGACACATTCGGTCTCTCTCACGCACTGTCGAGCACGCTCGCGGCGTTCGCCTCGCTTTTGTCTAGTCTGGCGCCTCATAAACACACACAGCAGAGAAAATGGCTGAGAGAACCTACTCGGATGAAAACCACTTCAGTGAGCTCAATTATAGTAACGCCACATTTTATTGACAGTAATAGTAACGGCGTTGTAAAAGAGGAAACAGTAGGCTAATTAGTTTGATTAGGCTACACGCTACTGAAAAAAAATAACGGCGTTTATTTATAACGCCGTTATTCCCATCACTGGTCATGAGGAGCAGGTGCGTGCATGACAGCAACTACATTATCAGGGTCTGGATATAATCCCTCTTTAGAAATCGTGTGCCCCAAAAATTTCAAGGTTTGCAGCTCATATTTACATTTCTACATATTTAGTTTCAGACCAGCCTTGTTCAGACAGTGAAGTACAGCTTTTATGTGAGTGTCATGGATGTCCTCTGCGTCAACGCAAACAATTAGGTCATCCAAGTAGGCTTGAACACCTGGCAATCTGTGCAGTATAGCCGTCATCATCTTCTGGAAAGCAGGCGCAGGCGAAGCCAGTCCATACGGGACATGTTAATAATGGAACAGCTCATCCTGGGTAATAAATGCCATTAAATCTCGCCTTTCAGGGTGCAATGGAACTTGGTGATATATTGAGGTCAGGTCTATGGTTGAGAACACTGTCGCCCCACACAGTTCTGCCAACAGTTCCTCTATATGGGGCAAGGGGTGGCTATCTACAGCTATGGCCTTATTAGGCTCCCTAAAATCAACGCACAGGTGAATTCCACCTCCTTTTTTGTGTCACTACAATTGGGGAGACCCATGGAGATGCATCCACCCGTTCAATTATGTCATGCTCCAACAGGTTTTTCAGATTATCTGAAACTGCTTGCCTAACTGACAATGGCAGTCTTCTCAATTTTTGCTGAACAGGAATGAAACCTTCTTTCACTTTCACTTTTTGTATATGAATCCACTTGCGCATCCTACACTATGCACTGGCAGTTTTCAGAATTCTCATTTGTAATCACAGTTATCGCCTTCAATACGGCCATGAAGTGCTTTCAGAAGATCAGTCCCAGCAAAGGTGAGCCTGACTTTACTATGTAGAACGTGCCCACTGCTGCTTCCATCATGGAAGACGTCTGTAGAAAAACAGCCCAGCACTGGAATAATCTCTTTGGAATAAGAAACTAATTTTACAGTTGCTGGATTGAGGGTGCATGAAGCAACATTTTTAGGGTAAATGCTCTCGGGCAGTGTGGATACTGATGAGCCCGTGTCCACAATTAAAGGGATACTTCACCTCTGGGAAGATGAATGTGTATTTAAAATAGGTCATTTAAGTAGAAGAAATGTGAAGAAATTTTTGAATTTGGAGCTTTCTAGACTGAGAAAAGCCAGAAAATGTATTTTTGGCTTATGTGGATGAAAGACAACAACTCCCAGAATGCACTTGCTTCGCTGCCTTAGGAGGCCACGCCTACCGGTAAGAGTGCGCAGTTGAAAACAACAAGGCTAGTCTCCGTGATGAGTTTGCCAGGGATTTAGAGATCGGCCAAAATGTCCGGGATTCGGTTTTTGCGTTCTACAGTCGCCATTCATTCCTTATGTTTACTGTGGCGAGCAGGACACGAGGCTGATGGCCGCGGGAGATTACTCATTACTGAGACGCGCCGGGTCTCCCATCTCTCAAGGAGGAGCGGGGATTTTCTTAGCAATGGTAAAACGCACATCAACCGATCACTTGTTTAGCGTTCATGTAAACACTACATTCAAATTCACAAATCGGAATGAATTCAGTTAGATTGAAACAAAAGGTGTGCATGTAAACAATGAATGGCGACCGCAGAATGCAAAAGCTGAATCCCGGACATTTTGAACGATCTCGCCCGCCGGACAAGTCCGAGAAAAGGAGGATATAACCCCTACTTACTCAGCTTTCTCCTACTATTCAGATTTCTCCACAGAACAAGAGCCTGCTAGCTTAGCTTCCAAAGAAAGTCGGCTGACACTGTGTACATTCTGTGAGTGAGATCCCACCCTCTATGGGCGGGCTGAAAACATGCGGAACAACGCCATCTACTGGCTGTAGTCTTTAGCCTCTGGCCAGAAAATTCTCCGATGACACAAAATGACGATTTTTGCGTCATCGGAGGATTTTAAAACATAAATCTAGGACATAAATCTCTTGTCTCAGGGGGATATGAGGGTGGAAAGCATGGTAATTCGAAAATACTACAGGATTTCTACTAATACAAAGCTTAATGCTAAATCCTGAAGTATCCCTTTAACTCCACTGGTTGACAATTTCCATAATTTTTTTAATTTGCACTGAACAGAGAATTTTGTCTGTCACGTTTTGGGTTTGTTCATGTCATGTTTTCATGTCTGTCATGTGATTCCGTTTGTCATGTGATCCTACCATGTGTCTTGTCATTGGGTTAATTTGTCTGATCATTGTTCACAGGTGTCCTTGCCTTGTCATTAGTCTGTGTATTTAAGTCCTCGTGTCATTGTGTCGTGGTCAAGTATTGTTTCCTGTAAACCATTGTGAGTCCTTTTCATGTTCATGTTTTTGAGTTTTCATGCCACGCATGTTTTTGTTTCATGTTTGGTTTTGTTTATAATAAACTGCATCTTGGGTTCTCATTTACACTTGCCTCCAGTGGATCACTTTACACCATCTTAGGATAATTCATGTATAATACAGTGAGCTCTGGTATAACAATCTCACGCACCTGTTGCTGTGATGATGGGCAAACTTTGGCAAAGTGCCCAATTTTTCCACATGAATTGCACACTGCTTTGATGGCTGTACATGAAGGTTTTTTTAGCCAGATGGTTGTTGGATCCGCCAACGGTAACATGAACGCCGCTGTCTCGCATTGGTAACTGACCGATCTGTCGAGAGGGGAAGGTATTGTCTTTCTGTCCCTATTTTTACATTCCGGTGACTCTGTATGGCCCGTACTTGTTGAAGTACCTGAAAGAATCTCTGAGTTCTTTATTCCATTTGCACTGCTATTGAGAGCTTTATTCAGCATGAGGTCTGGTTCAAGCAAAAGTCTGTCCTGAATGCATGAATTAGCTGGTCACGTAACATTTGTTTCTTCCATTTTCTCCGAAATCACATGTAACCGTAACCTCCCGTAAAGTAGCCAGGGACTGATGAATAGTTTCATCAGTCCACTGTGTCCTTTGATTAAATTTGTGTCTCTCGGCAACAGCATTAACTGCAGGAACGAATATCTTCTAAAATATCACTATTCATTCCCTTTTGAACCTTTAGACTTTCCCACCGTGCACCAATATTTACTGCGGTCTTTATAATTTGGTCAAACAATTATCAAACCAGCAGATTACCTCTATCCAACACTGATCATTTCAAAAAAAGGTTTTAATGTAAATAAAGTTTCATGATACTCACTAAAATACTTTCTAACACAGTAAATATGTGATAGTATTATATGCTTACATAGCTACTGCTTTTTTAAGTTAAAGGGATGGTTTGGAGTAAAATCAACCTAGGGTCCTTTGCACCATGACCTCGAGCCAAACTCTGTACTCATAAAACAAGGCATTGGAAAGTTTGCGAGTACATCAGGAGTTTATTTAAATAACACTTGCCAGGACTTGTACATGCATTTTGCAAAGAAATTGCCGTTTTTCATTTTTTAATAAGCAGGAAAAATTTTCGACTTTAAACAAATACCCATTTAAATGCTTAGGATGTTTGCGTTGTAAGAATGAACAGGGAGACTTTAGATTTGAAAACAGTGTCTCGTTAGGCAATGTTTTCTCAGTCAAATCATAACATAAAACCTATTGCTTCAATAGAACGTGTGAGCTCACTAGGGAATACCAATATGGCAGCACGGTGGCTTCACTGTTAATGACATCATGAGCTACCCAGTCATTATATATAGATCAATGGATCTATCTTCAAACTTGCCAAACAAACTTCAAACAAACAGTGTTTTCTGTTTTTATTTCTTATAGGGTATTTTTTTTATTTCATGAAGGTATATGCAAGCATCCTTAGTGATTAATCTCTGTAAAAACTGACTGAAGACATCGATGTCACAGTCCAATAGCCAAAGAGAGTATTATCACACAACTCGCGTGACAAAGCAAATAAACATTGTTTTTTTAAAGGGATAATTCACCCAAAAATGAAAATCCTGTCATTTACTCACCCTTAAGCTGTTCTAAACATGTATACATTTATTTGTTGTCCTCAACACAAGATAAGATATTTTGAAGAATGTTCATAACCAAAAAGTGCATGGTCCTAATTGACTCCCATATAATTTTTTTCCCAACTATGGAAGTCAGTGGGGCTCAACAACTGTTTGGTTTTCATCATTATTCAAAATTTCTTGTTTTTTGTTCAGCAACTTGAGGGTGAGTAAATGATGATAGAATTTTCATTTTCTGCTGAACTATCCCTTCACGTATTTTAACACTTATGCAAGGTGCTGAATTTTCTTCAAAAGGCACAATGTACAACATTTTAAAAGCCAGGTCACTGGCAAAAAAAGAAAAAATTTATAATAATAATAATTATGAATTCTAACATGGTGAATTGTTGACGTTGTAAATTAAACTAAAATGTGAACTGTGTTATTTAAAAGTTGTGTTTGTATGCCCACCTGTTGAGAAGAACCTTTTGAACCTCTAGACTTTTCCACCATGTAATTTCTGCACCGATATTTACTGTGGTCTTTTGTCCTTTGTTACTAAATCACACAAAACAACAAATCACATGGAAACTAAAAGATTCACAGATGTCACAGATACCTCTATCAAACACTGACCATTTCAGAAAAAGGTTTTAATGTAAATAAAGTTTCAAGGGAAATACTCACTGAAATACTTTCTAACACAGTAAATATGTGACCAACAAGAAACACAAGAATACCTTTTGGTAGATGTTGTTTTCTCACTGAAGCTTGGCTGTCCACCATCTTTTGATTTGTCACTCCTCATAGACACTGAGCTGGACTCAGGTGAGCCGGATCTTTCCCTAATACACAAAGAGCAAACAGAATCGATTTATTGCAGGAGGTCCCACTGTAACTGATATCTACATCTGCTATACAGTTCTGTTAGCTTACATACCTGTAGCTACTGCTTTTTTAAGTTAAGTTTTTATAAACAAAAATAAATTCACAACATTGATAATAAACTTCAGTCGTTTTCAGTGTATGAATCAGAATCAGAATGAGCTTTTATTTGCCAAGTGTGCACAAACACAAGGAATTTGTTGTGGTTTTACAGGAGCTCTTGGTACGTACATACATACATACATACATATAAATAAACATACATATATGACACAGGAACAGAAGAATATTTAAATAAGACCAAGTGAAAAAATAAATAATAATGTATACATCTGGAACAGAAGACTTATGTACAGATTTTTTAATTATATAATGTTTAATACAACCATATCAAAAATATGAATATGTATTGTGATGTTTGTATATCTTGTAAGAAAATAAAGAAGTAAGCACAGACACAAGTGTGTTTTTCTTTCTTATCTTTTCTACTCTTTTCTTTTCCTTCCTTCCACTGTCATCTAGTGACTACACAATCAACTAGTGACTACACAACAACTCTGCAGACACAACATTTTCCCTTTTCTTTGAAGCATTTTGGTTAGGGTACTGTCTTCGAACATTACAACATGATACCATACTCTATTCCATACACTAAGTATTATAGAATTAAAGAATTACTTTAAGAAACAATTTACCTCTTTATATAAAACAAGTTATATTAGCAAAACAAATGGTGTATTAACTCACTTTCTTTAAGGAGTGCCTTAATAACATTAAAACTAATCCAAGTAAACAACCAAAACAACAATTGACTGGATTTGAATCATGGACTATTTCATAGTGATGGGGACGAGACCGCCTATGCCGAGTCCGAGTCAAGACCGAGTCTTTGAAGGGTCGAGTCCGAGTCAAGACCGAGTCTTTTAGGAAGCAAGTCCGAGTCGAGACCGAGTCTTTAGGAGTCGAGAGACCATAAAAACATGTCTGTTTTCATATTCATGATTTAATATCACCCCAGTTAATAATCAATAGTTAGGCCTGCAGACTAAGCTAGATTGGGAATTGTTTAGAGGAGCAGTCTTAACGTCTTAATATGGACTATGCTTTTACTATCATTAAAAAAATCCCTACCACATGCATCATCTTCTGCCTATTTTTCTAAACTGCTTCAACAGTGCTGCTCTGTCATCAACATGTTAAGCCCACCCTGACTTTTTTAATCATAGTTAGGACATGCAGAGCAAATAAAAAATTTCTAGTGGTATGTATTCTAGTGGGCTAGTGATGGGGACGAGACCGCATATGCCGAGTCCGAGTCAAGATCGAGTCTTTGAATGAACAAGTCCGAGTCAAGACCGAGTCTTTGAAGGAACAAGTCCGAGTCAAGACCGAGTCTTTGAAGGAACAAGTCCGAGTCAAGACCGAGTCTTTGAAGGAACAAGTCCGAGTCGAGTCCGAGAAAGCAGAAATCGGTCTCGAGACCGGACTCGAGTACTACATCACTACTATTTCATTTTACGAAGTTGGGCTAACTGGAGGCAGCTCTCTGATGCAGAAGAGAACTCAGAGACTGACAAAGCAAGTAAGTGAGAAACAGTGGCGACCATTTCTGGTTCATCTGTTGGTTCACTCTTCTCAGGTAAGGGGAGTCGAGAGAGACAGTCTGCTGTTGTGTTGTATCTCCCAGGGCGGAATGCAACATCATAGGAATAGCATAACAGACGGGCTGACCACCTAGCAATTTGCATGCCAGCTGTTAAATAAATTAAATGGGCACTAAATAGAACATCTTATTATTATAAAACATTGTACACTAATCTACATTAGTTTAATGTTGCTGTGGGACAATGTGAAAGACACCTATTAACTTAAATATTAAAATATTATCACTACTATAGTGGAACAACAAAACACAATAGATGGTTTAGAACTTCTAATATTTATTGCACAGACCACAACTGGCCAACAAATAAGTCTAAAAATAAATTATGCTTCTTAAGAAATGTACCAAAAATAAATAAATAGAAATAAAAAATATACATACACATACACTAGTGCATACAATTAAAATTAAAATTATAAAACTCAAACACCTTTACAACTGGTAGACATACTGTATAGCCTACTTGAAGTATTTTCTTCCTCACAATAGTAAGTTTAACAAAAAGTGCTCTCAATGGGTCTCATTCATGAAACACGAGCAGAACGATTTTTTGTGTAAATCGTGTGTAAAGTGGTTCTAGCGTAAATTTTCGGATTCATTAAAATGTTCGTATTTCCCAAATGTTAGTTGGTACGAAAGAAATCTACACCTGCTCCCAGCCACGCGTAAATAGTGCGTTTAACATCCGAGCGTTTTGCTCATTAATAAGGCTGCCTTTTAATTCACCGTAATCGGGTACATATTTACACAGCATTTTGAAAAAAATATTATATATAGTAATTACATACGGTTTTTCTTTTTACTTTTATTACGAGAGCCAGTAATATCATCTGCAAACGGAACACAAGTCCGCAAGTCTTTTTTTTATTTTATTTTTATATTCAAGCTGTTTATTCTTTTTTTTTTTTTTCGCAAGTTACAAGTTACAAGTGTTGCAGTCAAGCTTCATGTCGAACCATTTTCTTTTCACTTCTGGGACTGTTCGATTAACAGATGAAACTCCATTAACTGCATCTGTAATATGCTGCCAAGCATTTTTACCTAAAGCATTTAGGTATTACCTAAAATATCCTTTTTTTAGGATCTGATACGCCACTATGTACGCTTGGAAATGAAATTTTAAATGAACTTCTGATAATAAAACTTAAATTTCTGCATCTGAGAAATTTCTCTTCTTCATTCGCTTTTGAGAAGACATGTTGAAATCCTACGTTTCGTGTCATAATATGATGCCCATATAGTTGTCAGTCGGTTTTAATGGGCGGGATTTATGGTAATTAAGAATGAGCGTGCACGCGCGTCCCATTTACGACTGATTGGAATTCAATAACCCACACACACATTTCACTATCAAATCTGACGTTTACGAAGTATTTGTGAATCAGGAGAAGAATTTCCGGGAATGTCTCTTTACGCGCAAATCACTCTCATATTTACTCGTATATTTACGAATGTTTCATGAATGAGACCCAATATAATAATACTGAACAATGTACCAACATAAATAATAATAATAAAATATAATCTTTTGGGGTTTTATTTTTATAACCTACAGAGAACGTCATCATCTGGGGTTATTTTAGCCAAATTCTAGTCGTGTTTGCCGCACGTGTTCACAACCGGTCAAACAAAGATGTTTTCTTTGAACGTTCCCTGCAGGTTATTTGGGAGTTTTATTTTATAACCATGTTATATAAACTAATTAAAACATTGCATATGATACCAGTATGCTACAGAGATTATTCTAATGCTGAAATGTGTAATTTATTTATAAATAAAGTATTAATGCTCGGACACACTCAGTCTCTCTCACGCACTGTCGAGCACGCTCGCGGCGTTCGCCTCGCTTTTGTCTAGTCTGGCGCCTCATAAACACACACAGCAGAGAAAATGGCTGAGAGAGAGCCTACTCGGATGAAAACCACTTCAGTGAGCTCAATTATAGTAACGCCACATTTTATTGACAGTAATGGTAATGGCGTTGTAAAAGAGGAAACAGTAGGCTAATTAGTTTGATTAGGCTACACGCTACTGAAAAAAAAATAACGGTTATTCCCATCACTGGTCATGAGGAGCAGGTGCGTGCATGACAGCAACTACATTTTCAGGGTCTGGATATAATCCCTCTTTAGAAATCGTGTGCCCCAAAAATTTCAAGGTTTGCAGCTCATATTTACATTTCTACATATTTAGTTTCAGACCAGCCTTGTTCAGTGAAGTACAGCTTTAACGTGAGTGTCATGGATGTCCTCTGCGTCAACGCAAACAATTAGGTCATCCAAGTAGGCTTGAACACCTGGCAATCTGTGCAGTATAGCCGTCATCATCTTCTGGAAAGCAGGCGCAGCCGAAGCCAGTCCATACGGGACATGTTAATAATGGAACAGCTCATCCTGGGTAATAAATGCCATTAAATCTCGCCTTTCAGGGTGCAATGGAACTTGGTGATATATTGAGGTCAGGTCTATGGTTGAGAACACTGTCGCCCCACACAGTTCTGCCAACAGTTCCTCTATATGGGGCAAGGGGTGGCTATCTACAACTATAGCCATATTAGCCTCCCTTAAATCAACGCACAGGTGAATTCCACCTCCTTTTTTGTGTCACTACAATTGGGGAGACCCATGGACAGGGCTGGACTGGTAATCTGGCATACCGGGCAAATGCCCGGTGGGCCGACGTGCTTTTTGGGCCGATACATCTCATAGGCAAGGCAAGGCAAGGCAAGTTTATTTATATAGCACATTTCATACACAATGGCAATTCAAAGTGCTTTACATAGAAGAAATTAAAATAATCAAAGAAATAAGAATAATTAAAACAGTTTAGAAAAATAAAATAAAATACAGTACAGTACAAACAGTCGGACGAACATTGGCACAGTGCTCATTCAGTAAATGCATAGCTAAACAGATGTGTTTTGAGTCTGGATTTGAAAGTGACTACTGTAGGAGCACGTCTGATCTCCTCTGGAAGCTGTTTCCAGCTGCGGCTGGCATAATAGCTAAAAGCGGACTCGCCATGCTTAGAGTGAACCCTTGGTATTTCTAGCTGATATGATCCTAATGATCTGAGTGATCTGTTGGGTTTATATTCAGTGAGCATATCTGCAATATATTGAGGTCCTAGGCCATTGAATGATTTATATACCATTAATAATACTTTAAAATCAATCCTAAATTTAACTGGGAGCCAGTGTAAAGACCTGAGGACTGGTGTGATATGTTCATATTTTCTGGTTCTGCTCAGAATCCTGGCGGCAGCGTTCTGTATGAGCTGCAACTGTCTTATGGTCTTTTGGGAAGTCCAGTGAGGAGTCCATTACAGTAATCCACCCTGCTGGTGATGAAAGCATGAACAAGTTTCTCTAAGTCTTGTCTGGAAACAAAGCATCTAATTCTTGCAATATTTTTCAGATGATAGTATGCAGATTTAGTTATTGCTTTGACATGACTACTGAAACTAAGGTCTGACTCTAGTGTCACACCAAGATTCCTGACTTGATATTTAGTTGTTTGACCCCTAGAGTGAAGGTATGCGTTCACCTTGAGAACTTCATCTTTGTTTCCAAACGCAATGACTTCAGTTTTGTCTTTGTTTAACTGAAGAAAGTTTTGACACATCCAACTGTTGACTTCATCAATGCATTGGCACAGGGAGTCAATGGGGCTGTAGTCGTTAGGCGATAGGGCTAAGTAAATCTGTGTGTCGTCTGCATAGCTGTGGTAAGAGATTTGGTTCTTTCTCATTATTTGGCTCATTGGGAGCATATACAGGTTGAACAGGAGTGGTGCAAGAATTGAGCCTTGAGGGACTCCGCATGTCATGGATGTCCACTCAGACTTATGGTCTCCTATACTCACATAATAACCTCTCCCATCTAAGTATGACCCTGAACCATTTTAGAACTATCCCAGAAATCCCCACCCAGTTTTCCAGTCCTGTCAAGAAGCATGTTATGATCGACAGTGTCAAATGCAGCACTGAGGTCGAGTAGCTACCAGCACTGATAATTTGCCTGAATCAGTATTTAAGCGAATATCGTTTATTATCTTTATGAGCGCTGTCTCTGTGCTGTGGTGCGGTCGGAAACCAGATTGAAAATGGTCAAAGGATCCATTCAAGCTCAAGAATTTGTTCAGCTGATTGAAGACAACCTTTTTCAATGATCTTGCCTATGAAAGGAAGATTTGAGATCGGTCTATAGTTGCTTAATATGGTCTTATCAGATTGCTCTTTTTCAGGAGGGGCTTGACAACTGCAGTTTTCAGGGAGTTTGGAAAACTCCCAGAGAGAAGTGAGGCATTTACCACTTCTAGAAGATCTGCTTCTAGACTGTTTAACACACTTTTGAAGATGTGGGAAGTGTGTCGAGAGCGCAGGTTGATGTTTTAAGGTGCTGTACGGTTTCTGCCAAAATGTTGCCATTAATTTCTTTGAAGTCAGACATAGTAACTACTTTCTCAGGTGGTCTGATCTGTCTGACCCCAGTGCAACTCAAGGATGTGCTGATCACCTTTCTGATATTATTGATTTTCTCAGAGAAGAAAGAAGCAAACTCACTGCACTTGCTGTCTGAGAGCATTTCACTGGGAATCTGGCTTGGGGGGTTTGTCAGTCTCTCTACAGTAGCAAAAAGAGTGCGTGTGTTGTTTAAATTGCTGTTTATAATATTTGAGAAGAAAGTCTGTCTAGCTTTGCCTAGTTCCATATTGAAAGCATGAAGGCTGTCTTTGTAGATGTTATAATGGACTACAAGTTTTGTCTTCCGCCACATGCGCTCTGCTTTTCTGCATTGTCTTTTCATATTTTGCACTGTTGTTGAGTTTCTCCAAGGTGCTTTTTGTCTGCCACTCTTCTTCCTGACTTTCACAGGAGCAATATCATCAATTACACCTTTAACTTTTGAGTTAAAAGAATCAAGGAGAAAATCAACAGAGTCAGCAGATATGTTTGGTGTTAAGGATATAGCCCTTCATAAATAGGGACACTAGTGTTCTCATTTAAGCATCTCTTCTTGACAGACACAGATCTAGCTTCAATGGCAGGAGAGATCAATATATCAAAGAAAATACATAAATGATCAGACAGTGGTACATCCTTAATAACAATCAATGAAATGTTTAGACCCTTACTGATAAGTAAATCTAGAGTGTCGTCCGCGATTGTGTGTGGGTCCATGTACATGCTGAGTCAGATCAAAAGTTTTTAAAAACAGTTTTTGATTTCTTTTGCCATATTGTTTTCGGCATTATCTATGTGAATGTTAAAATCTCCAGCAATGGTAAAACAGTCAAACTCTGAGGTAATTGTTGATAACAGTTCTGTAAAGTCCTCAGCGAAGGCTGGAGAGTATTTTGGAGGCCTGTAAATAATGATGAGTAAAATGCGTGGAGCACCTTTTAACACAATACCCAGATATTCGAAAGAAGGGTAATTCCCAAATGATATTTGCTTACATTGATAGATATCTTTAAAAAGAGCAGCTAGACCCCCACCTCTCTTAACAGCTCTGCAGACACTCATAAAAGTAAAGTTAGGAGGGGCTGCTTCATTGAGGATCGTTGCACTGTAGCTGTCTTCTAGCCAGGTTTCATTTAGAAGCATAAAATCTAGGTTGTTTGTGGTTATTAAGTCGTTAACTAGAAGTGATTTATTTTTAAGTGAACGAATGTTTAAAAGTGCTAACTTAACAGTCTTACTTTTTGTCCCCACATCAATCTTACTTTCACATGTAATAGGCAGCAGATTAGATGGGTTTGCTGTACGGCTATTGAAGGCCTTAGACTTTCTATCTTGTAACAGAACAGCAATAGAGAAAGATACAGGCACACTGGGTTCCCGCTTGTTTTGTAAACATTTGAGAAAGTTACTGTTACCAGAGCAGGCACCCGACACATATCACTGAGAGCTGGTATCAGTTGTTTTTGGTTCACCTCGAGCAGAAGGAGGAGGGTGTGGGCCCTGGCGTTGTGGCAGAGGCCGAAGAGCTCTCACAGGAGGGGGAGGGCGAGCTGGGCCCGCAGGCTTTGGTGGCAGCGGTGCCTGTCGTTTTTTTGGTTGTTATCTGGGGGCTTGCAGCAAAAGAGTGGGATAGTTTGGTCCCAGCATACACCAGTTCTTCCATTTTCTGTGAGAAGCACAGTAGTGGCGTTGCTGGGGAGAGGGAAAAGGTGTCTGGTGAAAGGGGCTGTTGCTCTGGTGTTATAGGAGGCTGTGATATGCTGTCCTGGCTTCCCTGGCTGTTTTCCAGGAAGTCGTCCTTGGGTGCTGAATCTTCGAGCAGCTCTAATATGTCTGTCTGTGGTGAGCTCTGTGGGCAGGGCTCAGCTGAGATTGAGTCCGTGAGCAGAGGTTGTTGTGGCGGAGTGGTGTTATCATTGTCCTTGTGTGATATGTCAACCGCATGTCCATTTTGCTGCTGAAGTGAAGTCCCGTGGTCATTCATACTGTGTCCAGGTGTGTGTGTGCCGTTCAGATTGAGTGGATTGGCACACATTGCAGAAGGATGATTGAGGGAGAAGTAGAAATTGTCCTTTAACACTCTTGAACCAAGTTTGTTTGGGTGATGGCCATCCCGATGAAAAAGTTGTCTCTGACTCCAGAAAAGATTGAAATTGTCAATGAAGTTTACTCCTTTTATATTGCAGGTTTTTTGCAGCCATGTATTTAGCCCAAGCAACCGTGAAAACCTGTTTGTTCCTCTTGCTGGTAGTGGTCCACTGATGAATGTTTGAACTTTCAGTCTTTTAAGTGTTTCAAAAAGTTCATTGAAATCCTTCTTAAGGAGTTCTGACTGCTCTTTATGAATATCATTCTTCCCCACATGAATGATGAGTCGATTTGCAGTCTTATGTTTCATCAGAATGTTCTGAAGTTCCCTGTTTATATCAGTTGTTGTTGCTTGTGGAAGGCAGCACGTAGTTGTATCCCTGCTGCTAATGTTTCTGATTATGGAGTCCCCCACTATCAGAGTCCTGGGCTCGGCTGCGCTCTGAGCTGAGTGCCGCTGTCTGCTCGACCTTGAGCGCCAGTTAGCATCAGTGTTAGCTACTGGCCCATTCAGTCTGTTTTTGATCACATTCATCACATTTGGGGATTCCTCATTTACATTCATTAGTACTTCAAATCTGTTCTCAAGATGTATAGGCAGTGGTAGGAGACCAGTGTTTGCAATTCTTGTCAGAGCTGTATCTGGGGTAGAGCATGCTACTGCAGCAATATGTGAGGCTCGTGACAATCTGATGTCTCGAGTGCCTTTGGGTCTCGCTCCCTGTATGTGCCATCTATTTGTAAGTCGATCGGCTTGTTTCTCTACCTGTCGAGGAGCACTAGTTTCATGGGACTCACCGGCTGTATGCTGAGGGTGTCCATGACGAAGCTCTGTTGTGTGCTCCGTCTGGTTTGGTGGTCCCGTAAGTAACTTTGTTTCAAGAACTGCAATCCTTTGTAAAAGTCTGTGGCAGTTAGTGCAGCAAGTAGATTCTTGAACCTGAAGAGGCATTTTCTCTCTTATCCTGAATGTAGGCAGTTGTGTTTTCCTTTCCCGGAATGTAAGCTGGTCGGGTAAAAGAATTCTGCGTTTTTGTAGTAATCCAAACTTTGTTGTCTGAGCACTGTGCTGTTTGCTGAAGATAAAATTAGGTGATAAAAGGAAATAAAATATAAAAATATAGGAGATAAAATGTAAAAGCGATAGAGCAAAGCGCGGAGCAGTAAGCAAGAGCGTCCGAACAGTAGCTGAGCACAAAATATGTCATACTTTTTTTTTTTTTAAACAGCCCATAAAACTCGTACATCGGCGGCCCTTTCGTTTTGTTTTGTTTAATTGACAGCGCTGGGTTAGTGCCGGTGTAATGCATTGGTCAAAAAAAAGGAAGCGTTCGTTTTTTTCCCACTGACAGACCGGCCCATGAAACGCGTAGATCAGCGGCCCATTGGTTGTTTCCTTGATTGACACTGGGCTGGCCCAATCACAGCTTTAAAAACCTCCCCCTTTGGGCTTTGAGTGAGCGTGCAGTGTCAAGTGTGTATCTGTCAAAATAGTCTGAGGAATGGAGAAGAAACGCAAGGAATGTGCAGAGAAATAGCGTGTAATAGAAATAGCAGACGCTGTAAAATGTGTCAAAATATATATGTTTTCTGCAGCAGCAGGACCTTCATCAGCTCCAGTGGCTGATGAGGAGGATAGTGAGGAGGTGAGAGAGATGAGGAAGTGTCGAGTCCGCGCGCGGTAAGCAGAACTACTTTCAAAACACTTTGGCTATGAGTGTAGGAACCCATCACCCAGTTACGCATTATTTCCACATCTGCATAGTTGACGATTACAGAAATTTACTAGAAGTTTAATGAGACGCGTTTTTATGTTTTCCGCCAAAATAAAATCTTGATGCAGTTTCCGTCAAAATAAAAGATCTCTTTCAAGTTTAGAAATTAGTACAAAACAAATTATGAAAGTTTTCTTTATTTTTTAGTGCATTTGTTTTACAATATATGGCTATTAGGCTACTGTCATGAAGTTAATATTATAGGGTAGAGTGGGGGAAACAAAACATAAATGTGACTAGAATTGCCATCCCGGTTTTGAGTGACTATGGCAGGAGTTATTCACCAAATATTAAAATTGCTCAGCCTTCATAATTAATTAGTATTTTCACTGAAAATATTTTTGTACAAAGGGGGCGTTTTGCCCCAGCGGTGGGGTAAAACGCCCCCCAAGGTGGGGTAAAATGCCCCCTTTCTTACCAACCAGTTTGCTTCATAGATCAACAGCAAAATTAACAGACAATAGTTTTTAATCTCTAAAGGTAAAAGGCAAGTAATGTATCAACATGTATATATGAAGAGTTCAGATGCAAAAGCCTCTAAGTGCCATCTGAAATTTTCTTCTAGAATGATCATTTTTATCAAGCTCGTATATTTAAGGTCAGTATAATTTCACTTAAATGACAAAAAATAGGTCATTTTCATTGCCATTTAAGTGAAATTACTGAATTTAAATATACGAGCTTGATAAAAATGATCATTCTAGAAGAAAATTTCAGATGGCACATAGAGGCTTTTGCATCTGAACTCTTCATATATTAATATTTATTTCAGAAATGTCCAAAATAGCCAAATTGAACTACCTTCCATCAGTGAGCTAAATTTGCTAGCAAGCTAGCTAGTTAATGCTCACTTGAGGTAATTTTTTTCATGTTTTGTTCAAATATTTAGATTTTACCACCTAGTTATACTGCATTAAGTGTAAAACAAAGGATTTGATAGACAGAAATATTTTATTATAGTAATTATGATGCGTTTTACCCCACAAGCTATGAGTTTTAAAAAAGAAAAAAATTTTTTTTAAATATAATTATATTCCTTATAAATAATATATGATCTCAAACTACAGACTTCACTATTCATCTATCATACATCACTGCGATATCCTGCAGAACAATATTCTCTTAAACACTTATTTACTAATATCTGAAAATTATAGCATTTACCATGTAATCCTCTTCTCTTCAAATATGTCGCTGGTGTCAGCTTCTCCGTAGAGATTTGTATATCCCCGTTATCAACGTAGTGCATAGCAACAGTAAAAATGTATCTTGACTACTTTTAGTGGTTATTTTGGGAAAAACAGGTGGGGGGCGTTTTACCCCAGGGGGGCGTTTTCCCCCACTCTACCCTAACTATTATTATGTAGTAGTGTAATATAGACAGACACTGTTACTAAAAGAGGTTTGATTTTTTTCTTTATTATATTTGCACACTGAATTTGGGTTGGAGCTTTTAATTTTAAACCCTCGAACTGCACCAGATTGATGAATTTAACATTAAAATGCACAAAATTGTCTTAGGGGGAGCATGCCCCCAAACCCCCCTGAAAGACTTAGGTCCACCCACCACAGTTTTACCAAAATTCCTGTGAAAAACACTGGTATTGCTATGCCAATGCAGCGTATAGCTTGTTTTTGGATGCATCACTATAGTTCAATTGTATAAATAAATTACAATTTTGTACTTATTTCATCTGTTAACTCTCACTCGTTTATACTCACTCATTACATGGCATTAGTGGTTTTACTGAACAAACACATATTCAAGGGCGTGCGCATGCAAAGATGGGTGGTGTGGTGTTTATGATCATATATAGTGGGCCAGTCTGGGCCAAAATGCCAGGGCCGATTTTCGGTCCCAGTCCAGCCTTGCCCATGGAGATGCATCCACCCGTTCAATTATGTCATGCTCCAACAGGTTTTTTAGTTCATCTGAAACTACTTGCCTAACTGACAATGACAGTCTTCTCAATTTTTGCTGAACAGGAATGAAACCTTCTTTCACTTTCACTTTTTGTATATGAATCCACTTGCGCATCCTACACTATGCACTGGCAGTATTTCAGAATTCTCATTTGTAATCACAGTATCGCCTTCAATACGGCCATGAAGTGCTTTCAGAAGATTCATTCCCAGCAAAGGTGAGCCTGACTTTACTATGTAGAACGTGCCCACTGCTGCTTCCATCATGGAAGACGTCTGTAGAAAAACAGCCCAGCACTGGAATAATCTCTTTGGAATAAGAAACTAAATTTACTGTTGCTGGATTGAGGGTGCATGAAGCAACATTTTTAGGGTAAATGCTCTCGGGCAGTGTGGATACTGATGAGCCCGTGTCCACAATTAACTCCACTGGTTGACAATGTCCATAATTTTTTTAATTTGCATTGAACAGAGAATTTTGTCTGTCACGTTTTGGGTTTGTTCATGTCATGTTTTCATGTCTGTCATGTGATTCCCTGTTTGTCATGTGATCCTACCATGTGTCTTGTCATTGGTTAATTGTCTGATCATTGTTCACAGGTGTCCCTTGCCTTGTCATTAGTCTGTGTATTTAAGTCCTCATGTTTGTCATGTGTCGTGGTCAAGTATTGTTTCCTGTAAACCATTGTGAGTCCTTTTCATGTTCATGTTTTTGAGTTTTCATGCCACGCCATGTTTTTGTTTCATGTTTGGTTTTGTTTATAATAAACTGCACTTGGGTTCTCATTTACACTTGCCTCCAGTGGATCACTTTACACCATCTTAGGATAATTCATGTATAATACAGTGAGCTCTGGTATAACAATCTCACGCACCTGTTGCTGTGATGATGGGCAAACTTTGGCAAAGTGCCCAATTTTTCCACATGAATTGCACACTGCTTTGATGGCTGGACATGAAGGTTTTTTAGCCAGATGGTTGTTGGATCCGCAACGGTAACATGAACGCCGCTGTCTCGCATTGGTAACTGACCGATCTGGCGAAGGGGAAGGTATTGTCTTTCTGTCCCTATGTTTTACATTCCGGTGACTCTGTATGGCCCGTACTTGTGAAGTACCTGAAAGAATCTCTGAGTTCTTTAATGCGGTCTCCATTTGCACGGCTATTGAGAGCTTTATTCAGCATGAGGTCTGGTTCAAGCAAAAGTCTGTCCTGAATGCATGAATTAGCTGGTCACGTAACATTTGTTCTTCCATTTCTCCGAAATCACATGTAACCGTAACCTCCCGTAAAGTAGCCAGGGACTGATTAATAGTTTCATCAGTCCACTGTGTCCTTTGACTAAATTTGTGTCTCTCGGCAACAGCATTAACTGCAGGAACGAAATATCTTCTAAAATATCACTATTCATTCCCTTTTGAACCTTTAGACTTTCCCACCGTGCACCAATATTTACTGCGGTCTTTATAATTTGGTCAAACAATTATCAAACCAGCAGATTACCTCTATCCAACACTGATCATTTAAAAAAAAAGGTTTTAATGTAAATAAAGTTTCATGATACACACTAAAATACTTTCTAACACAGTAAATATGTGACCAACAAGAAACACAAGAAATACCTTTTGGTAAATGTTGTTTTCTCACTGAAGCTTGGCTGTCCACCATCTTTTGATTTGTCACTCCTCATAGACACTGAGCTGGACTCAGGTGAGCCGGATCTTTCCCTAATACACAGAGCAAACAGAATCGATTTATTGCAGGAGGTCCCACTGTAACTGATATCTACATCTGCTATACAGTTCTGTTAGCTTACATAGCTACTGCTTTTTTAAGTTAAAGGGATGGTTTGGAGTAAAATCAACCTAGGGTCCTTTGCACCATGACCTCGAGCCAAACTCTGTACTCATAAAACAAGGCATTGGAAAGTTTGTGAGTACATCAGGAGTTTATTTAAATAACACTTGACAGGACTTGTACATGCTTTTTCCAAACCACTGAAGTGACGTCGACATCCGGGTTAGCAGTAGCATGAGCCGTCAGGCAAGTGTTATTTAAATAAACTCCTGATGCACTTAAAAACTTTCCAATGCCTTGTTTTATGAGTACAGAATCTATTTGTACTACTGTCGAAGTTTGGTACCATTCTGGGCATTATTAGTGGGGTAATTTACTGTGTTGGTACTCTGAACCATCCCTTTAAGGCGGTGACATAGAATTTTGAGATTCTGTGTATGGCCATCTTACCCACTGAGCTGCTGTTATTCAACTATGCCAAGGTAAACTTGGTTTTGCATCCTATCACCCCTTTAAGAACTACAGTAATGCAGGGATCTAGAATACACTGATACACACAGAACCTTGTGTTTTTGACACTTTAAATGCAATAAGACGATAACGAGAATTTAGTTTAGTGCACGCACTGTGACAGCTGCTGTCTGTGCATTGCGTTTAGGCGTGTGCGGCGTGCGCTCATCAAATTTAAACTGGCAAGACGCGGCGCCACGTCTCTTATACACAGTTTGAAAGCAGCTGAAATCACAGTAACAAGTATCTTGCGGGTGTCATCGATGGATATTGCTTATATTGGATAGCATCCTCGATGTCGGATTAATTTAGCAAGGTGATCTATGGTGAAGGTGGACATCACGATAACAACTAAGGGATGAGTGGAACTTGTTTACAGGACCCGCCATGGTCACATTTATGCCACATTCATTTTGCAAAGAGGTTATTCAGTCCTTGATGGCATCAGAGGTGTTGTATTCGCTAGTTAGATCACAATTTTTGCAATGCAATAAGACCCCCCTCTCGATCTGTTATGCTCTTGAGATGCTATTTTGCTGGAGCTGTCAAGGTAGCCTATCATGTCAGGAGTGCAATAACAGTGTTTATTCATTCAGCCCGGCTTCAGTTAAAAATCTTAACTTGCTTGTTAATAATTAAGATTAGGAGAGTGATCACCACCTTTTGAACGGTCACAGAGTCTGATCTTTCACTTAAGACAAAGAGGAGAAGGAAAAAACACTTTACTACAAAACTTCCTCTGCATCAAGACATTTGATGTTCCAAATGGTAATTATATAGTTTAACTAAAACTATATGAATCATTATTTCTATCTTAACCGCAGACATTAACTTTGGACACACCAGTTACCTTTTGCGGTGTTTCACATTTGATTTGCCAAAAGTTCTTTTTTTTTTCACTCCACAGAGATTCTATTGGATGGAAACAAGCTGTTTGTTCTAGAATTAATGTAAATTGTTTAAAACATTAGGAAGTTCTAAACTAAAGTTTTGCGCACAACAATAGTGAGAGAAGCACTCCTTGTTAAGGTTTTGATTCCTGACAGGGAAAAACCTGAAACTCCAGTAGTGTTTAAAATGATAGTGTGAAAACGGCTGCAGTCTTACCTCTGTTTCTGTGAGAGACTCATCTTAGAGAGAGAGTCCTTTCCTCGCTCCTCCGACATTACTGCAGCTAAACAACCAGTGCAAACAGTTCAGCACTGGTTTGTAAAACAGTCAGCCCAACATGACCTGGAGATGAAAATATGTTAATGAGATGTTACAAACAACTATACTGCCAGATCGTTAATTAAGGGATAATTCACGACCAGCTGTAAATTAAATGATTTTAAAGCACAGCATGGAGGCAAAGAACCACATATGACATGGGGGGGAATAGCAATGTGCTATTAATTGAGCATTAGAGAGTAATATAGCTAATGTAGCCATTCAGTAGCAAAGCATCTTTATTAATAAGTTGCAGGGAAGCGTTGCTAACATTGCTGGCTTAAAACTTCTGGATACATTCTAATTCATAAACTTAATCTTAAATATTTTCTAAATGTCTAAAATCTAATCTAAATGTCTTAGAGACATATTGCATATGAGCAACTACAACTGGCAGATGTAGACATCAAAAACATGTCTCTGTGATGTAGGCCTACATGTGCTATTAGGGAAATTGAAGAACATTAAGAAATGGACATTATAATTAGGCTACTGTGTTTAAAACTTGAGGTGGCAAACTGAACTCATATAAAGTTCATAACTTTCTGTATTGCAGTTTAATATTTTTTTTACACTCATTTATTTCCAAAACTGTTTATTACTTTATTCAGTTATTTTTCTTTTAATTTTTTATTTGATCATTGCCCCAAATTCATAATCTATTTTATTATTTTTAAAATGGTCCTTAATTTATTTGTACATTGAGAAAAATGTATTATACACCGAATATATATAAATAAAATGAATATCTGTGTGAACCAAAATATTATATTCAGCAGATTATTATTATTGGTATTATTATTTATAATTATATTTGACATAAACAAACATTCACTATGAGATTTGTCTGTTTTATCTCTGAAGGTCTATTTTAAAATACTTTCGATTTCGCATTATCACAAAGCAACCGAAATGAAAAAGGAAAACCCTTCTGAAACGTATTATTCGTTTAAAATAACCCTTTCGAATAAACTTCATGTGTTAACTTTCATCATCTTCAAAATATTTATTCGTCTTCTAAGTTAATTTCTAGCAGCTTCTGCGTCTGTTTGGAGTAACGGGCCTATCATAGGCTACTTGCGGAATAAAACAGGTCTACTTTAACTTCGAATTTTAAATTACGGTGATAAACAGTATAAAATCAATACTATTAACCAAAATAAATGTAATCAAGAAAGCTAATACTTACTTGAAGTCTGAAGAGAATTTAGACTTTAATTTCTTTTCTGTCCTTCACAGTGTTCGCTTGTCACATGGTACGAGTCCAAAGCAAAGTCCAGTATCTGGTGGAAGAGATTTCTCGCCAGTTTATAAACTTTGTTAACGATTAACTGGTCAATATGACATCCTCCTTTTGCTGAAGCATGAATCATCTCTGGCGCTGAGAACTGCGATGATGGAGAAATGGCGCCAGGTGCACAGTTAGTGGGGACACCCCGTTTTCACAGGATTGTAAATGCAACGTAAATTTTTGTTCATTTTTAACATTTAGTCATTTATTTGTAGGCTACATTGAGAAAAATGTATTATGCACCGAATATATAAAATTAGCCTAATATCTGTGTGAACCAAAATATTATATTCAGCATTTTATTATTATTGGTATTATTATTTATAATTATATTTGACATAAACAAACATTCACTATGAGATTTATCTGTCTTATCTCTGAAGGTCTATTTTAAAATAGCCTACGTTCGATTTCGCATTATCACAAAGCAACCGCCCGAAATGAAAAAGGAAAACCCTTCTGAAACGTATTATTCGTTTAAAATAGCCTAACCCTTTCGAATAAACTTCATGTGTTAACTTTCATCATCTTCAAAATATTTATTCGTCTAAGTTAATTTCTAGCAGCTTCTGCGTCTGTTTGTAGTGACGGTCCTAGGCTACTTGCAGAATAAAACAGGTCTACTTTAACTTCGAATTTTAAATTACGGTGATAAACAGTATACAATACTATATTTCCCAAAATAACTGTAATCAAGAAATCTAAAACTTACTTTAAGTCTTAAGAGAATTTAGACTTTAAGTTCTTTTCTGCACTGTAAAAAAAAAAATCGTAAAATAACGGTAAAAAGTCTGGCAGCAAAGTTGCCAACCACTTACCGTAAAATTAAAGTAAAATATCTTAATTCCAATAAAGTGCAAAAACTATAATTTTACAGAATTTTTCATTAAAAGTTTTAGAAAAAAATACTGTTATTTTACAGATTTTTCCTTGTTTGAGTTAAGATATTTTACCTTAATTTTACGGTAAGTGGTTGGCAACTTTGCTGCCAGACTTTTTACCGTTATTTTACGATTATTTTTTTACAGTGTAAAACTTTTATTTTATGGATTTTTCCAATATTATAATGACCAAACACCTTTAATAAAGTTATGGCACTAAAAGTTCTACTGAGAAACAGTTATTTTACAGGTATTTCCTAAATTATTACAATCAAACTCCTTTAATAAAGTTATGGCACTAAAAGTTCTACTGAGAAACACTGTTATTTTACAGGTATTTCCTAAATTATTACAATCAAACTCCTTTAATAAAGTTATGGCACTAAAAGTTCTACTGAGAAACACTGTTATTTTACAGGTATTTCCTAAATTATTACAATCAAACTCCTTTAATAAAGTGACGGCACTAAAAGTTCTACTGAGAAACACTGTTATTTTACAGGTATTTCCTAAATTATTACAATCAAACTCCTTTAATAAAGTGACGGCACTAAAAGTTCTACTGAGAAACACTGTTATTTTACAGGTATTTCCTAAATTATTACAATCAAACTCCTTTAATAAAGTGACGGCACTAAAAGTTCTACTGAGAAACACTGTTATTTAACAGACCTTTCCTAAATTATAACGATCAAACACATTCAATAAATTGTCAAGACGTGCTCAAGAATGTAATAAAACAGTTTTATTTTAGAAGACAAAATAAGTCTGTAAAAAAACTGTATAAAACTGACTAAAATCATCTCAAACTTTAATTTGCAGCACTTGTGTTTACATATAATTTATTAGTATTTAAACAATGTAAACTTGTAATCTAAATAAAATGGAATTATTCAGACCCCTGGGGGTCACATAGTTCTGATATTAAATATTATATGGTCTTTACATTCAGAATCCTTACTATACAAGTTTATTAATAAGTTAAATCAAAACATACAACAAAAGTGTACCAGAAGTGACAGATACAGCAAATAAACAGCAATCCAGCAAACGGCCAGTAATCAGCTTGGTGCATCTGGGAAGAAGAAAAAAAGGACACACTATGATTCTCTCAAAATGATTTAAATTATTTTTGTTTCCTTTAAACAAGCTTAATACATTTTTATTTAAATTGTCTGTTTGTCTTCTGATTTGTCTGGTATCTAAAACTTATGTCCGATTGAAAAATGTGCATCACCAAAAGAAGGAACATGTAGATTCACAACAATGGACATTCTTTTTCATTGCAAGGTAAACGCCTAAAAATGCCAATTTGTATTACAAAATAAAACCAACAATATTTGTATTAAATGGAGGTGTTTTCAGACTGCTGTGATATGGGTAATGAGGGTCTTTCTCCCATTCTTCAGGGAATTAAATATATGATATGTGTTTAAAAAAAAAAAGAAGGTATATTCTCATTGTGTGAGATTATTAAAGTACTTGAGATAGTTCACCCAAAAATGAAAATTCTGTCATCATTTACTCACCATCATGTCTTTTCAAACCTGAAATGTCTCTCTTTTGTCAAGCATTAAAATTATATATTTTTGAAGAATGTTGGCATCCAAAAAATGCATAAAGGTTTGGAACAACATGAGGGTGAGTAAATTATTTGGGAGAATTTTCTTGTTTACCTGACTGTGAACTATCCCTTCAGTTCATGTGTGCCAAACTCCTGGAGGGCCAATGTCCTGCAGAGTGTAGCTCCAAACTGTTTCTGGTTATCCTGAGGATCTTTATTAGCTGGTTCAGGTCAGTTTAATTAGGGTTTGAGCTAAAATCTGCATGACAGTGGGCAAATTCCATGAATTCCATGAGCATCCCTATGCCCTGGGGTTTTTAATATATGCTTAGTAAGGGGCCGTGTTTACACGACTCAGTTTCCTAAAATCGTCTCGGTCTAAACTACTGAAATGTGAATCTGTGAAAACGGTAAAGGCATGCATATGCATATTATGTGTTTAGTCTATAGGCATGCGTGTGTGAATGCGAATGTGCACAGGCGTGGTCTTTCTTTACAGAGTGACATCACCAGTTACTTTGTGGCATGGATAAAACAGCGATTTAGACGTTTTCGCCGATCTGTGCGAACGGGAATCGTTTTAATAACGTTGTCATCTGTACAAAGAAAAACTTTTCTGTTTTTAGTACATCGTTGTTGTGTAAAGTACCTAAGTTTGTGTGTTCTTGACGTCTTTTCTTTGAACCCTGCAGGTAGTTACATTTAACGTATCTATTAATAGTTTTACCTATGGAACTTTATATGAAATGTATGATGAAAATGTGTGTACTATAGCAAACCCAAACAAACAACTCAAATTATTCTGTTAAATTGAACTCTTCCACAATATCTAGTTTTAAAATGAATCACTGGGACTTGCCATCCTAGGTCACATTACCATAAATATAAAATAAAATTACTATAAGATAAAATTACTTCAGTTAAAGGGATAGTTCACTTTGAAATTAAATGTTGGTATGTTTTAGCTTACCTCAAGGGCATCCAAGATGTAGGTGTCTTTTTTTCCGCAGTAGTTTCAATTTTGATATTTTTTAGGTCAAACCGTTCTTGTCTGTCAGTCATATAATGCAGGTCTATGGTCACTGTCTCAAAGAGCATGCACAGAGTCCAAATTAAAACAATTCCCCATCGTCCAAATTAAACAATTCCCCACCGTAAGTACACATTGATGGCATAAGACACGAAACGAGCGGTTTGTGTGAGAAAACGAACAGTATTTATATCGTTTTTACCTCTTGTACACAGCCACGTCCAAGTGATCTGAGGACGCGCGCGCATCCTGGTGTGTGACGCGTGCGCAGACTGGTACATAGATATATATACACTAGATGTCGCCTTGTCTACGGCAGTTCATTGGAACGAATGTCTTTAAGGCGACATCTAATGTCGTAAAAATGTTATAAATACTGTTCGTTTTCTCACACAAACTGCTCGTTTCATGTCTTAGGCCATCAATGTGTACTTACGATGGGGAATTGTTTAATTTGGACGATGAGGAATTGTTTTAATTTGGACTCTGTGCATGCTCTTTGAGACAGTGACCACAGACCTGCATTATATGACTGACAGACAAGAACGGTTTGACCTAAAAATATCAAAATTGAAACTACTGCGGAAAAAAAGACACCTACATCTTGGATGCCCTTGAGGTAAGCTAAAACATATCAAAAATTAATTTCAAAGTGAACTATCCCTTTAATTTACCATCGCATTACCCTTTGCTAACACATTTAGGCTACTCTCTCTTATGCTGTCCGAAAGGTATATGATTTTCTTTCTTCAGATGAACACATATTTTTGAAAAAATAAACTAGACTTTTAGAAAAATTATCCATCTCTTGTGTTCGTGTGTCGAATAATGCAAGTGAATAGACAACAAAATGCTAAAGGTCAAAAAAGTCCAAACACACATCCTGACAATAATCCAAGAGCATTGTAAAGCTCATATGATAAGTGCATAAAACTTCCTGTGTGAACAACACAGCAGGCTATTTGTAGGCTGCATGTAGTTTCTGGAGCATGCACTTGCATTATATTGGCTTACAATAATGGATAATTTTTCAAAAAATCTCTGTGGCAAGAAAGTCAGATATACATCTGGGATGGCACAAGGGAGAAAAAAAAGAGATAACTTTTTTTGTTTTATATACTGCAGTGGATACTTACTACTGAATGATGGGCTTGTTTCTCTGTTGGTGCTTAGTCTGCTCCGTAAACATTGTTCCAATGCTTGATCTAAAAAATATATAAAAAAAAAAAAATCATCAGGGTGACATAGGACCATTTTTTTATGTGTTCCTTAAGTGTTATATAAATCTGGAGAACCCTTACTAACATTAACCAGAGTTTTGCTAAACTAACCAAATGGTAATAAAGTATTGTAATCAATCCACCATAAAAACATGGTTTCTAAACTTTTACTATGATAAAAACCAAGGTTAATTTAGCAAAGGACCCTGGGAACATGTCATTAAAAGAACAGCTCATCCAAAAAATAGAGTTCTCTCTTTATTTACTCCATGTTGTTCCAAAACTGTATGAATCTCTTTTGTAGAACCTTAATTAAGATATCTTGAGAAATGCCTTCATTGTTTTGTTTTCCCATACAATGGGTTCCAATGTTGTTTTATTCCCAACATTCTTGTGTTTCACATAGGCTAAGTCATAGGCTACAGGTTTGAAAATACTTTCATTTTAAAAGGACATACATTTGTGGGTCAGCTAGGCCTGTGAACTCAAGAAGATAGATTAAATATTGTCTGGAGGGTTTGAACCAGTGTGCCTTTGAGCAGAGTTTACATGTTCTGCCTCTATTTCACGTGTATTTTAATATAACAATACTCACTCTGAAGATCATGTGGCTGGATCATATTTATTCCCAAAATTCCTGGATCATGAGGGAAACACACACATACACAGCAATATATTAGCTATTTGTATATTAGCATTTTACTAACAGAGACATTTGCGAAAGCGTGCAAAATTGTACTCACCAACTTCAAAACATATTATGATGACTGATCGGTAACGTTAGGCCTAACGTTATATCCCGCGATCAACAATTCAAAAGCCTAGTTTGCATATTCTTCTAGAGTCAAAGAGTGTGGTTGGAGTCCCTCTCCGTCTAAAGAGACAATGTTCTCAGTCATTGCAGTCAAAAACTATGCGGAGTTTTTTTTTTTTTTTTTTACTAACGTTTAACGTTAGCTGACAATATTTACACATGCTAGCAACACATAACATTAGCCTAATACACTGAAACATGTAAGTATATCGATATAGCTCTAATCGCGTTTAGATTCTCAATTTAACACACTATATTTTGATGTAGCAGAATTGTTTTTATAAAATATAAAGTTATTACCTTCCGCAGATTGCAATATGTCCGTTACACGTTGTTAAAATGCGTTGTCCATATTCCTTGTTTGTTCTTCATTTACATCCCGCAGCTCGCTCAAAATAGAAATGTAGCAGTCCGATGTAAAATAATCCATGTTTTAAACAATATTTGCCACAGAATCGACGTATGCTAGAACTGAAGATCCCGAGCAGCAGCACATATACACACACACACTCACTCCAACAGACATATTCAAACTTGACCTGTAAAAGGCGCGCATAGTTGTCATTGGCCAGATTCCTGGATGACAGTCTGAATAACCAATCATGCTCAAAATAACTCGGAGAGACAGCCAATAGTGTGGTAACATTGCAATTACAGGAAAAGATGACATGTTTTAAAAGAAAGAATATGAAAAAATATACACGTGCTATTTATTTAGCTGTATTTGTAGGCTGGCTGTTATATTTATTCAATTGGTTAAATGGCGTTTTCATTGCAGTGTATGATTAAAAATTAAACTTAAAATAACTTATATAACAACATATATTTACCACTGCTCTGCTAAACAGCAATTTAACAGAGCAAACAGATTATTAAACAGAGCAAACACTGCCTATGTATTCATATAAAATTCTGTATACCTACATGAAAAACTAATGGATTGGTATACTCTGGGTGACATTATTACCATGTGACCCATAATGACCCTTTTGCACTTTAACAAATGATTGACCTTTCCTTTAGAAACACTCTTATGCCTAATAATGTCTTGCTTTTCACCCTGTGTGGCACTGTTACCGTACACAACCTGTTGGTTTAGGGTTAATCCTCTGTCCAACACAACACTTTGCTAACATTGGCATAATTCTATACAAGTTGCAACATATACCCCGGGTTTCACAAGCAAGGCTTAAGCCTGTGTAGTCCCAGACTAAAATGCACATTTCAGCTGTTTTACCTGAAAGCAACTTGCACTGACTTATCTTAAAATATGTCAGTGCCATTGTTTTGTCTCAAGATGGTGTGTCAGTGAGAAACATTGAGGAATACCACAATACCTATACTGTAGCAGTGACATTGTCAGGCTTTTCTATTTACAATGAAGTAAGCTAATGCCTGCACAAAATATGAGCATTATAATATAACAATATAATATGTAATGATACAGTGGCTTCATAAATTAATTTAAAACATAAAAAAATAAATAGTAAAACCTCATGAATACAAACTTCCCAGGAGGACCTAAACGCACTATATGTTCCACCATGAACCCTGTTGGCCTGCTGTCTGACCAGCAAGGTCAATTTAACATGAATTGTGCAGTTTGCTTGTATCCAGAATTACAGAGTTTAAATGTAAAAATACACTTAAATCTAAAACTAATAACATTTACTTTAAAATGACAACACAAGGAAATATGTTAAATTGTTAGTATGGATATAAACCTTTAATATAATGAGCTACAAATTTAATTACACAATTTGATTGTAATTTTACACAACTTTGTATGTAATTTAAAAAAAACCCAGAAAAACACTGTATAAGTAATACAGTAATTGTCCTGTGAAAAAAATAAGAATCACTGTAATTTGTAATTAATGATATAATCCTTAAATTAACAGTCAATTAATTAATTTACAGACATTGTTTGTAATTTTACAGAGTTTTGAATATAATTTAAAAAAAACAGAAAAATACTGTATAAATAATACAGTAATTGTCCTGTGAAAAAAATAAGAATCACTGTAATTTGTAATTAATGATATAATCCTTAAATTAACAGTCAATTAATTAATTTACAGATATTGTTTGTAATTTTACAGAGTTTTGAATATAATAAAAAAAAACTGAAAAATACTGTATAAATAATACAGTAATTGTCCTGTGAAAAAAATAAGAATCACTGTAATTTGTAATTAATGATATAATCCTTAAATTAACAGTCAATTAATTAATTTACAGATATTGTTTGTAATTTTACAGAGTTTTGAATATAATTTAAAAAAACAGAAAAATACTGTATAAATAATACAGTAATTGTCCTGTGAAAAAAATAAGAATCACTGTAATTTGTAATTAAGGGTAGAATCCTTAAATTAACAGTCAATTAATTAATTTACAGATATTGTTTGTAATTTTACAGAGTTTTGAATATAATTTAAAATAACAGAAAAATACTCTAAAAAAATACAAAAATTTAGAGTTATTCTCTGTAAAATGAGGATTTTTTTTTACAGTGTGTCCTTCACAGTGTTCGCTTGTCACACGGTACGAGTCCAAAGCAAAGTCCAGTATCTGGAGGAAGAGATTTCTCGCCTGTTCATAAACTTTGTTAACGATTAACTGGTCAGTGTGACATCCTCCTTTTGCTGAAGCATGAATCAACTCTCGCGCTGAGAACTGTGGTGATGGAGAAATGGCGCCAGGTGCACAGTTAGTGGGGGCACCCCGTTTTCACAGAATTGTAAATGCAACGCAAATTTTTGTTCATTACATTTATTCATTTGTAACTTTTTTTTTCTCATGCTCAGAGTGTGACATCACATGACAGTGTAAACAGCTCAATAACCATTTTATTTAAAGGCTTAATTTATGTCCCGTTGACCGGTCCGTTGCATTACGATTAAAAGCAGTATCAATGTCAAAAATGTGATGTGCAGCAGGGCCGTGCACAGACCTTTTGAGGGGCATGTGCTGAAACTGAAAAAGGGCACCCCCCTCCCTTTTTTTTTTTATATCAAGATTATTTAGTAAGCCTACATAAAAGGAAGAAATGGTCACATCTTCATGACAAATTCAATAACACAAAATAATAGTCTCAACAGCTTTAGATTTATTCACGATTAATAAAAACCATAATTCAGCTTTGATCACAGAAATAAATTACATTTTAAAATATATTCAAATAGAAAACAGTTATTTTAAATTGTAAAAATATATCACAATATTACTGTTTTTGCTGTATTTTGGATCAAATAAATGAAGCCTTGGAATGAATTAAATCATGAATTAGCCTACATTCTGCATGATAAAATATAAAGATTTCACAGTGATCTTCTGTAATGTTTTTTTAGTTACTACTACAACATTACTGTAGTAAAACCATGTTTTACTACATTTTATACATGTGAGGACGAGCGGAGAGTAGCCTATAGAATATAGATAAAAAAATTAGCTAGATAGCGAATACGTGCATATTAACAGCCTTGAATTAACCATAATTTAATATTATTACCATAACATGATTAGCCTAAATGTTAATAAATTAAGTGTATCAGCAATCACAAATCAAAGAAGAAATTTCTTAGAAATATATGTTACCTAGGTGACGAGGATCACTCTTCGCTTTGTGTAAGTTCCAGTACGAAACAGTGCGGGGGCGCACCTGTTATGATTTTCCGATGGTAAAAACAAATTATATGTTGTTGTATTACTTATCAATATATAGTTTTTGACCAGCGAATGTGTGCTGTGCAAATGTGCATTTTTTTTGTCCGTCATTAAAACGGCGCCGGCGCCTGCCGGCATCACATTACATTTTCATCAACAGGTTACAAATTAGTTTGTTGTAGCCAGAGCCATAGAGAGAAAGAGTTGCGACACTCCCATAGACCTCCGTTGTAAATAATGGCGGCGCTTTTAACCGCCTACTTCCGGGATATGAAGAGCGGAATAGTTCCAAACACTGTCATTTTGGCGTTGGACCCCATTCACTTACATTGCTGCGCGTCGAGTTGTTCCAGAGTTAAGTTGTTGAAATATCGACCTCTTTTGAATTGTCAACTGTCTATTTTGTATCAGAGGCCCTTTGCGATGCTTATACTGGTCTTCGTTTGTACATGCACAGCGTAATTATTTATATTTTATGTTAGTTGTTTCAACCAATTTTCAAGCACTGCCTGCTAACATAGCTAGTTAGCTAGCGCGACTTCGTCAGTTAAGAGTTCGGTAATGAATCGCTGCCACCTTTATAGCAACTTTTATTTAATTTAATTTTTTGGGATATACTAACTTTTCATTATGTTTTATTGTCTTGAGTGAGGTGGCTTGTGAGAACAATGCTGGACCTCTAGGATTGTTATGGCCATCACCAGTCCTGTCTGTTTCATGGATCACCTGCCCCTGATTTTTGCTTTTCTTGTTCACACAAGCACACATTTTTGTTGTCTGTCATTGTTTAATAAAAATAGTTTATTTGCAAACCTTCAGTTGTATCAGCAATGCTTAAATTCGTTTTTAATCTGTTATAGTTTTGATAATGTGTATGGCTTAATATTAAAATAATATTCTTAGTCTTAACATGATAATGTTTCACGTTGTGGTCCTGGGGTGGCCACTTTCATCAGAAGAAGTGAGCTATAGCTTAAGCGTACTCTGAACGGACCGCCACGGCAGACCTCTGCGTGATCACGAAGGTAGGCTAATGGCTGGATCAAAATTTATAAGCAAAATCACGGGAATCAATAGCCTAATACAGCCCAGTTGTGCTAAAATAAATATCATGAGACGTCCATCATCAGATGAATGATATGGAAAAGTTAAGTTAGAGCCGCTAATTAAAGCGCTACTACCCATGCGAACATGAACACTAGCTTTTCCCTCCAAAAATATAGCCTAAAACCTGTCTCCAAATGCAAAACTGACATTAACAAAATGCAATAACAGCTGGAAAAGTACTTGGGGTGTGTTTTATTTTATATTTACCGTTCAATAATGCAATCGCTGCTGTCTGTCCCATAGAAGAACATGACAGCCAGCGTATGTTTTGGAACTATTGGGGCTTACATGAACCACGTGACAGCCATAGCGGCGACATCAAAGAGTGTCGCAACTCTTTCTCTCTATGGCTCTGGTTGTAGCTATATAGGCGGGGCGCTCAGTTTTTCCTGTTGTAAAATACATTTGGCCAAAATCGCATTTTATAAAAGATGAAATGCTACTGTATGCTCGCACAGGCTATTTAAGTGTAGCTATGTATTGGCTATGACTATGGCAAATGCTAGCCTAGACCTCTCTCTCAGGCGACGTCCCACATGTCTCAGTCAGTGAGTCAGACATCAAATAAATAAAATATGAGCCTTTATAGACATAACGTTAGTGTTTAGTAGTACTTATTCAAACAACAAGATATTTATTTACCCTTCGCAAAACTTCGTTCAGCTGCTGTCTGCAGTGTGGCTGCTGTGTAACTTCAGTTGATTCAGTGAACATAGAGGGGGCGGAGTTATCAGCTTACTGACAGCTTGAGGATCGAATAAGATTTACACAAGCTCGGTTTAAGAACTTTCATTGGCTAAATATTTGTAAAACAGACAGACAGCTGTAAAGGGTGACCAATAGCAATGATAAAAATATATATATTTTTTTTAAACACCACAAAAAAAAAGGGCACTTTGGAGTGTAAGGGCAAAAAGGGCATGTGCTCTGCACAGGTTGAGCCCTACCTGTGCACGTGCCTGATGTGCAGTCAAGTTCGGATGTGTGTAGGCCTACTCACCCAGCAAACATTTGGACGTTTAATGACCGTTGAAAAGACGTCCGTCCGAGACGTCCCGTCATGGTTGAAAAATACGTAGGCCTAGTTCCAAAATGAAAGCTGAACCGACGTCTTTGACGTCGTCTGGCCGTGAATTCCACGTCTTTTCTGCGCGTCCCACGTCTAAATGGATTTATTTTTTTATTCTTCTGGATGTTTATAAGATAGATAGATAGATATACATATACACACATATATATATATATATATATATATATATATATATATATATATATATATATATATATATATATATATATATATATATATATATATAATCCCGCATATAAAATAATCACACCCATATTGTGTAACATCGTGAAAGGCAATCATTTAGGCTATTTTTACACATCTGAACTTGACAAAGGTTCTAAAAAGGTCCAAAATCGGTTCGGTCAGACCTGAACGTCTATAAAACCGTTTAATCACGTGTACATCAACACATTATTTGTGGACTGAAGCAAAAAAATAGTGCTATAATTTAGCACAACATTTTATTGTGAATATTACATTTGAAATGTCTTCCAGTTGTTAGAACTAGTACAATGTGGTAAATTCTGTGGTAATGGCATTTTCTCTAACAGTTTCACATTAAGGCTAAGCAGACATTAATCAAACCAGAATATAACAAAAGTACAGGAACAGTCAACACATTAAATTTTTAGAGTCTTTCTATAATATTCCATGTGTTGACCTCTAGTGGTGAGCTCGAGAAATTGCATAATCTCTCTGCATCTGCTGTTGCATCTTAATACCAGTTACACTCCAATTAAGAGAACTGAACTAATTAACTTTTCAAAATAATACATTTTAATCGAAAACAAAAATAGCAAAGCTCTTTCTAATGCAGGTTTTCTTCAACACTATGCTTTTTAATAAATGCTTAATACATTAAGTGTGATATGTTTTTCTTTATAAACAACTTTCCTCAATAAACAATTTTACAAAAACAATTGCAGTGTTTTTCTTGTATTTTATTATGCTAACATATTGTGTAATTATACAATACAATGGCAAATGAGAAAATTATAATTGCTGATCAAAAAGCATTGGATAGAATATCTAGACTGGGGAATGCGAAAGCTACAACTTAAAATGTGGATTATGGGTGATAACAGGCGTTATCTGTATGTCAGTCAAAGCAGAGAGACAGAGTTTCATACAAACAAATAATGTATCCAAAAAAAAAACTGTATATAAAATGTAAGCGAAATATAATTGTAAAACAGATCAAAGTTAAGTAAATAATATAAAGATACATATGACAATTTGACAGATTCAAATCTTTGCCTATGTATCATACAATAATGTCATTTGAATTTTAGACTTTGTTTATATCATTTAACATTTAATTGCTAAATTTGACAATTACAATAAGCAATGTTTTAATTGCTTCATTATTGAGAAGTTTAATCCCAACATCATTATAATGAAGGTCTTATACTGAAGACCCATGTTCATGCTTATCCTCCTCTGATCTGACATCAGGCTTATCTCCCTCCATTTTACCTGTAAAAAAAGCAAAACATGTATGAACACTAAATCGTCAACATAACTCACAATGTGTATGTATGTTTCTATTAGTGCTGCATTATTTAATTTCTTTTTTTTAATACAGAGCTAGTGTAATAAACTGTACATTTGTTAAAGCAATGCTAATTAAAGCTGTTTAATTGTACTATACAATACAGGTATAAAAAGCTTGAATTGGTAATAGCTGTGGGTTTTGCAGTGATACTATTTATTAATTGCCTTTCAGCCGCATCTCGCTAAAATCACCATCATACACACACAGTATTCATTTATTACAGTATTATAGCAAGAACCTTCGGAGGATCCTTCATCCGATGGTGGCTTTTCTTGTGCTGTTGATTTCACATCCGCGGGTTTAGACGAAGCAAACCATCCACCAATGCCTTTGAAGAATTTTTTACCAGCTTTCCAGAGAACCCCGCCTTCTTCTTCTGTGAGGCTGTGAAGAGGAATTAGAAGAGAAAATAATCAGTGTTGAGTGGAACAAGGTGCAAATTAATTATTATATTTCAATTAAGTACAAAGTGTAATAGACTGAAACTAACATTACATTCCTGTAAACAGATTAGTTACTGATTTTACATCATTTGGCATACACACTTTCACCTAAGCAAAACTTAATACAAACATTTCTAAACAATATTTCAGGGTTTTTCCTCGGTCAAACATGGTCTTCTGTGGTGGCTGATGAACACTGTCATCCACGCACACACACACACACACGCACACACACACACATTGGGATTCTATGTTTTATGGGAACATTGTTTTAATTCTGTAAAAAAACTGTATATTCTCTCCCCTTACACTAACCCTACCCCTAAACCTACCCATCACACAATTTATTTAGCATTTTTGGTTTTCAAAAAATATTCTGTATGATTTATGACCTTGTTTCCTCATAGGGACCAAAATTATTTCTATCTTTATGGGTAATTTATTTTCCCAATATCGTGGGGTTTACCTGAACAAACACACACACTTGAATATGTGGTTTATGGGGATTCTCCATAAGCATAAAATGTTTTTTTTTTCTTGTTTTTTTTCTTACTGTATTCCATCCCCCGTAGTACAAAATTCAAAATGGGATATGGGAAAAGTGGATATCATTCGACTCGGCATGCCGTCCCGAATCTAACGAGACCAATTTGAGACCAAAACCGTTCAGAAGTTATAAGCATAAATAGCAATTTTTCATATCTCTGCACCAGTAGGTGGCGCTGTGCCGAAATGCAGCATGTAACCTCAGGTCATGATTGTGATGGCATGTACCAAGTTTGGTCTGAATACAATAAAGCTTGTGGAGATGCAGCCTTATGTCAATTTTCGCACGTGCTCCATAAAATTCTTTGCGAGTTATCTTTTTGTCGGCATGGTCTGCAGATGATCTGGTTTAATTTTCGGGAAAATCAGAGCAACGGCCTAGTTGTTCAAAAAAGTAGGTTTTTAGGAAAATTCTAAATGGCGGAAACATTTTCATGATAGAAATAATAATAATAAAAAAAAAATTATTACAAACTTTGGACAGGTGGTGGCGCTAGAGGGATTGAGTTAGATACTCCAAATTTGCTCCTAGTTTAGTATGTTTAGTATTACAGTTTAGTATTTTTAAGGACACAGGAAAAGACAGTATAGACTTTATTCTTTTATAAAATACTCTAAATTAATGTATTTTCCCCATCATTCTGTAATAAGATGCCACATCAGATCACAGAAGGGAGTTATTTAAAAAAATTCAACTGACATTATATTGAAGAAAAACATGATATTAATGTGATAAATTATTGTGTTTTTACGGTATGCTAAGTTAACATGCTAGCCCTTATGCACCTGTTGCCAGAGGAGGCTAATCCACTAAGATCACTGGAGTGTTTCTTTGAAAAGGCATTTGATACAAACGGAAAGAATGTGAAGTTACTGTAGATATTCGATCAAAGAAATAATGCATTTTTATTCACACTGTTTTAATCACCTTAAGCTTATAAATAAAATGCTCCATGTCATTGTCACAAGTGCATCAGTTCAGATATCACATTAGATGACCAAATAAAGCTTTGGCGGGACAAACATTTATTTAGATGGAAGCCTAAATATATTTTCAGTGAAGGCAAATCCCTGTATTTGTATTTTAAATATAAAACATTTAAATGTGCATTCCTACGTTTGTTAGTGTTACTCCAACTAAAGGATGTTTACTCACCTCAGGTTACAGCTTGAGTTTTGCATCAAGTCAACGAGCTTCTGCTTGGAGGATCCGATGGTATTTTTACTCAGTTTAAGCTCTTTTAAAAACTGGAGTGCTTGTGTGTTTGTCAAAGACTGAGTTAAAGAAGAAACATCTGTAATGCCACAGTCGTTTAGACTAGAAAGAGACAAACAGACAGAAGAATTATTATTTTTAACTTTCAACTCAATTAGGCAGGAAACATCAGTCATCTCAATAGAAATCCATGTGATGAGAGACTTCCAGTGGCAGAGAAATTCACCTACATTAATTTTACATCAATATCAAATCTGACAGGAAAATTCACAGTTGCTTGATTTGCTCATCAAAGCTACACTAACTATTCAAGGCTATCATTTAATTGGTGTCTCCTCAGCCCAGCATTCTTCAGTGCAGCAGAATAAAGAAGCAGACTGGAAAATGTTTCACACCTGCTTCACATGTCTTGGTACTTGGTTGGGTGTAAGAGTCAATTTAATATTTAAATAATTTGTATATTAGTATTGCTTGCTTGGAGTGTTGATTTTGCAAGCACTAACTAAGGTATCATATTTGTATCTTTCTTTGAGAGGCAATTCTGATATTTCCTGTGTTTATTTTATATATGAATGTATGTATATATGTGTGTACAGTGTGTATTATTTACTATGTTTTCTGATGTATAATTTCTGTTCTGTTTCTTTAATGGTTACGACCACTTGTGGGCGGAAGATTGAATTTGAAGTCCGTGCATAGAAAAAAGGGAGAAACAGTTTTCTTAGCATTTGGTCTGTCATTTATGGATAAAACTAGCCTAGAAATCTAGATGCACCCTAGTGGCAGCAAAATGTATTTTGCAGCCAGTGTGGTCTAGCAACTCTCTGTTGAATTTCGAGCTGGAAAAACCAAACTCAGGTCAGGCCAATCACATCGTGTATAGAGTAGTCGGGGCGGGCTTAACAATGACGACAGTTGCGACGGTTCCCTGCAACTTGAAAACATAGAATGGCTTCTGGCGAACAGCGGTCTTTCGAATCGGCTTTGGCTGCGACTCTGGAGGACTTAGTTAAGCTTTTCTTTGAGAAAAGAGCACAGAACAGCACTTAAGTCATTTTTTTTTTTTAAAGGAAGAAGTGTTCAGAGTTTTGCCGACTGGATACGGCAAAAGTTTAATATACCAACTAGCCTTCTTCGTTGCTCTGATTGGTTGTAGCGCTATCCTATTGCGTACATAGGGATTTTGAGAGACAACCGTTTATCCCGCCCCTCGGATTGAGCCGTGCCAATGATGAGTTGCCAGACCTAACATCTTTATGTAGGTCTGGCTTGCCAGGCTAGGATAAAACTCGTGTTTAAACGTTTAAGGTAACACAAGTTAAAGGTTTAACAACTGAAATCATAGGATAGGCTACAGGAGCCAACAGAATTTTGTATATTTTTGTAATTTTGTTTTTGATTAAACTCGCAGTTGTTAACGTTTTTTTTTTTTACTGACTTCTGTGACAAGTAAGAACAATTTTTTTCCTGCCACTATACCAGTGAAGTTAACACTGATAAAATAAATGTAAACTCAGGCTCTTCATGAGATATTGAGTGAAAATGATTTGGTTAATTTGTTTTATGTAGAAGTGATTTTAAGCATTTTGATTCTAGTATGTGAACATTACTGACCTCAATATCTCCAGTTTACACTGTGAATGCTTCAGTACTTCACACAAGTTCTCCAGTCCTTTGTTTTCTATTTGATTCCCACTGAAGTCCAGCTCTCTCAGGTGTGAAAGATTTGAACACATTCCTTCAGTCAGGAGATGGCACTGTTTCTCTGTAATACTGCATCCACACAGACTGAGGACAAAGAGAAACAACAATCGCTCAAATATATGTAAATTCACCATGAGTAAGTGTCATACATTATAATACATCAACAAAAAACATGGAAACTTAATTACAGAACCATAAACCATGAGAGAAGTTTAAGGTTCAATGTAAAACCGATTGAAAAACTGAATCAACAAATTTATTAGAAATATAATTAAATAGACTATTTTCTGATTTTTAACGTGAGAAAAACGAAGAAAATAATGAATAAATCACAAATTAAAGTCATTTTTGTGTAGTTTACCATCACGAATACAAATTTTACGTACAGAAGATTTTTGGTTAAAAAAAGAAAAACCTTACCCAATTTAAGTAAGCTTATAATGATTTATAATTTGAGACAACAGGATATTTTGTGGTAAATTTTAGTTTGATGTAATTTATTTTTCATCGTCATCTCCCTAAAGAGAATATTTAATTATTACAGCATTTGTAATTAGTTCGTAACTAATAACAACATTATTATTACACTCAGTGTAAATTACAATCTTTTGTTGTATATTGCACACCTGTACACACAGATGGTCTATTCGTTTATTTTGTTATGTACAGTATATACATATGCATGTCTTTCACATATCTTTATTATTTATCTTCTATTTTACTATTTGTGTACTGCTGTTGTCTGTGAACTGAAAGCTTCCTCTGTCACCAATGCAAATTCCTTGTGTGTGCAAACATACTTGGCAATAAAGCTCTTTCTGACATTGTAAATAAATGTACATTAAATGTCAACATATAATGTACATTTATTTACAATCTTTAAGTGTGTTTGTAATAAACATCAAGTCACCATATTAAGTTCTCTTGTAGCCAATAACTTTATCCATTAAATCCCATCTTTGATAATCAAAATGACATACTGAAACATTTTTTGTCCTATGAAAATAATTTCTTTATGCCTTAAAATCAGTTGAATGTAACTCTTCACCCTAACTCTGCCGCCTTTGGCTTTTTAAAATTGTAAAAAATTGTAACGTGTGAGCACACAATAGTTTTCTCATGCGCACACAAAAGTTTCTTGTACGCACGCGATAGTCTGTATATTTTTTAGTTTTGCAAAGGTCCCTTTAGGGGCTCCGTACTTTTCTAAAACTTTCTTGGTTTATTTATTTTCCAAAACCTTTTCAGGTTTTTCATGACCATACAAACTCTGAATTTTTGATACAATGTGTAGCCAATGTTGTACTGTCACTGTCTTTTAAGAAAGCAATCCATATGTAGATTTGTGTTTGTTTTTGTTGCTTTTCCAGTTGGTGGAGCCCGATCTCACGGGAAAACGTACAAATTCTACGAGGTGGCTTATTCGTACGAATTCATACGACCTGACTTGTTCGAATTAGTTTTTATTTTTGCAAAATCGTACATATTTTACGAATTGGCCAATTCGTATGAATTCATACGAATGACCTACCCCTGACCCCGCCCCTAAACCTACCCATCACGTGGGTTTAGACAAATCGTACAAATTCGTACGAGTGAGGTCGTACGAATTAGTACGAATTAGCCAACTTTTTATCATTCGTACGAATTGGTCGTGAGATAGCGTTGGAGCGTTGGAAATCTACAGTTAGTATCATTATACTTTACAGCAGTTGCAGTGTGATTTAAAGTTCACTATTTAGTTATTTTAAGACAACAGGACCAGTCAAATTCCTTGTCTAATGAAAATAAGTACTGAGCTAATGGACTGATGTTCAGTAGAAAGTTTCAAAGGCTGAAATCTGACAAACTGCAAAATGAGACCAAAGTGAGAACAGACTAAACACTGATAATAGATTATTCTGATGGAGTTAAATGATTTTTACAGCACTTAGGCCTATGGTACTTTTTTTACAAAAATCTACTTTTATAAAAGGGATTGTTCATGTTCTGGATGTTAACCTATGAAGTTAGCCATGTTTTTTTTATTTTTTTTAAAAATGGAATATTAGCAGTTAGAATAAAAATAAATAAACTCAATTTCAAGTGGCTTTATCTCTTCCAAAAAGCAAGTAAATGTTCACTGTTGTGACTGGCAAGCTTCACACCGTAACCACGCTTTCCTCCAAACACACTATGCACGCACGTTGAATAGTCTTAAATGTGCGTGCATATTTCCCAGCTAAACTAACCGTGCTGATATAACCCAGTGCCATTTTGAGTTTACATCCTTCTTTCCAAAGCGCTTGTGCTCCCGTGGCGTCTGTCGTTGCTATACAACCATGAACTGCACTCTCCATGATGATGAGGAAGTTTCAGCAAAGGTCAGGATAAATAGATTTTTAGCCCCTGCATTAGCTCTAGTACTAGATGTATTCATGGAGTTGAGAAATAAAAACCCGCCCTGTACAGCTATGATCAGCTGTTCGGCTGAGCTTTCAACGTTGTTACGGAAAGGCCGAGGCTGATCGGTTGGTGTCACATGACCTGCGGTGCGCTTGAGCTGTAGCGGAGATAGCGTGGGTGCATGGGTGCGGCCGCCCCAGGGCCCCGTGCCAATTAGGGGCCCCTCAAACGACGCTGATCTTGCGTCACTGGACAGGAACGGGGCCCTCGCGTGACACATTGCACGGGGCCCTGGCAAAGTAACATATTGCCGACACATTAACTGTAATCATGAGCCCGAGCCCGATTTAGAACCAACCATGTTTAATAGTGGGCCGTTATAACCAGGGGCGGCGCCAGATCATTTTTTAACGTGTGTTGAGGGGGTGCTAGATATATTATATATACATAGGCTACTTTTCATAAATGAGCAAAAATTGGCCACTTAATATTTAATATTCAATTATTTTAATGATCACAATTAAAGTATTAATTTTATTAAATTGAACAAGCACACATTCGGCATTCAATCAAATATTATTAAAGATTTTATTTCAACACAATATCTCGTTATTTCGACATAATATGTGTGCCGAGTGTGCGTGCAACAAGCAAGATGTGTAAATCCGGTGACACCCGTGCACTGATTTTTATTAATAAACTAGTCTTTTCTGTCTGTGTCTGCTGCAAAGATGAAGTTGACGATCGTCATCTCCGTAGTGAACGCGCCTAGAGAGAAATGCACATCTTGGATTACATAATCAGAGAGTATAGCCTATTTCTTTTCATTTTGAATTGTTTCGTTTAAAGACATTTAAAGCTTTATTTAGATATATTTCTCATGTCTGAGTTTCTGTTAATTTATGATGATATGCGCTCCTGTTCACGTGCGATGCAAGTGACGCGGCGCTGGCGCCTCCATGTCATGATTTCAATTGTATGCTATATACAGGCAATTGGTTGATGAAAAATGTATTAAAATTAAGATACAATTTATACAAAACGAAATTCACTTTAAATAAAGGCTTTCTACAAAACTTAATGAAGAAAATTAAGTTGAATCATGTCTGACCCATTAACAAAATCATGTCTGACCGACTCCATGTCTCCCGATGCATCCTATCATGGTGTTCACTTTTCATAATCAACATAGATGAAAAAAAAAATAACATTATAATATTTGAACAAATATGAATCTAAATGCTCTTATTTAATGGCTACAACAAATATAGTAGGCCTATACTCTCTATTTGTACAAATTGCTGCAAATTCAAGTTCATTCTCGAATTAATTTTCAAATTATTGAAAACAATAAACATACCACTTAAAAAATATATAAATAAAATATATATACAGTTGTACTGCAGGCTACATTATTACATATGCATTCATTAGATATTTTGCGGGGTTTTTTAACGGTTTTAATTTTAAAATGACTTGGGCTGAGTTTCCCGATAACGTTGTCTCTTAGCACGCTACGAAAATTGTATCATATATTGCTGCTATGATAACCATTTCAAATTTTTACGTGCTTTCATCTCTTTCCCATTTTTGTTTGCTGAGGTGGAGCTGCGATGAAATATTGTTCTTGTAAATAATTTCCAGCATTTCAGTAATAAAAGTGTTATACGTACGGTGCTCGGCAGTGATCAAAAAGGATTTAAACAGTGAATTTTGAATCTCTTCTTGTAAACTCTTGTAAAAGATGTGGATTCAGACGGCAATTAAATTACCACACGACCTGTTTGTCAAAAAACAAACATTTTTACGCGGGTTGAGTGAAAAAAAACACACTGATATTATGGATTCGAACGGCACTAAAATCACCGACTTACCCCTGTAAATGTGTAAAATACCGGATGAGCCCATGAGAAACAATATTAGCGTCCGAACAGAACTTAACTGACAGTAACATATGCTTTCGCTGGCATTTAAAAGCGCTCTTTTATTAAATTAATAATATAATATATATATAATAATATAATTAAAATTCTAACAACAATCAGTGTAATGACAATTTTATTCTTTGCATGGAAACACTTGAATTAGCCTAATTGAACACTGTCTGTGTGTATTAAAACTTCAGAATTATATTCGTATAGACCTGCAACAGTGATATTGGTGAAGCTAAGAGGGGTCCAGACCAACCTTACGAACGTATGACTTACAGAAAGTATACTTAACTAAGAACGTTTCGGGAAACACGTATTAACGATAAGGTACATCTTAAGGTGTAACTTAAGAACGACGTAGCGTTAAGAAGGTTTCTGGAAACCCAGCCTTGGTAGCAGAGGGCCCCATGATGAAGCTCCGCCCCCACTGTACTGAGAGTCTAGCTCCGCCCCTGCGCTTGAGGCATTCTGAAAAGTTGAGAGAATTTTTCATCTCGCTGTGCCTGGAAAAACGAGTGCGCTTCTATTATTCTTGTTGCGCGTCTACATTTGAAATAACTAACTTGAGCTCGCAAAAGACGCGACATGTGAACGGCCCCTCCTAGCGAGTGAACACACCTGAACTGAAGACTAATTAATCTGTAAGCTAGGACACTAACAGGCAGGGAATGAAAGAAAGCAGAGCCAATTACCAAACTAGAAAACTGACCAGAAGACTAAAACAGAAATCAGGACATGAAAATATAGTTCCCATGGGCTATTTTTAACACTGTCACACTAGTTCTGTATGCTGGAAACTGTTATAACAGCAGATGTGAGCAGCATACAATTTCTGAAGAACAACACGTCCACTGAAATTTGAATTGAATCAAATTAAATTGAATGCAATTACTCGTTAGTTAGGCACCTAAAAGTAAGTGTGACCAATAGGAAAATGCAGTTGCAGTTCAGGTGAAATGAAATGCAAAAACAATGTAACCTAAGCTCTATTGTCTTTAACTAAACAGTAAACTTTAATCACACTGTAACTGTTGTAAAGTATAATGATACATAAAGCATTCTCATGTTTCAGTTGGGTTGTGACTCATGCACCTTTCGCACAGCAGCTGCAGTTTTCCATATGTGTTTTATCCAAATAAATGGGTTATTCTCTACTGTGACAGGCGGATGATTTTTGTGCACAGTGCGCAGACATGACTAATCGATAATCAAATTCATTATTTGATTTATTTGATAAGCAATTTTTGTATGTTAAAATAAGGTTTATGTACATCCCTGTCATTTATTTCACCAGATCACTAAATAGTAAAGAGAATATTTGTTACAAGTATATAGCTTAGTGTTCAAGCAATTTTAAGCAGTTTTGATTCTTGAATGTGAATGTTCCTCACCTCAATCTCTCCAGCTCACAGCGTAAATCCTTTAGTACACCAGATAAGTGCTTTGCTCCTGAATTGTTTAGTTGATTCCCACTGAGGTCCAGCTCTCTCAGGTGTGAAAGGTTTGGAAATAGAGCCAAAGTCAGGGTGTAACACTGTTTCTCTGTAATACTGCATCCACGCAGACTGAAGACACAAAGAGAAAAGACAATGAATCAGAGCTATGATGATCAAACTAAGATTTGTAAATATTTGTAATTCTCTCTATCAGCATTTTCCATTTCAGAAATGTCAATTGAACGGCAACTACACTGAATCGTTCTTCTTCAGACCGTTGACTTGTCACTGTTGGAACAAGCCCAACTTAGAAGTTGCTCGCCATATAAAAGCACCTCTTCAGCGGACCGAATCACAGGAATCACAGGCTGCGATTGTGAACGCGCCACTCCGCTGCTGTGTGTGTTCTGGTGAGACGAACGAGAAGCTGAGCTCGTGAGGCGCTGTCAAAAGCTGTTATATATTGCCGATTTGAATGGGCCAAAATATTGTATATCGTTCATCCAAAGCATCACTGAAATATATAAATGTTTTTGTTTATTTAAATTAAAAGTTAAGTTCTGATCTATTATTCTCTCTTACTGTTATATGACATTGCAAAGTGAAACAAAGTGAAACTAAAGTGAGACTTTTACAGTCTCTCTCTCTACCACCAAATCGGATCAATAATGTTGATGACATCATTCTGCATTTAACTTTCCATTCATATCTTCTGTCAAATCAAATGCAGCTTAAATTTTCCAGCTTAAATATTCTTCTCCAGGCACTACTGTAAAAATAATATTAAATGTAATGTAACATTTTATGTCACTAAAACAAAATACTCACATCAGTGTGTTGAGTTTACAGTGTTTATCCTGCAGTAGAGAGGCGATCTGATTCACTTGTGTGTCTTCTAGTTTGTGTCCACTCAGATTCAGTTCTCTCTGGAGTAATGGGTTTTTACCCACAAGTTCTGTCAAACGTTTACAGGCTTCCTCTGCAGTAGGACTTCTCAAAATCCTGCAGAAGGGAAGATGAAATTTAAATGTCTTTATGGCTTTAAGCAATATGTGAGAAACATCAGCACAGAGAAAACTGGCTTATGAAACTGCATGTTTGTGAACATCTGGAGACTCAAAGAACTGCTGTAGAGAGATACAGTGATACAGTGAACCTGGGCTTGATGGCATTAAACTACAGTTTCAGAAACATTTAATACCATACTACTGAATACCATCAGTACAATTCAACCCTCTACAATGGGAGTAAATCACTCGCATCTGCAAGTAAATTTTCACTCTGGGCACTAAATAATGTCTATCACGAGCCATTGGCTAATCAACTCTTAGATTTTACTCGACAGTGTGTGTGTTAGAGGCAAAGTATGAGTTTGGAATAGTCAGAGTGTTCAGCAATTGAAAATATATCTGAGCGCTTCAGAGTTTTGCTCTCTGTCTGTATTAGTTCAATTCAGCTCAATGGATGTGCAGCCATGCAGCATAAGGATTGTCCACATAAGCACCACCACCAGCAAATATGCATGCAAACATGGTTACCAAGTTTTAGTTCTAATTATCAAAGCGATTGGCGCCCTGCCAGACTCGAGCGCGCCAAATTGGGCGGGACAGGAGAGTATAAATACAGAGAAAACTCACCATATGACAGGTCTAATCGACTGAAGCGAAAAACACCTGATGTAGAGAAATAGCACGGCAAGGCAACGCAGTACTCGTTCCCTTATCTCTAAGGGAACCGAGGTTACGTAAGTAACCAAGTACGTTCCCTTACGAGAACGTTCTCTCGTACTGCGTTGCTAACGCTGTGGGAACACTTTTTAAAACGCCGTGCTATTAGTCTTGTGGCTACTCTGAGAGTCCAGGGAGAGCCGGGACTATGACAGAGTAGCCGAATACCACAGACCAGAACATCGGGCCAAGAGATATTCATGTGTCCTTAGAGCTGAAACCGAGGGGCCAGACACCTAAGTATAAGGCCCACGTGACTCGGGGTGACAACCATGTGTCAGAGTCAACACTAGCCTGGATCCACAGAGCCAGGGCCTAGATGGAGAGAACTTGTGCCTGCAAAGCAGGGACCTCTAAGTTATAAAATCTAACAAATGTGGACGGAGCGGACCAGCCGGCCGCCGCACAAATGTCTTCGATAGGGATACCACTGGACCAAGCCCACGAGGAGGCCATGCCTCTAGTAGAGTGAGCTCTAACACCTAAGGGACAAGGGAGGCCCAGTGAGCTGTATGCCAGAGCAATGGCGTCGACTATCCATCTGGATAGCGTGAGTTTTGTGACCGGAAGACCCTTGGTCCGGCCCCCGAAACATATAAAGAGCTGTTCAGAAAGAGACTCATTCTGTCTGAAAGAGGCCGAACGCTCCAGATAAACTCTTAGAGCTCTGACAGGGCAGAGCGTGTGAGCATCACTGTCATCTCCCGTGACTGGGAGAGCCGACAGAGAAATAACCTGGGCTCTGAACGGAGTTGAGAGCACCTTAGGTACATATCCGTGTCTTGGTCTAAGGACGACCTTAGAGTCGTTAGGGCCAAACTCAAGACAGGAAGGGCTTGTGGAAAGCACTTGTAAGTCCCCTACTCTTTTAACTGACGCCAGTGCTAACAGCAGGGCGGTTTTCAGGGAGAGGGTTTTTAGATCAGCCGATCGAAGTGGTTCAAAGGGAGGTCCTTTAAGAGCCCGTAGAACCAGGGAAAGGTCCCAAATTGGCACTGAAGGTGGTCGAGACGGGTTAAGCCTTCTGGCTCCTTTAAGGAAGCGAACTATAAAGTCGCTTTTACCCAAAGAAGACCCGGCTACTAGTACATGAAATGCCGCAATGGCTGCCACGTACACCTTGAACGTGGAGGGGGAGCGTCCCGCGTCCAGCATCTCCTGGAGGAAGGATAGTACCGTAGGTACTTCACAAGTGTGCGGGTCGAGGTTCCGAGCTAAACACCAGCTGGAGAACACTGACCATTTGAGGTGGTAGAGACGTCTAGTAGACGGAGCTCTAGCCTCCATAATCGTGTTTAGGACACCCTCTGGGAGGCCCTGTGGTACCCGTTGAGTGGCCAAACATGTAGGGCCCACAAGTCGGGACGGGGGTGCCAGATCGTCCTGTTTGCCTGAGCCAGGAGGTCGCTCTTCAGAGGAACTGGCCATGGGTCCACTACAGACAGTTGCATCAGCTCTGGGAACCAAGTCTGGGTTCTCCAGAGGGGGGCTACCAAGAGGACTGCGCACTTCGTGTTTCTGATCCGATCGATGACCTGAGGGAGCATTGAGACCGGAGGAAACGCATAAAGAGGAAGGTTGGGCCATTCGTGGGCCAATGCATCCCTGTTCTTTAAAAAAAGAAGATTGGGCAGTGACAGTTGTCTTCTGAGGCGAAGAGGTCTACTTCTGCCTTCCCAAAGACCTCCCATAGTAGGAGAACCGTCTGGGGGTGGAGTGACCATTCTTCTGGGGGAACGTTGCCCCGAGAAAGCATGTCTGCTCCTGTGTTCATCGTGCCCGGCACGTGAGCTGCCCTGAGTGAGCGCAGGTTGGAGTGAGCCCATAGCAGTAGCTGTGTGGCTATGGCAAACAGGTTGCGGGATCTGAGGCCGCCCTGGCGATTTATGTAAGAGACCACTGACATATTGTCCGTCCGGACTAAGACGTGTTGTCCTGCCAGGTAAGGAAGGAAGGTTTTCAGGGCCAGAAAAACCGCTTTCATTTCGAGGCAGTTTATGTGTAGGCGTTTCTCCGAGCTCGACCAGAAGCCGGAGGCAGGCCTGCCCTCGTACAGGGCTTCCCAACCGGAGTTGGAAGCATCTGTCGAAATGACCCTCCTCTCTGAAACCACCCCCATGCTTATGCCCTGTTGATACCAGCTGGCAACTTTCCAGGGGGCCAGAGCTTGAATACAGCGCTGGTCCACCCTGATATTCAAAAGGCCTGAGCGCCAGGCATGGGGTGGTACCTGAGCAGGAAGTGATTTTTTCACTTCCTGCTCAGCTACTGTTCGGACGCTCTTGCTTACTGCTCCGCGCTTTGCTCTATCGTAGCCAGCAGCCATATCTCCCTGTAGCCCAAGACTGGTTGCCCACTGAAGCTAAGCAGGGCTGAGCCTGGTTAGTACCTGGATGGGAGACCTCCTGAGAAAACCAGGTTGCTGCTGGAAGAGGTGTTAGTGAGGCCAGCAGGGGGTGCTCACCCTGTGGTCTGTGTGGGTCCTAACGCCCCAGTGTAGTGACGGGGACACTATACTGTCAAAGAGCACCGTCCTTCGGATGAGACGTTAAACCGAGGTCCTGACTCTCTGTGGTCATTAAAAATCCCATGGCATTTCTCGTAAAGAGTAGGGGTGTAACCCCGGTGTCATGGCCACACACCATTGGCCCTTACCAATCATGGCCTCCTAATAATCCCCTTACATTGAATTGGCTCTATCACTCTCTCTCCTCTCTCCACCTATATCCGGTGTGTGGTGAGCGCACTGGCGCCGTTGTACTGTGGCTGCCGTCGCATCATCCAAGTGGATGCTGCACACTGGTGGTGGTTGAGGAGAGATCCCCTGACATGATTGTAAAGCGCTTTGGGTGTACAGTAGTACATATGAAAGCGCTATATAAATGCCCGATTCTATTCTATTCTATTCTATCGCTTTTACATTTTATCTCCTATTTTTTTATATTTTATTTCCTTTATTTTATTTCCTTTTATCACCTAATTTTAACTTCAGAAAATCAGCACAGTGCTCATACGACAAAGTTTGGATTACTACAAAAACTAAGAATTCTTTTACCCGACCAGCTTACATTCCGGGAAAGGAAAACACAACTGCCTCAAGGATAAGAGAGAAAATGCCTCTTCTGGAATCTACTTGCTGCACTAACTGCCACAGACTTTTACAAAGGATTGCAGTTCTTGAAACAAAGTTACTTACGGGACCACTAAACCAGACGGAGCACACAACAGAGCTTCGTCATGGACACCCTCAGAATACCGGTGAGTCCCATGAAACTAGTGCTCCTCGACAGGTAGAGAAACAAGCCGATCGACTTAGTAATCGATGGCACAAACAGGGAGGGAGACCCAAAGGCACTCGAGACATCAGATTGTCACGAGCATCACATATTGCCGCAGTAGCATCCTCTACCCCAGATACAGCTCTGACAAGGATTGCAAACACTGGTCTCCTACCACCGCCTATACATCTTGAGAACAGATTTGAAGTACTAAGGAATGTAAATGAGGAATCCCCAAATGTGATGAATGTGATCGAACACAGACTGAATGGGCCAGTAGCTAACACTGATGCTAACTGGCGCTCAAGGTCGAGCAGACAACGGCACTCAGCTCAGAGCGCAGCCGAGCCCAGGACTCTGATAGTGGGGGACTCCATAATCAGAAACATTAGCGGCAGGGATACAACTACGTGCTGCTTTCCACAAGCAACAACTTCTGATGTAAACAGGGAACTTCAGAACATTCTGATGAAACATAAGACTGCAAATCGACTCATCATTCATGTGGGGAAGAATGATATTCACAAAGAGCAGTCAGAACTCCTTAAGAAGGATTTCCATGAACTTTTTGAAACACTTAAAAGACTGAAAGTTCAAACATTCATCAGTGGACCACTCCCAGCAAGAGGAACAAACAGGTTTTCACGGTTGCTTGGGCTTAATACATGGCTGCAAAAAACCTGCAATATAAAAGGAGTGAACTTCATTGACAATTTCAATCTTTTTTGGAGTCAGAGACAACTGTTTCATCGGGATGGCCATCACCCAAACAAACTTGGTTCAAGAGTGTTAAAGGACAATATCTACTTCTCCCTCAATCATCCTTCTGCAGTGTGTGCCAATCCACTCAATCTGAACGGCACACACACACCTGGACACAGTATGAATGACCACGGGACTTCACTTCAGCAGCAAAATGGACATGATAACACCACTCCGCCACAACAACCTCTGCTCATGGACACAATCTCAGCTGAGCCCTGCCTACAGAGGTCATCACAGACAGACATATCAGAACTGCTTGAAGATTCAGCACCCAAGGACGAATTCCTGGAAAACAGCCAGGGAAGCCAGGACAGCATATTACAGCCTCCGATAACACCAGAGCAACAGCCCCTTTCACCAGACACTTTTTCCCTCTCCCCAGCATCGCCACTTCTGTGCTTCTCACAGAAAATGGAAGAACTGGTGTATGCTGGAACCAGACTATCCCACTCTTTTGCTGCAAGCCCCCAGATACCAACGAAAAAAAGACAGGCACCTCAACCACCCGCACCAAAGCCTGCGGGCCCAGCTCGCCCTCCCCCTCCTGTGAGAGCTCTTCGGCCTCTGCCACAACGCCAGGACCCACACCCTCCTCCATCTGCTCGAGGTGAACCAAAAACAACCGATACCAGCTCTCAGTGATATGTGTCGGGTCCCCGTTTTGATAACAGTAACTTTCTCAAATGTTTACAGAACAAGCGGGAACCCAGTGTGCCTGTATCTTTCTCTATTGCTGTTCTATTACAAGATATAAAGTCTAAGGCCTTCAATAGCCGTACAGCAAACCTAACTAATCTGGTGCCTATTACACGTCAAACTAAGATTGCTGTGGGGAAAAGTAAGTCTGTTAAGTTAGCACTCTTTAACATCCGCTCACTTAAAAATAAATCACTTCTAGTCAACGACTTAACAACCACAAACAATCTGGATTTTATGCTTCTAAATGAAACCTGGCTAGAAGACAGCTGCAGTGCAATAGTCCTCAATGAAGCAGCCCCTCCTAACTTTACTTTTATGAGTGTCTGCAGAGCTGTTAAGAGAGGTGGGGGTCTAGCTGCCCTTTTTAAAGATATCTATCAATGTAAGCAAATATCATTTGGGAATTACTTGTCTTTCGAATATCTGGGTATTGTGTTAAAAGGTGCTCCACGCATTTTACTTATCATTATTTACAGGCCTCCAAAATACTCTCCAGCCTTTGCTGAGGATTTTACAGAACTGTTATCAACAATTACCTCAGAGTTTGACTGATTTGCTATTGCTGGAGATTTTAACATCCACATAGATAGTGCAGAAAACAATATGGCAAAAGAAATCAAAAGTGTTTTAAAAACTTTTGATCTAACTCAACATATACATGGACCCACACTCGTGGACACACTCTAGATTTACTTATCAGTAAGGGTCTAAACATTTCATCGATTGTTATTAAGGATGTAGCACTGTCTGATCATTTCTGTATTTTCTTTGATATATTGATCTCTCCTGCCACTGAAACTAGATCTGTGTCTGTCAAGAAGAGATGCTTAAATGAGAACACTAGTGTACTATTTATGAAGGCTATATCCTTAACACCAAGCATATCTGCAGACTCTGTTGATTTTCTCCTTGATTCTTTTAACTCAAAAATTAAAAGTGTATTTGATGATATTGCTCCTGTTAAAGCCAGGAAGAAGAGTGGCAGACAAAAAGCACCTTGGAGAAACTCAACAGCAGTGCAAAATATGAAAAGACAATGCAGAAAAGTAGAGCGCATGTGGCGGAAGACAAAACTTGTAGTCCATTATAACATCTACAAAGACAGCATCCATGCTTTCAATATGGAACTAGACAAAGCTAGACAGACTTTCTTCTCAAATATTATAAACAGTAATTTAAACAACACACGCACTCTTTTTGATTCTGTAGAGAGACTGACAAACCCCCCAAGCCAGATTCCCAGTGAAATGCTCTCAGACAACAAGTGCAGTGAGTTTGCTTCTTTCTTCTCTGAGAAAATCAATAATAGTCAAGTCAAGTCAAGTCAAGTCATCTTCATTTATATAGCGCTTTTAACAATGTAGATTGTCTCAAAGCAGCTTCACAGAGATAAATGTATAATATAACGTAAGATTGTTTTGGCTTTATAGCGGTTCTTTAATAAAGTTATTTTCCAGCTAAAGTTAGTTTTGATTGATTCGCTTCCGTCGCAACGATCATTTGTTTTTAAATTAGGGCCGCCAAGACGACACCATTCTCTCTACACAGACTTTAAACGCGAACCTGTGAGAAACGCTGATGGCGTTCAGATGCACATTAAGAACGAGTTCTATAGTTATGTGCGTTTGAATATATGTGTGCAGGTTTGGAATTCCCTACAAACCAAACCTAAACAAATTACTGGTGTTTCCTTATAGTTTTGATTCAGAATTTTATTTTATTTTATCAATTCGGGGTAGATACGCAAATTGAGTTTTCCCGACGACGCGTTATCTGTAGAGTGGGAAAGGGATCCTCCATAGGGAGAGACTAGTTGGCCCTTCAGCACTGCATTGACATCGGGTCCAGGCGAAGGTCCTTCATCAGATCTGGAAACGGCCTGGATCCGGCAGGCTGCGGGAAAACCTTGGGATAAACAAAGACACTAAAATTAGCGTAGATGCCATTCTTCTCATGATGTAACAAGTACATCAGGATTTATGGGAAGTGTTCCCGGTTCCAGCTGACCTAATCTATGCAGCCTAATATTGAATTATAGAAGTCTATAATGTATTATGTGAACGCTATGTCAAAGAGATGTGTCTTTAATCTAGATTTGAACTGACAGAGTGTGTCTGCTTCCCGGACAATGGTAGGAAGGCTGTTCCAAAGTTTTGGTGCTAAATAGGAAAAGGATCTACCGCCAGCAGTTGATTTAGATATTCTAGGTATTATCAACTGGCCGGAATTTTGAGATCGCAATAGACGTGAAGGAGTATAATGCGTTAAGAGCTCGCTCAAGTACCGCGGAGCTAAACCATTTAGTGCTTTGTAAGTAATCAGCAATATTTTAAAATTGATGCGATGTTTAATAGGGAGCCAGTGCAGTTTTGACAGAACCGGGCTAATATGGTCATACTTCCTGGTTCTGGTAAGAACTCGAGCTGCTGCGTTTTGGACCAGCTGCAGTTTGTTTATTAAGCGTGCAGGGCAACCACCCAGTAGAGCATTACAATAATCTAGCCTTGAGGTCATGAACGCATGGACTAATTGTTCCGCATTTGTCAATGAGAGCATATGACGTAATTTAGATATATTTTTAAGATGGAAAAATGCGGTTTTACAGATACTAGACACGTGACTTTCAAATGAAAGATTGGTATCAAAGAGCACACCCAGGTTCCTAACCGACGACGAAGACTTAACAGAGCAGCCATCGAGTGTTAGACAGTATTCTAGGTTATTACGTGAGGAAGTTTTTTGTCCAATAATTAGAATCTCTGTTTTTTCAGAATTTAGAAGTAGGAAATTACGAGTCATCCAGTTTTTTATATCAGCTATGCATTCTGTTAATTTAGTGAATTGGTAAGTTTCGTTAGGTTTTGAAGAAATATAGAGCTGAGTATCGTCGGCATAACAGTGGAAGCTAATTCCATGTTTCCTAATAATATCTCCTAATGGCAGCATGTACAGAGTGAACAGCAGCGGTCCTAGTACTGAGCCCTGTGGTACGCCATACTGAACTTGTGATTGATAAGACATCTCTTCATTTACTGCTACAAACTGATAACGGTCAGATAAGTATGATTTAAACCATGCTAGTGCAATTCCACTAATGCCAACATAGTTTTCTAGTCTATTTAAAAGAATGTCGTGGTCAATGGTGTCAAACGCAGCACTAAGATCGAGTAACACTAATAGAGAGACACAACCACGATCGGATGATAAGAGCAAATCATTTGTTACTCTAACGAGAGCAGTCTCAGTACTATGGTATGGTCTAAATCCGGACTGAAAATCCTCGCAGATATCATTTCTTTCTAGAAAGGAACATAGTTGTGAAGATACTGCCTTTTCTAGTATCTTTGACAGAAAGGGTAGATTCGAGATCGGCCTGTAATTGACTAATTCTGAAGGATCAAGTTGCATTTTTTTAACAAGCGGTTTAATCATAGCCAGCTTAAAGTTTTTTGGTACGTATCCTAGAGACAAAGAGGAATTAATGATATTAAGAAGAGGATCTATGACCTCTGGAAGCATCTCTTTCAGTAGCTTAGTCGGTATAGGGTCTAACATACATGTTGTAGATTTAGATGATTTAACGAGTTTAGTAAATTCTTCCTCTCCTATAGCAATGAATGAATCAAATTTTTCCTCAGGGAGACTACAATGCACTGCCTGATGCGATACTGTAGTAGACGGTTGCATAGTTATAATTTTATCCCTGATATTATCAATCTTATAAGTGAAGAAGTTCATAAAGTCATTACTGCTGTGCTGCTTGGAACCTTCTGTGTTTGAAGCTTTCTTTTTCGTTAGTTTAGCCACTGTTTCAAATAAATACCTAGGATTATGTTTATTTTCTTCTAATAGGTTTGAAAAATAAGCAGATCTAGCAGCTTTTAAAGCCTCTCTGTAAGCAATCGAGCTCTCTTTCCATGAAATGCGAAATACCTCTAATTTTGTTTTCTTCCAGTTGCGCTCCATTTTTCTGGCTGCTCTCTTAAGGGCCCGAGTGTGCTCGTTGTACCACGGCGTTGGATTATTTTCTTTAATCTTCTTTAAGCGCAAAGGAGCAACTGTGTCTAAAGTGCTGGAAAAGAGAGAGTTAAAAGTTTCTGTTGCAATATCAAGTTTTTCTAAGCTATCCGGGATGCTAAAATGATGAAACTGATCAGGAAGATTATTAATAAAGCAATCTTTAGTAGCAGAAGTGATAGGTCTAACATATTTGTAACACGGAGTCGGCTTTGCAGCCTTGGCTAAATGTAATTTACACGAGACTAGATAATGATCTGAGATGTCATTCGCTTAATATCAGAAAGGTGATCAGCACATCCTTGAGTTGCGCTGGTGTCAGACAGATCAAACCACCTGAGAAAGTAGTTACTATGTCTGACTTCAAAGAAATTGATGGCAAAATTTTGGAAGAAACCGTACAGCACCTTAAAACATCAACATGCGCTCTTGACACACTTCCACATCATTTTTCAAAAGTGTGTTAAACAGTTTAGAAGCAGATCTTCTAGAAGTGGTAAATGCTTCACTTCTCTCTGGGAGTTTTCCAAACTCCCTGAAAACTGCAGTTGTCAAGCCCCTCCTGAAAAAGAACAATCTGGATAAGACCATATTAAGCAACTATAGGCCGATCTCAAATCTTCCTTTCATAGGCAAGATCATTGAAAAAGTTGTCTTCAATCAGCTGAACAAATTCTTATGCTCGAATGGATACTTTGACAATTTTCAATCTGGTTTCTGACCGCACCACAGCACAGAGACAGCGCTCATAAAGATAATAAACGATATTCGCTTAAATACTGATTCAGGCAAATTATCAGTGCTGGTACTACTCGACCTCAGTGCTGCATTTGACACTGTCGATCATAACATGCTTCTTGACAGGCTGGAAAACTGGGTGGGGCTTTCTGGGATAGTCCTAAAATGGTTCAGGTCATACTTAGATGGGAGAGGTTATTATGTGAGTATAGGAGATCATAAGTCTGAGTGGACATCCATGACATGCGGAGTCCCTCAAGGCTCAATTCTTGCGCCACTCCTGTTCAACCTGTATATGCTCCCAATGAGCCAAATAATAAGAGAGAACTAAATTGCTTACCACAGCTATGCAGACGACACACAGATTTACTTAGCCCTATCGCCTAACGATTACAGCCCCATTGACTCCCTGTGCCAATGCATCGATGAAGTCAACAGTTGGATGTGTCAAAACTTTCTTCAGTTAAACAAAGACAAAACTGAAGTCATTGCGTTTGGAAACAAAGATGAAGTTCTCAAGGTGAACGCATACCTTCACTCTAGGGGTCAAACAACTAAAAATCAAGTCAGGAATCTTGGTGTGACACTAGAGTCAGACCTTAGTTTCAGTAGTCATGTCAAAGCAATAACTAAATCAGCATACTATCATCTGAAAAATATTGCAAGAATTAGATGCTTTGTTTCCAGACAAGACTTAGAAAAACTTGTGCATGCTTTCATCACCAGCAGGGTGGATTATTGTAACGGACTCCTCACTGGCCTTCCCAAAAAGACCATAAGACAGTTGCAGCTCATACAGAACGCTTCCGCCAGGATTCTGAGCAGAACCAGAAAATATGAACATATCACACCAGTCCTCAGGTTTTTACACTGGCTCCCAGTTAGATTTAGGATTGATTTTAAAGTATTATTACTGGTATATAAATCATTCAATGGCCTAGGACCTCAATACATTGCAGATATGCTCACTGAATATAAACCCAACAGATCACTCAGATCACTAGGATCATATCAGCTAGAAATACCAAGGGTTCACTCAAAGCATGGCGAGTCCGCTTTTAGCTATTATGCCAGCCGCAGCTGGAACCAGCTTCCAGAGGAGATAAGACGTGCTCCTACAATAGTCACATTCAAATCCAGACTCAAAACACATCTGTTTAGCTATGCATTTAATGAATGAGCACTGTGCCACTGTTCGTCCGACTGTACTGTATTTTATTTTTTATTTTTCTAAACTGTTTTAATTATTCTTATTTCTTTTTATTATTTTAATTTCTTCTATGTAAAGCACTTTGAATTGCCATTGTGTATGAAATGTGCTATATAAATAAACTTGCCTTGCCTTGCCTTGCCTACCTGAGGTGCTAGCCACAGCTGAAGAGGACGCATATGCAGTAGGCCTAATTGGAGTACTGATGATGCCCAGGCCATCAGGCCCAAGATCCTCTGAAACGTTCGAAGGGGAACAAAGGAGCCATCTGTGAATGACGTGGCGAGCTGCTGAATTGATAGAGCACGGGCCGAGGTGGGCCATGCTCTCATAAGTACGGAGTCGAGAACTGTTCCCAGGAACGTGATACGTTGGCTAGGCAACAGAATACTCTTGGAAAAATTCACTCTGAGCCCTAGGCATTCCAGATGACTGAGGAGCCAGGCTTTGTGAGTATGGGACTCCGCCTCTGACTGAGTCAGTATGAGCCAGTCGTCGAGGTAGTTCAGAATGCGCATTCCCCGCTGTCTTAGGGGGGAGAGAGCTGCATCCATGCACTTCGTGAATGTACGAGGCGCCAGAGCCAGTCCAAATGGCAGGACTGTGTATTGGTATGTCTGCCCCTCGAAGGCGAATCTCAAGAATGGCCTGTGGTGGGGGTTCACTTGGATGTGAAAGTACGCGTCTTTTAGATCTATTGAAAAGAACCAGTCCCCTGGGCGAATCTGCGCCAGGATGTGTCTGGTCGTAAGCATTCTGAATGGCCGTGACATGAGGGCCTTGTTCAGATGTCTGAGATCTAGAATGGGTCTCAGGCCGCCGTCTTTCTTCGGAACGAGAAAATAACGGCTGTAGAACCCTGACTCGCTCTGTGAAGCGGGGACTGTCTCGATAGCCCCTTTCGCCAGCAGACATAACACTTCGGTGCGGAGGACGTGAGATAACGTGCTCTTTACTGAGGTTTGGATGACAGCGCGAAAGCGCGGAGGTCTGCGGGCGAACTGAAGCGAGTAACCGCGCTTTATAATGTTCATCACCCATTCTGAAACTCCGGGGATGGCCTGCCAAGCCAGAGCCCGATGAGCCAGTGGTATGATCATATCTGATGACGGAACGCCCAGAGTCGGGGGTTCGATCTGACATGAACTTAAGAGAGAAATTTTGCTCGATTTGTGCTTTATGTGGGTCGCTGTTAAAACAGCGTTTGGGTGCAGGGGTGCGTGACAGGTGACGGGCCCATGTTCTGCATTTAAAACTGCTCCAGCCGCCTGAACTGAAGAGGGGTCTGTGAGTAGCACTCGAGCGGTCTTTGGGGCAGGTCCGGCCGCAGCGGGACATAAACCCCTCTTTCTGCCGGCTAGGACGGCTTCTTGGGCTCATGGTCGATCGTGAGCTTCGGCCGAGGCCCCTGGCGCTTGGGGAACGGGTACCGTTTCGCGGGCTTCAGGCGCTGGCTGGTTTCAGCCGCTGGGCGGGGCTGGTGAACCTGTGGCACTGACTTGGGGCGCCGTGAAGCCGAGCTGGAGCGTTTGGGCAGGAAGTGCTTCATAGTACTTGAAGCTTTCTGAGCCTCGGTAAAACGCTCTGCGAAGCCGTTGACAGATGGGCCAAAGAGACCAGTTGTGGAGACTGGAGAATCGAGGAAGGCGGTCTTGTCCGTGTCCCTGATTTCCGTTAAATTCAGCCATAAATGGCGCTCCAACACCACCAGGCTGGCCATATTGCGGCCGAGGGCTTGAGCCGTGGTCTTTGTAGCCCGTAGCGCCAAATCCGTCGCACTTCGGAGGTCTTTAAAAGCGTCCGGGTCAGGGCCTGACTCATCCATAGAGCGGAGGAGCTTAGCCTGAAACACTTGAAGAGTTGCCATGGCATGTAGTGCAGAGGCGGCTTGGCCGGCGACAGCATAGGCGCGGCTGGCTATAGCCGAAGTAGTCCTGCACGGCTTAGATGGGTGCACCGTCTTTGACCTCCAACTACCTGCAGTGGGAGGGCACAAATGTGCGGAGACCGCTTCCTCAAGTGGTGGGAGAGACACATAGCCCTTCTCTTCAGCGCCGTCAACAGTGGAGAGCGTGGAAGAGGCAGAAGAGCGCGTTCGCGCTGAAAAGGGCGCGCGCCAGCTTTTAGTGAGCTCTTCGTGGACCTCAGGCAGAAAGGGAGCGGCACGCTGGGGGGGGGCCTGCTGGCGCCCTGGCAGGTACCACTCGTCGAGGCGGCTTCTGGCGGGTTCAGCTGGGGAAAGCCAGTCGAGTCCCAGCACGTCGACAGCACAAGACATGACACGGAGAAGTTCGGCATCAATACTCGCTCTAGTGTTGAGACGATCAAACTGAGAGGAAGGGGTGGGGTCCGCGGAGCCCGACCAATCCTCGCTCTCAGATGCCGCCACAGAAACTGCATCATCCATATCCTCAGCAGATCCTCCGAACGAAACGAGTCCCGCCGCTTCACGTGAGGGGCGTTGGTCGCTTCGAGCGAACAGAACTGGAGATGGGGGTGTGGGCGAAGCACGCGGGGAAGGACCTGGCGTGCATCCGCTGAAATCACCGCGTTCAGGGATCCTCTGATCGCGCCGTTTCTTCCTACGGGGCTCAGGAAGCGCCGAAGACGGAAGATGGGCGGGTTCGCTCTCTGAAGTAGCGAGAGCGAGTCTCGATCGGAGGACGGGCGCAGGCATGCCGTCACAATGAAGACAGCCGCCTTTAGTGAGCGCTGACTCGGCGTGCTCAGGACCGAGGCAGGCAGCGCACTGTGTGTGTCTGTCAGACACGTGCAGGGGAACCCCGCAGGATTCACAGATGGGAGGCGGCATTTGAAACAACGCTGCGCGCTGTGAAAACAGCGATTTGCTCTTTTAGAGTAGAGAAAAAGGATACTCGTCGGATGCCACAGGGAAATGCTTGGCTGGCGAACTGCCGAGATGCGAAGCTGTTCCACTGAGAGGCTTTTCTACGGTGAGCGGCTTCCTATCCGGAGAAATCAGCGACGAGGTGAGTCTCAGAGCTGAAGGAGATTAGATCTGTCATATGGCGAGTTTTCTCTGTATTTATACTCTCCTGTCCCGCCCAATTTGGCGCGCTCGAGTCTGGCAGGGCGCCAATCGCTCTCATTGGTTCGCGCGCCTCTGCTTTCTCGCCATTGGTTTGTGCAGTTGTCTCAGCACAGCCTATCAGCGCTCTCGCCTGTGCTGCAGCAATGCGTTTTAAAAATAAGGCTTCAATATTCTCGAGAAAAGGAGTTTTCCCACAGCGTTTGCAACGCAGTACGAGAGAACGTTCTCATATATATATATGTATATATATATATATTATATCAGTCTGATGAGTAAAAAACTAAAAAATTGACTAGCCAATGGCGATTCTATTGCCAAGGTGGTTGCGATTGTAGACGGTTGCAATTGTATCTAAACAAAACTCAGTAACCCCCACTACAAAACTTGTGGAGCTTATTGTATTACTGAAAGCATATTTTGTATGAATGTTTAGCATGCATATTTATTTTGTGTTATTTCATCACGTCTCACCTCAGTGTCTTGAGTTGACAGTTCTGATCCTGTAGTAAATCACTGAGCTCCTTCACTCCTGATTGTCCAGGATCATTTCCTATGAGATCCAGCTCTATCAGGTGTGAAGGGTTTGACCTCAGAGCTGAAGCCAGAGCTTTATAACCTTCTTCTGTGATACTGCAGTCTGAAAGTCTAGAAAAAAGGGAATTTATAAAATTCATCAAGTTATTGTTATTTTATGATTAATATAATTAAACATATTTCGTACTGTTAAACAGTGTTGGGGAGTAGCTAGCTACAGTACAAGTAACGATACCACTAACATAACTAAATTTTTTAGTATCTGGACAGTAGCAGTTACTTTAAAACATTGTAGCTTTTCCAGTAGCTAGCTACTTTTTCCAAGTAGCCGTGTAGCGCGACTGAAAGCTACACTCCATTTTGCATTCTCATGAATCATGAGCCTGTAATGCATTGAAGCAACGCAGCGACATCATCTTACTAGATAAACTACATTTGTTCATTACGTTTTAGATGACACTTTGACTTAGACTTATCTAAATGCTTTCGAAATTAAAATATCTAATTAGCGTAGGCCTACGTATTATTTTTTTAATTCTATCTTTGTGGATTTGCTTGTTCACGTGACAATTCGCGTCACTTATGGCAGCATATTAGCCTACATCTGTCTCCTGCACGCGAGAGGAGAGAAGAAAACTAGTAAGTGTCAGTTCAGTTGTAAGCACTGATGGGCAGTAACACGTTAGAAGTAACACGTTAGAAGTAACGCGTTACTGTAATCCGATTACTTTTTTCAAGTAACGAGTAAAGTAAGGGATTACAATTGCAAAAACAGTAATTAGATTACTGTTACTTCCCCGTATGCAGGCTGCATTACTGCGTTATACTGCGAGACTGTCTCGTGACGTGAGCCGTGACTCGGTGAGTGACAATGACATGAGCGCCGCGAAGTCAGTGGTAAACACTATGTGTAGAAAAGGCCCCAAAGTTATGTTTGTGTTGCTATTATTTAGTACAGTTGACCATATTGAGAGTTATGTTTTACGTTTACTGCCGTTATTCAGTGCTTGTAATAGGATAGTGGACGCGCGCGCTGGTTTGTATATTGTATGTGACGTCACGCAGTTAGTATGCAGTATGAAAGATGGTCGGTTGTCAAAGTTAGTACGCAGTACGATAGAGATCGTCAGTCAGTTGGATTCTCATTGTGAGCGACATTTTCCTCAGAGTGTGCGTGAATGAGAAAAGTAAGTATTCTGCTGTATTACTCGTGATATTGCATTTCTTTGTTAGCTGTTATTTCTGTTATTTGATATGGATGAGAGTTAGAAGTTTAAGGGTCTCTACGCGAGCGTTGTGTTAATTATATTCGCGTTCGGACGTTACTTTCTAGCTTCGGTCCACCTGATTTATACTATACTACTTATCAGTACTTTGTGGTTGAGTAAAATCTGAAGTAAGTTGTGTTAAATATTATTATCTGGACCATTATAGGCTATCTAGGCTATTGAGTAGCTATATCATAGATGACAGAAAGTTTGTTATTGGTGACTTAATGCATAGAAAATCTGAGAATCCCATGTAAGTGTTTGAATCTTTCTCTGCCTACATTTTAGAGTTTAAGATATATATAGTCATATTCTGACTATTGTTTATTTATATTGTAATGTATATTAGTGCTTAAGGAGAAATTATGTGTATGCATATGTTTCCTTTATTCATTTGTATTTTGTTTCTCTCTGTATAGAAACCACACTCAAATTACACTGAAAATTACTGACACAAGAAAGAGGAAAGAATAAACAGAATAACAAGAACTATCTATCAGCTCGTCATTTCATACTCTGGAATATTTGGCCTTAAGTGGTGTTCTGGCCGACACTCCTGAGTGAACCTGGTGATAAACCCAGAATTAGCACCTAGACTGAGCGTCTACCCATTATCTTCACTTCACTATGGCAAGCGATCGCGTTCAAAAGTCTTTAAACGAAACGCGTGAATTTTGACGCGTCAACGCACCGTTTGTCCGTGTTCAGGCGTCATGTTTATTCATGAACGATGTCGTAATGGTAAACTGGTATGCACGTGCAAACATCAGACGTTATATTTGTTCATGAGGGATAATGCATTGGTACGTTGTGAGTGATGTCAGTCTTATGTCATGATTTGTCATGCCTTTTTAAGTTGTTCGTTTAACGTTCTTTCCCAAGGTAGAAAAGTCAACAGCTCTTAGAATGGGTCTTTTATTTTAGCAAACTGCCAAAAAACCTTTTCAGACTGTGTGCAGCTGAACCAAGAAAAGCTTAAGATTGCATGGAGCTGATAAGCATGAATGGCAGAAGAAAAAGACTGCAATTAAAAAACAAAACAAGAGAAAATTATTTTAATGCAAGCAATAAAAAAACTGCACATATCAGCTGTGGAATAAAAGAAAAGAAATGTATGATCAACTAGATTAAGGCAAACTCCTGTCTTAATGTAAACCCTGTCCACCACCCCCAAAGGTTTCACAAAGTTATTCTTGCCACAGTAACTTATGGCTTCCTAAAGACAGGTTTATGGGTAAATAAATGAATAATAATAAAAAATATATACCAGGGCTCAACATTTAAGCCTTTTCATTTGTCCTTCGGTCGGTCATTCACTTGTCCGAGTAAAAACATTTGTTAGAACAGGAAAAAAAATTGATTTTTTTGTGTGTGTGTTGTAAATATAATTCCGAATAAGTATTCTCATCAGTTCAGTCAGCTTTAACGTATTATTAACGATTTAATATATAAATTGGCATATTTATGATATTTTAACCTTTATAAAGGGCATTTTTCCCTAATCGTTTGCTTCATCTTTCATTTAAAATTCTTAAATTTGATCAATAAATTACAATAGAATAATAAGATGCTAAAGGGCTGTTACCAATCAAATAAACTGCATTAAATAATGTAATGAGATTATTTAAAATATTTGTTGAATATACAAATAAGAAATATTATTTGTGCATAGAAATAATATTTATAAACCGCCAGTAGGAGGCGGCAGGCGACCATCTTAATGAGTGAGTCATTGATGCAATGTGCATAAAGTTAAAATACTGAAACTAATAAAACAAGTTTTAAAAAAGAATGTTTCATTTGATTCAATTTTAGATGATGGAATATGCAGAAAGAATAGAATTAAGCAGAAAGGGTCTATTGCTTTATAGTGTATTAATTTCGTGCATAATGTTTTTGAAAAGTAACTAGTAACGTAACTAGTAAAGTAACTAATTACTTTTGAAAATAAGTAATCAGTAAAGTAACTGGATTTCTTTCTTGGAGAAGTAATCAGTAATCAGTAACTAATTACTTTTTCCAAGTAACTTGACCAACACTGGTTGTAAGTTCATTAATTATGTGCTTAGGAGTGTGCGATATTGTCTATGAACTATGATGATATTGTAATCATTGTTTTAACTATGTACGAGGCACTGCGAGTGTGAGCTGACATCGCGTTTGTCTCTCATGCTTGCTTTCACTGCGTGATGTATCAGTGCAGTTATAGATGTCCCCAAATGAGTTTCTGTCTTATATTTATATCATATTATGTTGTTATATTAGAATATCACATGAGCAAGAGTGCCGTTTTCTGTGCACAACTGCAAATGTGCTATTTATTTTATACAACAGTTAAATTAACAATAATGTTAACATTGTGAGTTACTTTTTGGACACAATATTGTCAATTTTCACTTTATATCACCAACGAGAATTTCATAATGAAGCCGTGGTCCAACAGACAGTGTTATTATTTTTTTTTTTACTGAAATCCGCGTTTTGAACGAATCATTTTACTGATTCAATGAAACGATAAAACGTTAAATTTATAAATCATTTCATATTTAAATATTGAGTAGCTTTATTTATGCAATTGTAAATGAAGTGTAAATATAGTAGGCTAATGCCAGTTCCCTTTCGTAGTCACTCCGAGTTGCGTCGGATGACGACGAATGGGGTTTCGCTTAGAAAGCCTGTCATCTTCGAGTATATAAAACGAGCCAATGGCAATGAAATGCCATGGGTCTGCGGAATTTGCATAACGTAAGTCTGCCCCATGTCGTGGGTATATAAGGAAGTACGCTGGCAACATGCAGATATGTTTTCGCTTTGGAGTCAAGAGTTTTCTTCACTCCTACAAGCCATTCTGTATCATCTTCACTCTACGAGACGAGCGGCTCTTCAGTGTGTTTGTGTGACGGCGTGTTCCAGCGAGATCGCATTGCCTGCTGCTGATCTGTGCAGTGATCTGCCGACAGTGTGTGTGTTTCTCCTTGGGCGCTTCAGCACTCTGCTGAGCTTTTTTCTCTCTCTAAAAGAGCTGCACGCGGCACGTCTTTTTCAAGACGGCTTGCCCGTGTATTTTCTGGATGTGGGCGCGTGACTCATCTGTCTAACGGTCACGAGCGCTGTTTCGCGTGTTGGGCTTAATCACGCTCGGCAGCGCTCGTGGATGAGTCATGTTTTCATTGCGGGAACATGACCATCGCGATGTTTATAGATAGAGACTAAATAATCTCTGTGTGAGAGTCCTCTCTGCCACACCCCAATCTATCTCTTCCTCGAGAGGGGATACTTTGTCTGGTGGCCAGGGTGATCTGAGGGTTATGGTGTGGCATAATTCCGACGAGCTTTCCTCGGGCCACGCCTCCCTCCACATCGCAAACCGTGGGGCTTCCGTGTTCCTCTCGGGGACCCAGTGTTTTCATTCGGGACTCCAGCAGATGGTGTCATGTCACTCACAGCATCACAAGGCGGGCTTGATTCCTCTGGAAATGAGGATTCGACTGCGTTGCCTTCCTCGGGAGTGTCAGCGTTAGTCGAGTCAGATCCAGAGCTGATGGCCATGCTTTCCCGGGCAGCTGAAAGCATCGGTTGGAGTGGCACCGCCCTCCCCCCGAGCGCTGTAGGCTTACGATTGGTTTCTGGTTGCGTGTTGCTCTCAGTACTCGCTCCCAGTGCCTTTCTCCCGGACGTGCATCAGGATGCCTCCGGCTCGCGAGAGTCCCCGTGACTTATCGCGGCCTGTGGGCGTCCTCCGCCTTCGCTGCACTCGATCGCGTGGCGATCATGGGCTGTATGTTCTCTGTCACTATCGTGGCAAAGGCATGCAGTGCTGTGTGTCGCCTTCGCCTTTGAGGCAGTGCTGACTCGGGAGTTCTGTCAGACCAGGCCGCCGTGGAACGCTGGTCCTTCCCTGGCCAACACTGACAGAACGCGGAAACTCGACCACGCCCCCACGCAGGGACGCTATGCCTCCCATGTCCGGGCTGGTCGATCCGCAACGCACACTACTGACCTCGCTCTACGGGCGACATCGGTACCTGTGTGATCCTGGGCCAGGTGATGTCCACAGGTGTGGTCCAGGAATGGGCTCAGCCAGGTTGATGTGAGGGGGTCCGAGAATTCATTTTCTCGGCTCCCCCATGTCCCAGGCTGGGCTCCTCGGCAGTGTGATTGAGGACTGTACCCAACAGTCTTCGACCCTCCCCTGAAGTGGACTGAGGCCTTCTGCACCAATGGTCATCCGTCTGTGCGTTCTCCTTAGTCTACTTCCCGCCGAGGCTGCCTCCCTGCGGCTCCTCCCCTCGAGCCTTCACCGGCCCCTGGCAGGAGCAGGATGCAGGAGGGAGGCACTGCCCGTCTCCGCCCCTTAGCCGGCCAAACGCCAGGCTAAGCAGCACTCTCGAGATAGGCAGCTTGGAGTTAGGGTTCAGTTCTTCTCAGGAGTTAGTAGCAGGGCCACTCCGTCCCCCGGTGGAGGGCCGGGGTAGAATCTCTTGTTTCAAGAACTGACGCCCCTTCCTCCGAGCCCCAAGAGGATGTGGATGACAGTGCGCGCCGCTCACGAGCCTCGCCACTCTCGTCCCCCTCTGTCGCCAGACCCCTGGCAGAGCACGCCCCCGTGGAACGCTGGTCCTTCCCTGGCCTCCTCTGGCTAATGACCGCGCCCCCACACCGGGTCGCTACGCCACCCACGTCCGGGCCGGTCATTCCGCTTCGCTGCACCACCAGGGTACGTTTGTGGTTCGCTTGACCCCGCTAGTACAGCTTTTGGGAGTCTTCCCAGACTGTCCCGTTGGGTCACGAGAACCATCAGGCTCGGCTACGCGATTCAGTTTGCGCGGTCTCCTCCCCGCTTCAGGGGAGTCCGCTTCACTATGGTCGGTGGCTATGCCCCTGTCATGAGAACGGAGGTCGCCACCCTACTGGCGAAGGGTGTGATCGAGACTGTCCCTCCAGCTGAAATGAAGTCCGGCTTCCACAGCCCTACTTCATTGTACCCAAGAAATCCGGTGGGTTACGACCTATCCTGGGGACCTGTGCGTCTTGAACCGCTTCTTTCTCAGGATGCCGTTCAAGATGCTCATGGCCAAACGCATTTTTGAATGTGTGCGGCTGCAGGAGAGGTTTGCAGCGATTGACCTGAAGGATGCCCAGTTCTCCCATTCGGGCTAGCCCTGTCTCCTCGACAGGGACCTAGTGCTCCGGCACCTAGCTCGTCTGGGCCTAAGGGTCAACTGGGAGAAGAGCAAACTCTGCCCCGTGCAGAGGATCTCTTTTCTCGGTATGGAAATTGACTCGGTCGCCGTGTGCGTGCAGCTTTCGAGCGCGCGTGCGCGCAGTCACTGCTGACTTGCCTTCGTCAGTTCGAGGGCAAGAGTGCGGTTCCACTGAAACTATTTCAGAGGCTCCTGGGGCATATGGCATCCGCAGCCGCAGTAACGCCGCTCGGATTGCTTCATATGAGACCGCTTCAGCTTTGGCTTCGCGATCGTGTCCCGAGGTGGGCATGGCAACACGGCACGCTCCGAGTCCCACTGACTCCGACCTGCCGTCAGACCTTCACCCCGTGGACGAATCTCAGTTTTCTACGGGCCGGAGTGCCCTTAGAACGAGTTTCCCGGCATGTTGTTGTATCAACAGATGCGTCCACCACGGGCTGGGGCGCCATGTGCAATGGACATGCTGCCGCGGGCTCCTGGACAGGACCCCAGCGCCTTTGGCATGTCAATTGCCTCGAGTTGCTGGCTGTATGTCTCGCCCTGCACCGCTTCCATGCGTTGCTCAGGGGCCGGCACGTACTAGTCCGATCAGACAATACCGCAACAGTAGCGTCCATCAACCGACAAGGTGGTCTGAGTCTTTGAGCCTCTGCAATCAGTGGAGCTTAAGTTCCTGTCAATGAAGACAGCGCTCCTGGTTGCATTGGCCTCCATCAAGAGGGTAGGGGACCTGCAGGCATTTTCGGTTGACGAAGCGTGCCTGGAATTCGGACCGGCTAACTCTCACGTGATCCTGAGACCCCGGCCTGGATATGTGCCCAAGGTTCCTACCACTCCCTTTCGAGACCAGGTGGTGAACCTGCAAGCGCTGCCCTTGGTGGAGGCAGACCCAGCCTTGGCACTGCTCTGTCCAGTACGCGCCCTCCGTGCTTACGTAGACGTGCTTACGTGTTTCAGGACCTCAGATCAGCTCTTTGTCTGTCATGGTGGGAAGCTGAAGGGAAAGGCTCTCTCCAAGCAAAGGTTGTCTCACTGGATAGTGGACGCCATTGCTTTGGCTTACCAGCAGCAAGGTCGACCGTGCCCCCTTGGTGTGACGGCCCACTCCACCCGGAGTGTGGCGTCCTCTTGGGCTCTAGCGCATGGTGCCTCGCTAACAGACATCTGCAGAGCTGCAGGTTTGGCGACACCTAACACATTCGCAAGATTCTACAATCTCCGAGTGGAGCCAGATTCTTCTCATGTACTCGCTTTACCTAGCCGGTACTAGATTCTGCTCAGGTGTCTTCGCTTGCTTGCCATTACTCTCCACGGACGGGATACGTGCGATATTCTCCTCAGGTGAGCCTAATAAGCCCTGAGTCTCCTCCAGTACTGTCGACGTCAACGGCAGAGTTATGCCACCGGCAGCTTTCGCGCTTGGCTAGGTGCCTCCATGTGCATGGTTCCCCCACTGGGTGACCACCACATGTATATTTCCACTGTAAGCCTCTTTGAGCAGGTGTCTTTCCCTTGGCAAGCCCCTTGCCACCCCTGGGGTTGAAATATTCCACCTGCGGCTGGACACCCCAGTGATACTCCATATGCAGCCCCCCGGGGTCATATGTGTATTCCAAGTCCCCCCCTTCGGGCTGGGCATAATTGCATATTTCCACTGAGATATGCTTCCCAGTGTACCTTGGTATTCCTGTGTTAAGTAGGAGTCCTTCGTCCATGCCAGTCTCACGACAGGGAGCTCAGACTTACGCAGGGCACTGGAAGACAGCCGAGGTGGCGTGATTAGACTGGGAACCCCATTCGTCGTCATCCAACGTAACTCGGAGTGACTACGAAAGGGAACGTCTCGGTTACGTATGTAACCCTCGTTCCCTGAGTAGGGAACGGAGACGTTACGTCTCCCTGCCACTTCCGCTGTACCGCTGGAACGCCGGAACGCCGGAGTTCAGTCTCGGCTCCTCAGCGAAGACATATCTGCATGTTGCCAGCGTACTTCCTTATATACCCAAGACGTGGGGCGGACTTACGCTATGCAAATTCCGCAGCCCCATGGCATTTCATTGCCATTGGCTCGTTTTATATACTTGAAGATGACAGGCTTTCTAAGCGAAACCCCATTTGTCGTCATCCGACGTAACGTCTCCGTTCCCTACTCAGGGAACGAGGGTTACATACGTAACCGAGACGTTTTGATGCCGCTTCTGTGTCACCTCTGCACTGCAAGGATGGATTTTAATTTAATGATTTAATTTGACATTGGTACTGTGTTATTCTAATATAATTTAAATTGAATGTTAGAATTTGACATAAAATTAATTTCGGTCACTACTGTAAACTGACCACTGCATAGAATATAAAAAATATGAATATCTTTGTAAGTCTACTGTGAACAACAGGCCTAAACCAGCCAGGGTACCAGTACAAAAACACAATCAGTAAAATATCATCTAATTATTATCAACAAAACTTTGAAAATATCACAACATATTTTGTCAGTATTGCACACCCCTAATGCATGGTATTAATTTAGATTTCTCAGGTCTTAAAAAGCCTTAAATTTGACTTTAAAAATTGTGCAGATACCCTACTTTACAGTCTGTCCACCATCAGGAGATTGTCTGAGGATTATGTAAAGGATGTACAGGAATGGATATTTCACATGAATCGACTGTAATTTATGCAAACCAAATATTAAAATGCAGTCTACATTAAAGGGATAGTTCGTCCAAAAATGAAAATTCGGTCATCATTTACTCACCCTCAGGTTGTTTCAAACCTGTATGAATTTCTTTTTTCTGCTGAACACAAAAGAAGATATTTTGAAAAATGTCGGTAACCAAACAGTTGATGGACCCCATTGACTTCCATAGTAGGAAAAAAAAATACTATGGAAGTCAATGGGGTCCATCAACTGTTTGGTTACCGACATTTTTCAAAATATCTTCTTTTGTGTTCAGCAGAAAAAAGAAATTCATACAGGTTTGAAACAACTTGAGGGTGAGTAAATGATGACCGAATTTTCATTTTTGGGCGAACTATCCCTTTAAAGACTTAAAGTGCATATGGAAGGTGAATAATAGTTTTTTAAATGTACTACTTATCCTGCTTTATTGCACTCTAAATCACAATAATGAACCACCATAGATTAATCTGTCCCGTTAGTTTTGTAATGAACCTAAAAGATCACTAATCAAACTGAAATAAAATTGCAATATTGTAGTGTGCTTATTACTTGGCAAAGGATGGTTGCGGTGGGATTTCAAGCAAAGCGCGAGCAGCTCATGATTTGCATCTCAGAGCGGCTCTTTTCAGTAAATAGCCTATCGCATGTGCTGTGAGTTTAACCTGCATTTTTGATTACTCCTGTGTATCCAGTTTGCATACATTTTGTTCTTGTATTGATGTTACATTTGTAGCATTTTTGCACTTTGCCAGGAAGTTTGAGATATAGGCTATATTTTTTGTGTGTTTTGGATAGTTTACAAAATCAAACGATTGGGACACTTTTTGCCATTGAAATGACTGGGAAAAATTGTCCCAGTCAACCTGAATTCACCCTACTCATTGAAACCATAATTGTATTACAACATGTTAAACCACATAAACCCCCCAAATATTTTACTTATAACATTCTTCATTAACAAATATTCAATTATTTGTAACAATGTCATTTGTAACATGTCAAAAAGATGGTTCATTAGCTTGCTACTTTTGAATAGAAACTTGTAGAGTAGCTACAAGCTTGAATGTAATTTTACTTTCACTTTTGAGCAGCTTGTAGCTTGTCAAACTACAGATTAAGAGTAGCTTCCCCAATAATGCTGTTAAAACATAAATTGTACTATGAAAAAAAAAAAACATTCAAGTTAAGTGGAATCAAACAATAGTTCATTGAACTCACCTGAGTTTCGCCAGTGTGCAGTTTGTATTTTCTAATCCGTTCTGGAGTTTCTTCACTCCTGAATCCTGCAGATTATTGTTGCTGATGTCAAGCTCTTTCAGACTGGAGTTTGATCTCAGGACTGTAGCGAGAGCGGAACAGCTTTCCTCTGTCAGACCACACTTACGCAGCCTAAAATGATGATCAGATGAGGGAGAATTTACAAACACATTTCCAGAGAAGTTGGTACATTTTGTAAAATGCAATAAAATCAACAGTCTGTGATTTGTTACTTTTCTTTAACCTTTATTTAACTGACCTTTAAGTACACCGAAAAGATTCACTGACCAACTTAATTGTGTTTTGAAAATAAATAAAAAATGTGACGGCTGCATCACACGCTAAAAGAGTTGGGACTGAGGCATGTTTACCACTGTGTAACATCATCTTTCCTTTTAAATAAACTTTTGAATTGTTTGGGAATTACAGTTTTGCAAGTGGAATTTTTGGCTAATCTCACTTGATACAAAACTTCAACTACTAAACAGTCCATGGTTGTTGTTCTCTGATTCTCCTTTTCATGATGAGTCATACATTTTCAATAAGAGAGATCTGGGACCGTATTCACAAAACATCTTAAAGGCCACCTATTATGCCCCTTATCACAAGATGTAAAATAAGTCTCTGATGTCCCCAGAGTGTGTATGTGAAGTTTTAGCTCAAAATACCCAACAGATCATTTTTTACAGAATGTTTAAATTGTCACTTTTTGTGTGTGTTCCTTTAAATGCAAATGAGCTGCTGCTGCACGGCACAGGGGGCGGAGCAGTGTCAGGACAATATCATCTCTCACGGAATGATTTAATCAAAACAGAAACTCTCAGTAGCGCTGTTCATTTCGACCCGGAGTCGGACAATAATGCCCACAGAGACAGAGAATATATGCTGTATAGATATAGAACAGGTATAGTTTAGTTTAATAACAGTTATAATGTATTTGTCATCTGCCTTTATCCACTATTAATACAAGCCTGTTGTAGCGGACCACAGTTTTACTCCAGAAAATCACTGTAAGAGCTGAATGAACAGTATAAGAAGTGCGCATTAAAGTCTTATCCATAAACTCTCTCTCTCTCCGTTTCATTATCATCAAGAAACACAGCAAAGTACACAAAACACTTGTTACAACTAACAGTAAACAAATATATACACCTTTTCAGTGGGTGCTTAATAAACTGGTAAACTTTATATCCGTAAAACGACTTGATGAGCCGTCATAAAGTGCACCCTCTCCCTTCCATTACTGCCGTAATCAGTACATAAGGCTTATCACTCCGGAGACTGTAAGATGGATCATGAACAGTTGTTACTGATCCATCCTCAAGTAACAACGGGAGTAAATAATGACTGTTCTGTCAGGTCCATTAAGTCAAGAACACAGACAATAAAAAAAAAGAATTTATATTGAATAGATTGCAAACAGGTTGATGTTCCTGAATTGAATTTGGCGGTATGGCTCTGTTCAGGGAGTCCTCTGACCTTTCATGAGCACCATGAAATAGCAAAGAGTCAGAGGACAGCAGCAGCAGCAGCATTAGGGAACGCTCACACAGTTTAGGACTGTGAGAGCTAAAATATCCCCCCTGTGAACAGAGCAAGCAACATGACATAAAGCAAATGCCACGTTATGCATAAGGAGGAGCTGGGGAGGTGGCGGGCAGCATAAGCGAGCAGCAAGCATGTATGAGCAACTGAATGTGCTTTAAATAGGGCGCCTTGTTTGAGCTTTGGCCATTGAGCAGCGAGGGGAGTTAACGAGCTAATGCAGCTCAGCTGGAGCAGATCAGCTGACGGGACAGTGTTGTTAGCAAACAGCATTAGCAGCGTCTTGACTACCTGGCCTGCCAGAACTGACGCTGACGCTCAATTTCTGTCAGGTCCATTAAGTCAAGAACACAGACAATAAAAATAAAGAATTTATATTGAATAGATTGCAAACAGGTTGATGTTCCTGAATTGAATTTGGCGGTATGGCTCTGTTCAGGGAGTCCTCTGACCTTTCATGAGCACCATGAAATAGCAAAGAGTCAGAGGACAGCAGCAGCAGCAGCATTAGGGAACGCTCACACAGTTTAGGACTGTGAGAGCTAAAATATCCCCCCAAACAAAACCACACCAGGCAATCCTCTGAGATACAGAGGATGATTTTATTTTAACAATTTATATGCTTAGTAATCTACAAATATACACAGATAATTTGCAATATGTTATAATCAGATGAGTCCTGACCACCCATGAGTTAGCAGAATCAGGGGACAGCAGCAGCAGTATGTTCTGATCAGATGAGTCCCCTGACCATTCATGAATTAGCAGAGTCAGGGGACAGCACAGTATGAGGAGATAGCAGCCGCATATAGGGACAGCATTATCAGCATGAGGGGATGCAGCAGCAGCATAAGGGCTCTCACATAATTTTGACTAGATGAGCTATTCCCCCCAAAACAGAAATTGAGTGTCTCGAACGGTGTCGTCTGAGCCACCCTAATTTAGCAATTATATTATGGTAAAAATTATTAATTAATTACTGAAATGACTATTCAAGACCACAATAGCTAAAACATGCTGTTACATAGAATTATCTGTCTTTGAACTGTTTTGACAGTCTACAGTGTAAGTGCTATGAAGAGATGACTAAGCCACCTTCTGAGAAACAAGCTAGATGAAGGAATTTAAACAGCTTTTTACCAGCGTACAGATCAGCAGAAGCGAGCAGCGAGCATGTATGAGCAACTGAATGTGCTTTAAATAGGGCGCCTTGTTTGAGCTTCGGCCATTGAGCAGCGAGGGGAGTTAACGAGCTAATCTAGCTCAGCTGGAGCAGATCAGCTGACGGGACAGTGTTTTTAGCAAACAGCATTAGCAGCGTCTTGACTACCTGGCCTGCCAGAACTGACGCTGACGCTCAATTTATGTCCAAGACTGTTATGTGACTGTTATGAACAATTATTGATAATTGTTCACATTAAACCATATAGATTTGTGGGTGAATGCCTAGTTGAGACTTGCGTCTTGAATGGTGATGCTAATTTCCTGCTCAGCTACTGTTCTGAATTTCCTGCTCAGCTACTGTTCGGAACTTCCTGCTCAGCTACTGTTCGGACGCTCTCGCTTACTGCTCCGCGCTTTGCTCTATCGCTTTTACATTTTATCTCCTATTTTCTTATATTTTATTTCCTTTATTTTATTTCCTTTTAATCACCTAATTTTAACTTCAGCAAATCAGCACAGTGCTCAGACGACAAAGTTTGGATTACTACAAAAACTGAGAATTCTTTTACCCGACCAGCTTACATTCCGGGAAAGGAAAACACAACTGCCTCAAGGATAAGAGAAAATGCCTCTTCTGGAATCTACTTGCTGCACCAACTGCCACAGACTTTTACAAAGGATTGCAGTTCTTGAAACAAAGTTACTTACGGGACCACCAAACCAGACGGAGCACACAACAGAGCTTCATCATGGACACCCTCAGCATACCGGTGAGTCCCATGAAACTAGTGCTCCTCGACAGGTAGAGAAACAAGCCGATCGACTTACTAATCGATGGCACAAACAGGGAGGGAGACCCAAAGGCACTCGAGACATCAGAGTGTCACGAGCATCACATATTGCCGCAGTAGCATCCTCTACCCCAGATACAGCTCTGACAAGGATTGCAAACACTGGTCTACTACCACCGCCTATACATCTTGAGAACAGATTTGAAGTGCTAATGAATGTAAATGAGGAATCCCCAAATGTGATGAATGTGATCGAACACAGACTGAATGGGCCAGTAGCTAACACTGATGCTAACTGGCGCTCAAGGTCGAGCAGACAGCGGCACTCAGCTCAGAGCGCAGCCGAGCCCAGGACTCTGATAGTGGGGGACTCCATAATCAGAAACATTAGCGGCAGGGATACAACTACATGCTGCCTTCCACAAGCAACAACTTCTGATATAAACAGGGAACTTCAGAACATTCTGATGAAACATAAGACTGCAAATCGACTCATCATTCATGTGGGGAAGAATGATATTCATAAAGAGCAGTCAGAACTCCTTAAGAAGGATTTCAATGAACTTTTTGAAACACTTAAAAGACTGAAAGTTCAAACATTCATCAGTGGACCACTCCCAGCAAGAGGAACAAACCGGTTTTCACGGCTGCTTGGGCTTAATACGTGGCTGCAAAAAACCTGCAATATAAAAGGAGTAAACTTCATTGACAATTTCAATCTTTTCTGGAGTCAGAGACAACTTTTTCATCGGGATGGCCATCACCCAAACAAACTTGGTTCAAGAGTGTTAAAGGACAATATCTACTTCTCCCACAATCATCCTTCTGCAGTGTGTGCCAATCCACTCAATCTGAACGGCACACACACACCTGGACACAGTATGAATGACCACGGGACTTCACTTCAGCAGCAAAATGGACATGATAACACCACTCCGCCACAACAACCTCTGCTCACGGACACAATATCAGCTGAGCCCTGTCCACACAGCTCACCACAGACAGACATATCAGAACTGCTCCAAGATTCAGCACCCAAGGACGAATTCCTGGAAAACAGCCAGGGAATCCAGGACAGCATATCACAACCTCCGATAACACCAGAGCAACAGCCCCTTTCACCAGACACTTTCTCCCTCTCCCCAGCAACTCCACTCCTGTGCTTCTCACAGAAAATGGAAGAACTGGTGCATGCTGGAACCAGACTATCCCACTCTTTTGCTGCAAGCCCCCAGATACCAACCAAAAAAAAGACAGGCACCATTACCACCAAAGCCTGCGGGCCCAGCTCGCCCTCCCCCTCCTGTGAGAGCTCTTCGGCCTCTGCCACAACGCCAGGGCCCACACCCTCCTCCATCTGCTCGAGGTGAACCGAAAACAACTGATACCAGCTCTCAGTGATATGTGTGGGGTCCCCGTTTTGATAACAGTAACTTTCTCAAATGTTTACAGAACAAACGGGAACCCAGTGTGCCTGTATCTTCCTCTATTGCTGTTCTATTACAAGATAGAAAGTCTAAGGCCTTCAATAGCCGTACAGCAAACCTAACTAATCTGGTGCCTCTTACACGTCAAACTAATATTGCTGTGGGGAAAAGTAAGTCTGTTAAGTTAGCACTCCTTAACATTCGCTCACTTAAAAATAAATCACTTCTAGTCAACGACTTAATAACCACAAACAATCTGGATTTTATGCTTCTAAATGAAACCTGGCTAGAAGACAGCTGCAGTGTGTAGCCACATTGGCTATGAATCATGGCTCATTGAATCAGAACACAAACGCACATTCCTTCTTGCTGTCCCACTCTGAACCCCCGAAGGTAAATCAGTTGTGTTGGCTCCAGTTAGTCTGCAACAAATAGAGATTTACGTCATAAATTGCACCTTGGAGGATAAAAAGTCAACACATTCCCTTACCTTTGAATAGGTCTGAATTCCATACCCCCTTTCCCCTCTCTGGACCACAGAGAGATAACGAAACTTGACCCTTCCCCCCACACACACACACACACACACACACACACACACACACACACACACACACACACACACACACACACACACACACACACACACACACACACACACACACACACACACACACACACACACACACACACACACACACACACACACACACACCCTCCTATAGAAATATAGTTTTAATGTATGTAACTCAGATTTGGGTTTGACCTTCCTGTATGCATGTTTTATTAATTTGTTTGATCATATAATTATGATTTTCTAGAGGTGTGGTTTTGAAATGTATTCTTTAATCAATAGTGTTTTAGTTAGAGAAGGTTCACTAACATTCTCTGGCAATCCCTTCCCCCCTGTGTTGAACTGTGTTTTATGGCCTAACGGAATGTCGACAACCCAGGAATCTCACTGAGATTCTGGCAGAGGAGCAGAATTAAAGTGTTCATCCTAGATATTTTATATGTATAACCATTGAAGAAATATGCAAACCTGAATGTAATTTCTCTTTTCCACGATTGTTCTTCTCTGTGATATGTTTTTGTATTCTTGTAAACCTTAAAGGAATAATGTTTCAGAGGTGCACACTGTTGCGAATTCATAGGTATATGTCATGTGGTCTTTTTAAAAGTCCAATTTTCATTCCCACTTGTAAATGCACATCACATTTTAGGTTAGTCTTATTCCCAGTTTGTTAATCGAACTTTTAATACTTATCTTACAGAGTAAGAAGGTACTTCTAGGCCGTAGCTTTTAAACATACCAAATTTGGTCTTGAATTAAACCTCCATATACCCGTAGGAAAGATATGGATACCAAATTATGATAAAATGCATTTTACTGCAGTTATAATTGTTTAACGTAGAAATGGCATGATCCTAAGACTGCCATAAAACATGCAAATCAAACTCATAGTGAGACAAAGAACTTTTCTCCCGCCTGGAATTTCGCGTTCCAATTGGCTCAAGCCCACGGAGGAGTGAAATTCCTGTGCCCTAGAAAAGCGGTTACACTCCGCGTTCCACTGAGTTCTGTTCTGTATTTCCTTTCGTCTTGTTTTGTTCCTGCACTTGCACGAACCCGCCTCGTCAGCGAGAAGACCTTATGCTCCCTTTGGGAGCGTTTTCAATTTTCTTTAAGTCTTTTCTTTATTTTCGTCTTCGGACTCCACGAAGCAAACGCAGCAGACAACTTCAACTCAAAGAGAAAGACTCTTTCGAAAACCCCGCTACCGCGCTCACCAGAAGACACGAGAGCGCGAGCCCTGCTTTCTTAAAGAAACACACGCACGCTGGTCTTAGGACACACGCATGAACTATGCGTTCTTCAGCAACAAAGAGAACCATTTTGCAAGATAAGTTTATTGAACTTTTAATGTGATTTTATTCCTTGCTGTCTCTCAAAAGGTTGCCTGTGATTTTGCCATGCAGAGATCATCTCGGTGATCTCTCTCATCCTGAACTTTAGTTTCACTTTCTCCCTTTCATCCTCTCCCTCTCTCATCTGTTATCCGTTTGGTCTTGTAATGTTTTCATCCGTATGTTTCTGTTGTAAATATGTATTTACTCTGTGTATACTCGTAGTTTCGATGTAGTATTAGTCTAATTATTAAATTCCATATGTCCTTGACTGACTCTGTTTTAATTGCCCATGTTACTTAGTCCCTGAAATGTTCGATCTTAGCTATATGCTTTATCTTGGTACGATTTAAGTAAGCTAATTTTACAAACATAGAAAGTTGTCTTTTCAAGGCCTGGGAAAGATACTCTTTCTCGTGTTTGTAAGAAGGATAATTGTCCTTGAGAATTAAGTTAATCTTACGTTCAATGTTTGCTGGACAAACAGATTGTTTGATAACTAAATTAATTCCATTAAAGTTATCCCATTACTTCGAGCTGAAATAAGACTATTTGATGTATTAATGACGAACCATAACCCGTTATGGTAATCATTCATATATCAATCTAGTTCAGCTGCGATAAATTAATTTAACTGTAACATACAAAATATTAATCATATTCATGATTAATTATTAAAATTCCCTATAGATCATTTGAGCTAATATTAATATTAATGTACAACCCATTGTTGCTACAGTTTGGTGGAGAATGCGGGCATTTCAAACTTTGTTATGGGCAATATTCAGTTTCAATCTGTTTATATGGTTATTAATAATTTTTGCGCATTATGAAATTATGAATTTGTGAGTTAAGTCGCTAAAGCGAACTCACTCCTAACTGACCAAGGCAAAAAGCCGAAGTCAGCAACGTTACATTTTTAACAAGTTGCTAAAATATGCCTAGACACATTTTAACACTGTTAAATGTGAGTAGACTGCAGTCCATATGAACATGTGCCTGTAAAGACGAAACAAAACTCTTTGCAATGTACATGTTGATATTAATAAACCGCCTATTAAGACGAAGAAATCTCTTTCTAGTGCGAGACATAAGTCTGATCGGGGCGAGTTTCCCCCCCTCAGCAGTATAAGTAAGGCCTGAATAAATTATCGCTAGTTGAAGTTATGGTTAGTCCAATAATGTCCAGCTAAGACGATTTCTCCTGTGGGTTACTCAGTGACTTAGCTACTCACTGTGGATCTACGCAAATCAAAAATCATATAAACAACACAGGTTTGATGATAGATTTGTAAATTGGAGTTTTGTTAGATTTAAGGAAAATCTAAATTTATAACGACAGACGTAAAATTCCTGTTGTTTACATTTGTGTGTTTTTGCAGCGAAAAGAATCCTGCAGACACCCTTCTGTGCAGTTAACTGACACAGAGAGATCCGCTGAGATCTAAAGTGTTTTTCTATTTGTGATTGTTGCAGAAAATCAGCGCGACGAGCGCGTGACGCGAGCTGAAAGCTCTTAGCTCTTGAATCACAGTAAAAATTGGTTGTAATTCCACTGACTAAACGCCAGAGGGCGTCCTTTAAGTGTGTGGCAGTTCTCAAATTACGCGCCCCACCGAGTCATCCGACGTCAGCACCACTCCCACTGACGTCAGCCTGCATGAGCACAATTACGCCATCTCGTGGCCAGTTATCAGATAACGCTCTCTTTACGGCTGAATTCATTTCCCTGTGAATTAATGTTTAAACTCTAAATAACTATCCGCATTTACAGCTTTGCTCGTGCGAATATTATTTTGTGTTACACAATTTTCCTGCTTTTGACTGATACATTTACTCTGAGTTTGGTTCAAACTAGATTTGAATTAAAACTTAGATTAAATCCCAGCCATTCCCTTAGAGGAAACAACGGCACCTAGTGGCCGCCTCCCGCTAGGTCGGTTCACTCAGCTCTCTTTTCTCTCTCTTCAAATCCTGTCAGGAATTGTTTATTTCCACTTTTCTATTTTGATTTATTTTATAGTTATGGCACTGTTACCAGTTCTCCTTTTACATTTTCTTTACATGTTCATTTAAATTTGATTTAAACGTTTGAATTTTAAATTTAAATTGAGTTGTCTATTCAGCCACTGATATCCACTTGGAGGAAACAGCACCATCGTGTGGCCTTGTGGATACTAAGTCGGCATCACTATTTTCCTCCTTTCACTCTTTTATCGTATTTCTCTCCTGATTATTTTTATAAATAGGACTGATACTTTATTGTATCTGGATTATTATAAGATATCATTCTGATTTTCACATTTCCTTACATGCTTATTTTAAATTTTAATTTAAACAAGTTTTGAATTTTTGATTTGAATTAAGTTCTCTGTTTGCCAGGTTAAGCACAGAGAGGGAGCACACCCCCTTGTGGTGAAAACCCACTACTGCGGTCTGCCTCTTCTTTTGGGTTCATCCTGTCATTTCATTTTGATTTCATTTTTAAATTTTTATTTTTATTCTATTGATTTTATTTCTACTGTTATTCTTTTCCTTCTCTCTCTTGGGTTAGGTCATTTTGATAAGTAACATTATCATAATCTCCTTTTGTTTATTATTATTTAGTAAAACCTTTGACTCTTATTGCCACATAAATAACTAATCCATTTGGTTTAAACAAACTAGCCTTAATTCACTTTAAGTTTCATTTGTTTATCCTTTGTGTATTTATAGGTGGCATTCACCAGAGCACTGTGGTGAGTTGCAGTCATCTCTGAGTGGTTCCCAGGGGCGAGGTCATCTGTCCGACGCTACCTGACGCTGGCCGTGTGTCTCGGACTCTTCCGAATCTCGTACCTCCGGTTGTGGCACGCCACCTCGACATCAGCAATTTGGCCCGCCAAAAGGTTAAGTCAACGGCAGCGACACACAAGGCAATTTTGAGACAATCACTCGAACTAGGGTCTGCTGAAAGGACCACTCCGAAAGGAGAGTTCCGAGGAAAAGTCCATCTTTCCGTGTCCTCTGATGATTGACACCTTGGCGTTGCCACTTTGTGTTTAAAGTCGCAAGTGGTTTGAGTGGGCACACCGTGGTACCGAGAGACGAGGTGGCCCGGGGGCACTGCGGTCAAGTGTTGGAGAACCGTCAGAGAAGTTGACCGAGCCACTGGTTTCCACCTGAGTGGCCTCAATTCACTGCAGGTAAACTAAATTTTGTAATTTAAAAACCCATTCCACTTACTATAAGCTACAGAATACTAGATATCTCCTGGATATTTTAAGTGTTGGCCCATCTCTTCTCTAAAAGAGAATTCATCTTCCTAGGTTTTCTACCCCGATAGCCCCACTCACCTGTTGGCCCTATCCTAAACCCTAGCAGTGGTAATAGCTTAGGTCTCTTTATCCTCTTGAACACGTACTGTGTTACTATTCTGTTTATTTAATTTCAGACCTAGTCATCACTAGTGTTTTGTTTTACCTCAGTCTTTTCTATCCTTTGTTCGGTTGTGATTCGTTTCTTTCATTTTCACCTAGAGACAAGTAACCTACGAGAGCCACCAAGGAAGCTAAATAATAGAGCGACAAACCAAACAGCCGGTGTCATCACGTGACCCGCGAGGCTACTGCCTGTCAAATCTTTAGTTCGGGTCCTTCGACCCAAGTCAATTGGCTCCGCTAACTGTCTAACTGTGCATCAGTTAGCCCAAAATTCTCATAAACGGCATAGCCCGTATGAGTATAGCTCATTAACCTTAGAACGAACTTGCATTGGTCTCTTTGTGTGTGTGCTGTGTTTCTCTCGCCTACAGCGAAGCCAATATGTCCCGTGCATCCAGTCCCGCGGTCTGTCGGGAGCACTTAGCCAAGGACGCCAGTGACCTGCAGCATCTGAGCCAAACGCAACTGGACACCGAGCTAGACGAACTGATAACACACGATCCTACCCGAAGCTACAACTACAAAGATACCAGGATCGTCAGCAGCGTCACCCACAACGTCGTCGCCCAGGCGAGGCTCAGCGAACGGCGCAACATCGACCTGGAGCAGCAAGCCACAACGCTTAAGCTTCAAGCGGAGGAGGCCCGGAAGGACCAGGCCCGAACCCAAAGTCGCCTTGATCAGCTCCTCCTCGAAACCCAGTACCAGCGCGAGAAAGAGGACGCCACAGATCCAGAGCTACAGAAAGAAGTAGAAAGACTTCGAAATGCCCTGCAAGATCTGCGCCTTGACACAGACCAAAGAGAACAGTTGGAGAGAGAAACCAGAAAAGAACTCGACGAAAAACTCCAACAAAGTGACGCTCTCCTAGAGAGAGCCGAGACTGAACGAAAAGAAGCAGAAGCAAAAGCCAGGGCCTGTGAAAAACATTTGCAAATGGCCCGAGCTATAATCGGCGAGCTTACTCTGCAGAGAGACGAGCTCCAAGATGAACTTGACACTGTTCATGCAGAACGGAGACATTCTTACAGACTGCAGAGTGGCTGGAACGGAGAAACACACATCACAGAGTTTCTCCCGGCCAGCCACCCCATCCCTTTCAGCCAAGAAACCAGAGCTGAAAAGGGAGATGTAAGCCCACGGCCCAAGATATCACCAGCCAGCTTTCAAGAACACCTGTCAGCAGCGAAAGGGGGAGGACCCTTCCAGAAAACCCATGCCACTTACCACGGCACGGCCCCCCGAGAACTTGACAAGCTAGCCCGAAACATTCCTATGTTCAACCCAGATTCTGCAGAAGATTATGACATTCACTCTTATTTAAGAGACATTGACTTTCACATGCAAACTGTCGCTAACGTGACAGCTTGGGACAATTTGTATCTGTTAAGAATAACGGCTAGCAGTGATGTTCGTAGCTTCCTAGACCGTCAACCTCAGACTGTCAAAACGGACTTCCAACAATTACGGCAAGCTTTGATCCGTGAATTCTCTGATCCAGACTCCGATCAAGGTTTCATCGTTGCTGTAGACCTCAAGCAAGGTCGGCGTGAACACCCCCAGATCTACTACAACCGACTCCGACAAGCCTTCTTCGGAGCACGGAATGAGCCCGGGATGGAACAGGACATCAACTTTAAAACTCTGTTCCTCAGAAACCTACATCCTACTTTAAGTTACCATTTGGGCGTGGCCGTGTGCCCACGTAGCATGTCTACACAACAGCTGCGAGAACTAGCCCATAAAGCTTACACCAAGCAAAAGACTATTTCTGAAAAGACTGTGAAAAACCCCACAATATTTTCTGTCTCTGAGCACTGTTCACAGCTGACTATAGAGGGCGCACAACAACCCCTCAGTCACAGACTTTACCACAGAGAATCAAAACCGTTCCAGGCCAGCAGATGGCAACACAATCGCGGTGGCGCTCGTCCAAAGCACCAGAGCGAGCGCTCTGAAAGATTCTGGGAAGCCGGCCGGCGACCCAAGAAGAACCGATCTCCATCGTCCAGGACAACAAGCCCCGACAGAGAGTGGAACCACTCTCGACACGACACTGGTAAGCTCAAGCCTAAGCTCACATCAGATAACCACAGTGCAGCCACGTCTGAGACAGCAGAGATCCTAAGGGTGCTGAAAGAGCTTCTTCACCAGACACGTCGCAAGAAAGACAAGAAGGACGAGCCAGACATCTTATGCCTAAGCATAAGAACTGAAAACAAACCGTCTGACCGCCATCTGACTGAGCCAAGCGCCTCGAACACTGCTCATCATCCACAGACCACAGAGCTAACTGTCACATCACAAGGTGACAGCATCACCAAAGCTCCACAGCTGACTGCTGCACACCATGAACGAAACAACACACTTCCTCAAACCAGGTACCAAAATACAAAGGTACCAGGAAACGCTGTTCTGTCTAACTGCCTCCACAGCAAGCTACACGAGACCGGTCCTAACCACCCAACGACCGTTACACCTGTCCCGATGCCAATGTTTTTGGGCAACCTGATCAAAAAGGGGGTGGCCCAAAAACTCTACCTGAACATCACGTTGGAAAAGGAAGTGAGCATGGAAGCCCTGATAGACACAGGATCAGACATTACAGTGATCTCAAATCAACTTTTCAAAAGACTCCAATTTGAAGCTAAGAGACAAGACCGAACTCTTACACCTCAAACTTGTGAACTGAACGTACAGTCATACTGTCAACATGACATCCGGCTCGAACAGGTAGCTCACATTCACCTGACAATTGGTCCTTTAAGTCTAGTCCATCCAGTGTTCATCTCAAAAATGGACACTTTTCCGTTCCTCATCGGCAGAGACCTTCTAGATCTCTTTGAACCGTTACTGGACTTGAAACAGCTCAAGATCTGGGCTCAAGTACGAGAACTTCACTCCCTCCAGTCACAGCCAGACGGTCACGTCACAAAGGTCACGGGAACTTCCGCAGAGCCAGACTTTCAGGTCACAGAGTTCACGGGAACTCCCACAGCCAGCCATGAAGACACAGACTCAGCACCAAGTCAAGGTTCAACTGTGCTACCCTGCACCTTACAGCCCACCAAAGACTTTGACACCTGCTGCCTCAAGGTCATGACTCACCTGCAGCGACATGACCTCACTCAAGCCATCGCCAAGCCTGGCGCACTAAACAACAAGCTGTGGTCACTTTCAACCCACCCACCCACCCTAAAGAAAGTGAAGCTTACACACAGCATAAGACCTTTACGAGCTCACCTACCTACCTCAGAGCCGCTTACGCTGGCTCCGCTGTTTGCAAAGACAACCATAACGGACATGCGGGCTTCTGTCACCTACATAAAGACTTTCCTTATCCACCCTCACACGCCGTCTGACCTCACTGACAACCAGTGCCTCAGACCAGTGCATGACACAACGCACATGCTGCGCGTACAGAACAACATTATGAGTTGTGCACCGATTGACATCACTATGCCAAGGCATGTAATGCCACGGCGCACAAAGGGGGGTAAACTGCTAATGTTCGTCTATAACGCATCATGTGCTACACACAGCAGCACCAGAGACACTGACGAGACACTGAAGCAAGCGACAAGCCGACAGCAAGATGTGGCAAAACATGGGCCAAGGCGAACTAAACCCAGTCGCCGCCCACGAAGTAAAAAGACTGCCCTGTCCAATCAAAGACAAGCCTTGCTGGCTTCTTCCTCCCCTTTCTCTCTCTCTCTCCCTGTTGTCTGTACCAGGTTGCTGCTGTGGTTCGCCATGCTGTACTGTCAGCCAACCAGAGGACAGCTGCCACTGAGAGAACAACTGAGACTCCAGATCACCGACGGCAGGACCTACCCCCAGCAAGTGCATGTTCGACTCATCCAGCCCTGCCCGGTCTACAGAGCACACTACCCCAGCTCCGTAGCCCAATACATCTGGACAAGTGCCCGACGGACAGAGGACTCCCTCTCTCATGCCGAGGCCAAGGTCGAACACATGTTCAACCAACTTGAGAAAGTGACTGTCACACAATCGGGACTCCTAAGCACCAACCACCACTCCAGACGGCTCCTGGGAGTGTTGCTCCGAGTCGTAGCTGCCACCAGAACTCTGTTTAACATTGGTACGTCCAGTGTAAATGCAGCAAACCAGACCGCAAACTCCATGAAACTGCTGTTTACTATCTTCCAGAATGACTTTGCCCAGACTCAGCTGGTTACAGCGCTAACGACAGACATGCTGTGGGAGGTTAGCTCCTCCAATGACAGCCTAGCCACAGGTGTAATCCCACCGTACCTGATACTAAGCCTGATGCTAACTGTGCTGGCTTCCGCCATCAACACGCCAGCTGACCTCCTACAAATACACCTGGCCTACTCTCTGGGTAGCGCCATCTCACTCTGCGTCGATCCCGAGCAGAGAGAAGTGGGTTTTCTCCTAAATCTGCCTATCATCGAGTCAAGCCAAGTCTACAGACTTACAGACATTGTCAAGGTCAGGTTTTGGAAAAACAACACCCACATCAAGATAAGCCCTCCAGACGTGGTGGCCTACCACGACAGCGACACACAACGGTACTCAGCTCCAAACCTGCACCTGTGTACTATGACCAAAGACATTCATTATCTCTGCCTTAGCAAACCCTTACTCAGAGACAACGCTGAAGAAACCTACGGGTTGCACCCCCTGGTCAGCAAAGTCACCCACACACAAGCAGAGATAGCAGGTGAAAGGTGGCGTGCTAACGCACCTGTGCACACCGCCACCGCCACTGTCACTCACGACCAGCATGACACAACCAGCCGTGTCAACATGCTCAACCAGAAAATGGGACTTCAAGTACTGAAAGGTGTCATCCTACACCTTGATGGCCTGACATGGTACCAGCTTCCCAGCAAAGAGTACCAGACAGCACTGAAACTACCATCCTCCAAAAACTTCAACGTCACCTTGAATCCAGGACTGGAACTCCGTAGTGAGAAAAGGGGGTCCCAACTCATGGACATTGCTCCTGCCAACAAAGCCCTCCGAGCACCGGCTCGACGGCCCGTTCTGAACACTTCATCTGCGGTCCGAGGCTGGAACGCCGCCGACATTGGGCTGTGCACCTTTGCAGGTAATCAGCCACACCCTAACACTAGGTTGGTCTCCATCCTGTACAGAAGACTCAACGAGATGCGATACAGCCAAGCGCACGAAAGCTGTGTCCAAAGGTTTCAGACGGAATCCCCGGAAAGGGGGTGTCAAGTCAGAGACCACGCCGAACCTCATCGAGCTGAATCCTCAGCTCCAAGAAACACCTGCCTTCCTACTGTCATGATCCACCTGCTACATGACCATCATGATTCACCGCCATGTGACCATTGTGAAGATTGTCGTCCGATGATGTCCACACAGGGACTTCATCGGACGAAAAGGGGGAATGTAGCCACATTGGCTATGAATCATGGCTCATTGAATCAGAACACAAACGCACATTCCTTCTTGCTGTCCCACTCTGAACCCCCGAAGGTAAATCAGTTGTGTTGGCTCCAGTTAGTCTGCAACAAATGGACTTTTACGACATAAATTGCACCTTGGAGGATAAAAAGTCAACACATTCCCTTACCTTTGAATAGTTCTGAATTCCAAACCCCCTTTCCCCTCTCTGGACCACAGAGAGATAACGAAACTTGAAACTTTCTACACACACACACACACACACACACACACACAAACATCCTCCTATAGAAATATAGTTTTAATGTATGTAACTCAGATTTGGGTTTGACCTTCCTGTATGCATGTTTTATTAATTTGTTTGATCATATAATTATGATTTTCTAGAGGTGTGGTTTTGAAATGTATTCTTTAATCAATAGTGTTTTAGTTAGAGAAGGTTCACTAACATTCTCTGGCAATCCCTTCCCCCCTGTGTTGAACTGTGTTTTATGGCCTAACGGAATGTCGACAACCCAGGAATCTCACTGAGATTCTGGCAGAGGAGCAGAATTAAAGTGTTCATCCTAGATATTTTATATGTATAACCATTGAAGAAATATGCAAACCTGAATGTAATTTCTCTTTTCCACGATTGTTCTTCTCTGTGATATGTTTTTGTATTCTTGTAAACCTTAAAGGAATAATGTTTCAGAGGTGCACACTGTTGCGAATTCATAGGTATATGTCATGTGGTCTTTTTAAAAGTCCAATTTTCATTCCCACTTGTAAATGCACATCACATTTTAGGTTAGTCTTATTCCCAGTTTGTTAATCGAACTTTTAATACTTATCTTACAGAGTAAGAAGGTACTTCTAGGCCGTAGCTTTTAAACATACCAAATTTGGTCTTGAATTAAACCTCCATATACCCGTAGGAAAGATATGGATACCAAATTATGATAAAATGCATTTTACTGCAGTTATAATTGTTTAACGTAGAAATGACATGATCCTAAGACTGCCATAAAACATGCAAATCAAACTCATAGTGAGACAAAGAACTTTTCTCCCGCCTGGAATTTCGCGTTCCAATTGGCTCAAGCCCACGGAGGAGTGAAATTCCTGTGCCCTAGAAAAGCGGTTACACTCCGCGTTCCGCTGAGTTCTGTTCTGTATTTCCTTTCGTCTTGTTTTGTTCCTGCACTTGCACGAACCCGCCTCGTCAGCGAGAAGACCTTATGGCTCCCTTTGGGAGCGTTTTCAATTTTCTTTAAGTCTTTTCTTTATTTTCGTCTTCGGACTCCACGAAGCAAACGCAGCAGACAACTTCAACTCAAAGAGAAAGACTCTTTCGAAAACCCCGCTACCCGCGCTCACCAGAAGACACGAGAGCGCGAGCCCTGCTTTCTTAAAGAAACACACGCACGCTGGTCTTAGGACACACGCATGAACTATGCGTTCTTCAGCAACAAAGAGAACCATTTTGCAAGATAAGTTTATTGAACTTTTAATGTGATTTGATTCCTTGCTGTCTCTCAAAAGGTTGCCTGTGATTTTGCCATGCAGAGATCATCTCGGTGATCTCTCTCATCCTGAACTTTAGTTTCACTTTCTCCCTTTCATCCTCTCCCTCTCTCATCTGTTATCCGTTTGGTCTTGTAATGTTTTCATCCGTATGTTTCTGTTGTAAATATGTATTTACTCTGTGTATACTCGTAGTTTCGATGTAGTATTAGTCTAATTATTAAATTCCATATGTCCTTGACTGACTCTGTTTTAATTGCCCATGTTACTTAGTCCCTGAAATGTTCGATCTTAGCTATATGCTTTATCTTGGTACGATTTAAGTAAGCTAATTTTACAAACATAGAAAGTTGTCTTTTCAAGGCCTGGGAAAGATACTCTTTCTCGTGTTTGTAAGAAGGATAATTGTCCTTGAGAATTAAGTTAATCTTACGTTCAATGTTTGCTGGACAAACAGATTGTTTGATAACTAAATTAATTCCATTAAAGTTATCCCATTACTTCGAGCTGAAATAAGACTATTTGATGTATTAATGACGAACCATAACCCGTTATGGTAATCATTCATATATCAATCTAGTTCAGCTGCGATAAATTAATTTAACTGTAACATAAAAAATATTAATCATATTCATGATTACTTATTAAAATTCCCTATAGATCATTTGAGCTAATATTAATATTAATGTACAACCCATTGTTGCTACAAGTGCAACAATCCTCAATGAAGCAGCCCCCCCGAACTTTACTTTTATGAGTGTCTGCAGAGCTGTTAGGAGAGGTGGGGGTCTAGCTGCTCTTTTTAAAGATATCTATCAATGTAAGCAAATATCATTTGGGAATTACCCTTCTTTCGAATATCTGGGTATTGTGTTAAAAGGTGCTCCACGCATTTTACTTATCATTATTTACAGGCCTCCAAAATACTCTCCAGCCTTTGCTGAGGACTTCACAGAACTGTTATCAACAATTACATCAGAGTTTGACTGTTTTGCCATTGCTGGAGATTTTAACATCCACATAGATAATGCAGAAACCAATATGGCAAAATAAATCAATACTGTTTTAAAAACTTTTGATCTGACTCAGCATGTTCATGGACCCACACACAATCGTGGACACACTCTAGATTTACTTATCAGTAAGGGTCTAAACATTTCATCGATTGTTATTAAGGATGTAGCACTGTCTGATCATTTCTGTATTTTCTTTGATATATTGATCTCTCCTGCCACTGAAGCTAGATCTGTGTCTGTCAAGAAGAGATGCTTAAATGAGAACACTAGTGTACTATTTATGAAGGCTATATCCTTAACACCAAGCATATCTGCAGACTCTGTGGATTTTCTCCTTGATTCCTTTAACTCAAAAGTTAAAAGTGTAATTGATGATATTGCTCCTGTTAAAGTCAGGAAGAAGAGTGGCAGACAAAAAGCACCTTGGAGAAACTCAACAGCAGTGCAAAATATGAAAAGACAATGCAGAAAAGTAGAGTGCATATGGCGGAAGACAAAACTTGTAGTCCATTATAACATCTACAAAGACTGCATCCATGCTTTTAATATGGAACTAGGCAAAGCTAGACAGACTTTCTTCTCAAATATTATAAACAGTAATTTAAACAACACACGCACTCTTTTTGCTACTGTAGAGAGACTGACAAACCCCCCAAGCCAGATTCCCAGTGAAATGCTCTCAGACAACAAGTGCAGTGAGTTTGCCTCTTTCTTCTCTGAGAAAATCAATAATATCAGAAAGGCGATCAGCACATCTTTGAGTTGCCCTGGGGTTAGACAGACCATCAAACCACATGAGAAAGTAGTTACTATGTCTGACTTCAAAGAAATTGATGGCAAAATTTTGGAAGAAACCGTACAGCACCTTAAAACATCAACCTGTGCTCTTGACACACTTCCCACATCATTTTTCAAAAGTGTGTTAAACAGTTTAGAAGCAGATCTTCTAGAAGTGGTAAATGCTTCACTTCTCTCTGGGAGTTTTCCAAACTCCCTGAAAACTGCAGTTGTCAAGCCCCTCCTGAAAAAGAATAATATGGATAAGACCATATTAAGCAACTATAGGCCGATCTCAAATCTTCCTTTCATAGGCAAGATCATTGAAAAAGTTGTCTTCAATCAGCTGAACAAATTCTTATGCTCGAATGGATACTTTGACAATTTTCAATCTGGTTTCCGACCGCACCACAGCACAGAGACAGCGCTCATAAAGATAATAAACGATATTCGCTTAAATACTGATTCAGGCAAATTATCAGTGCTGGTACTACTCGACCTCAGTGCTGCATTTGACACTGTCGATCATAACATACTTCTTGACAGGCTGGAAAACTGGATGGGGCTTTCTGGGAAAGTCCTAAAATGGTTCAGGTCATACTTAGATGGGAGAGGTTATTTTGTGAGTATAGGAGATCATAAGTCTGAGTGGACATCCATGACATGCGGAGTCCCTCAAGGCTCAATTCTTGCGCCACTCCATAATGAGAAAGAACCAAATTGCTTACCACAGCTATGCAGACGACACACAGCTCTACTTAGCCCTATCGCCTAACGATTACAGCCCCATTGACTCCCTGTGCCAATGCATCGATGAAGTCAACAGTTGGATGTGTCAAAACTTTCTTCAGTTAAACAAAGACAAAACTGAAGTCATTGCATTTGGAAACAAAGATGAAGTTCTCAAGGTGAACGCATACCTTCACTCTAGGGGTCAAACAACTAAACATCAAGTCAGGAATCTTGGTGTGACACTAGAGTCAGACCTTAGTTTCAGTAGTCATGTCAAAGCAATAACTAAATCAGCATACTATCATCTAAAAAATATTGCAAGAATAAGATGCTTTGTTTCCAGACAAGACTTAGAGAAACTTGTTCATGCTTTCATCACCAGCAGGGTGGATTATTGTAATGGACTCCTCACTGGCCTTCCCAAAAAGACCATAAGACAGTTGCAGCTCATACAGAACGCTGCCGCCAGGATTCTGAGGAGAACCAGAAAATATGAACATATCACACCAGTCCTCAGGTCTTTACACTGGCTCCCAGTTAAATTTAGGATTGATTTTAAAGTATTATTACTGGTATATAAATCATTTAATGGCCTAGGACCTCAATACATTGCAGATATGCTCACTGAATATAAACCCAACAGATCACTCAGATCACTAGGATCATATCAGCTAGAAATACCAAGGGTTCACTCTAAGCATGGCGAGTCCGCTTTTAGCTATTATGCCAGCCGCAGCTGGAACCAGCTTCCAGAAGAGATCCGATGTGCTCCTACAGTAGTGACTTTCAAATCCAGACTCAAAACACATCTGTTTAGCTATGCATTTAATGAATGAGCACTGTGCCAATGTTCGTCCGACTGTTTGTACTGTACTGTATTTTATTTTTTATTTTTCTAAACTGTTTTAATTATTCTTATTTCTTTTTATTATTTTAATTTCTTCTATGTAAAGCACTTTGAATTGCCACTGTGTATGAAAAGTGCTATATAAATAAACTTGCCTTGCCTTGCCTAATTTCACAAGAGAGAGTTCAAATGTTAATTTCCAGAAAGGTCCTTTGTCTTCAGGGAGTGGTTGTTCCTCAAACAGACTGCCCAGCATTTTCTAATTTCTCAAGTCTTACAATAGGAACCCATTCTATGAGTGCCTATCTGTTTTCAATGAAGCTAACTTCGGCAGCTTGGTGTCATTTACACACTCATTAAACTTTGACGGGCGAGGTGCTGACAAAAGAGGGTCATTGCGACACTGTAAAATGAGGGCGCCATGCAGCCATGTGCTTTTTTAAACAAATTTAATAGGGTTTAATGTTACATTATCAGCTTGGAAAGTACGCTAATTTGACTAGAAAAAATGAAAGGAACAATTCAGGAAAAAGGTGGATTGGCAGAAGTACTTGCTTTTTGGTGTGTTTGCATTGCAGGAACTAGGAATGATTTTACTTATAGAAACTCCTTTTAAGGGGAACTAAATTAGCTCTACTTCAGAGTAGGGTCTAAACCAGCACTATGGGTACTATAGTGATGTAAGTGTACGCTAACTGGCTGAATACATGAGAAACACAGACACTGAATATTTTGATGTGTAAACACAGTTTACATATACTTACTGCAAGCTTACATCACTGAGTTCCAACTGGCGGTGTGCATGCAAACAGGAAAATTACCCCAGGGGAATATTTATTCTCAGGGGACCGCCCTGGTGACTAGTTCCTATAACTAAGTTCCTATAACTACCCAGGTGCAAAAGTCCTTAAAGAATGGTTTCAAACTAATTTTAGGTTAAGGGCCAGAAGGGCAGAATTACTTTTCTTCTTTTTTTTTTTTTTTAAACCTTAGTGTGCTGACAATTACATTAATATTGACCATACAAACTACAATTTCTATCCGTCTGTATTCAGCGTGTGCCTGTGTTAACGTATACAAATTGTGCATGTTTTACACAAGCTGTTTTTCGCAGGTCCGGAATAGAGATCGGACAAAATAAAAATAAATAAAATTATGTATAAAAAATAATAATTTACAATAAATAATAATATTTTGAGAAAGGTCTGAGGCACTCAGGAGGATGAAGATTAAAAAGCCTTTATTAATCCATGGCTAGTATAAAAATAAAAACATGCCTACGCGTTTCAGCCAACAAGGCTTTCGTCAGGGCTTGAAGTGTTTTGACAAACAGATCACTTCCTTATTAAGACCAGTAATCAATAACAGCTGCTTAGGTTGAGCAGGTAAGAAGTCACATGATTGGATGACTAGTGTCACAAAAATTACTTATGATCATTAGTCCTGTTAAATTTTGACTACAGGACTAATGATCGTAAGTAATTTTTGTGACACTAGTCATCCAATCATGTGACTTCTTACCTGCTCAACCTAAGCAGCTGTTATTGATTACTGGTCTTAATAAGGAAGTGATCTGTTTGTCAAAACACTTCAAGCCCTGACGAAAGCCTTGTTGGCTGAAACACGTAGGCATGTTTTTATTTTTATACTAGCCATGGATTAATAAAGGCTTTTTAATCTTCATCCTCCTGAGTGCCTCAGACCTTTCTCAAAATATATGTGGATCCCTTGACTGAAGAGCACCAGAGGTATATATATATATATATATAATTTTATACCCAAGAAGCACTCTCAGCATTCTCCTGTCTTTTGTATCAATAAATAATAATACTCACATCAGTGTGTTGATTTCACAGAGTTTATCCTGCAGTAGAGCAGTGATCTGATTCACTCGTGTGTCTCCTAGTTCACGTTCACTCAGATTCAGTTCTCTCTGGAGTAACGGATTTGTACCCACAATTCCTCTCACATACTGACAGGCTTCATCTGCAGCAAAACTTTGTAATATCCTAGAAACAAAGACAGTACATTGATATTTCACAACTGTACACGGCACAGATGTGGTAAAAGAATATTGTTGCAAGTAAGTGCAGAAATATAGTTTCATGGTTTAATGTTGCAGTTTAATTTGTAGAAAACACTCACCTCAGTGTTTTCAGTGAATGGCAACTATTCTTTTGTACATTAATGAGGTGTTCCACTCCTGATTGTCCAGGATCATTTCCTCTGAGATCCAGCTCTATCAGGTGTGAAGGGTTTGATCTCAGAGCTGTAGCCAGAGCTTTACAACCTTCTTCTGTGACACTGCAGTCTGAAAGTCTAGAAAACATGAAAACTTTAGAACTAATAGTCAGTTTTGAACTGTAAATAGTTGAGAAAAAAGGCATGTTGTGTAACAGTATATTGGATTAGTATTCTTTCTTAAAGGGCTGGTATAAAGCCCTTTTCACAAGATGTAAAATAATTTTCTGATGTCCCCAGAGTGTGTATGTGCACACTCTGCTGCTGCTGCTCCCGGCACAGAGGGCAGAGGTACAACAGCTCGTTCTTAGCAGCTTCGATTGCCTCACACACACATGAACTGAAAATTTCTAAAACCTTTAGCCTTTTATGATCAACCCAGAGTCAGACAACATGTAGAATGCAACAGGGCATTTCTGAATTATTAGAATAATTTCTGGTAAATTGATGAATTTATATTGCTGATGTGGAGTTAACTATCTTCTTGTCATTGATTAGCATATTCTGTAATGATAATCTATGAATCGTGTTCAGGGGGCGGGGTTTATGTAAATTCTAGGGTTGGTGATGTCACTAACCCGGGAGGAATGTGGTGTAGTCTCTACCAGCCGTTTGTTGTAGTCCTTAAAAAGTGATTTCTGTAAAAGCAAATATCTCCCTTTGATTTGAACTTTGAGCGTTGTAACTTTGCAGATGTTGTTTATGATCAAACAGCAACATTACACACTAACTAAAGTTAGAAAAGTGAAATCATAGTCAACCACCCCTTTAAGTGACAGCAGCCTAATAAACCTGCTACTATCATTTTAATCAAAGAACAAAAGACAAAGAGAAAAACCCCTCACTGCTCTTGACTCAATAACCTTTGTAACTTTATTTGTAAGCATTAGCACCTGAAAAACATAAAGCCGTGTTTATTTCACTTGTCTTTTCATTCTATTGTATTGTGCCACTGTTTGCTATTTATTTGTTCCTATTTTATTACTACAAAACAAAATTAAAAAACTATTCTTAGATTTTTCCTCACTTCTGAAGGTGAGTGGACTCAAATATATACAACTGATAAGCAAGTGTTGTGGTGTTGAGTGTATATGATGGTGAAATATACTCACTTGAGTATCTCTAGTTCACACACAGGATTCTTCAGTCCCTCACAGATCTCTTTGACTCCAGAGTCCAGCAGACGGCTGTTGTTCAGGTTCAGCTCTTTCAGGATGGTTTTAGAGGAGAGAACAGTAGCTAGAACTGAACAGCTTTTCTCTCTCAGATCACAATTATTCAGCCTAAACACAAAAACACCATAATTTATTATTCAGCACATATTCAACACACATCAGATCAACAGCTCTTCATATCTGCTCACACAAGTGCCTGACAGTCTTTTATAATCAATTAACGGAGAAGTTATAATGTATAAATCATGTTGACTCACTTGATTTTCTCCACTTTGCTATGAGAGTCCATCAAAAGAGCAGAGAGCTTCTCTCCATCCAGATCTCCTAATTTATCTTCACTCAGATCCAGTTCTGTCAGTAATAATGGACTTTTACCCAGAACTTTAGTGAGATAGTCACACGCTTCCTGTGCAGCAACACTTTTCAAAAACCTACAGGAAGTAGAATTACAAATCAGATAATATTCCAATTTTATGCCTTTTGCAGCTTCATCCTGAATGAGTCACTAAACAGAGTAGAATGATTTACTACAAGCATTTGTATCAATGAATTAAACCAAAATGAAATTTACAGCATGTAATAACCATAAAATATACATAAACATACAGAACGCAAACAAACAATATGCCATTTTCATGTATAAGCAAACACCAGCGAGAGAAAATACAGAAAGAATTACTTCTTTACACATAAACAGAATATCTATAATTACAGTAGCTGATCAAATCTAAAACATGCCCAAAACTAATACTAACAGAAAATGATAATGTGATATGATAATTTGTCCAAACACACATGACACCGCCAGACAAATACACTGAATCATTATCAGAAATTATATGCTGAACACAAATATAACAAAACTACTTATTAATGGAAATAATAGTGGAAATTCTATTGTCCCAGTGATCAGCCAATAATATCTCGGCCACTGATATATTTTGCACCTCTAGTCCAGTGTAGTATTAATGTATAGTGTTGTGTAATATCTGGTTAAAATCATAGTTATGATAATTGTCTCGTTTATCACCTGATGTTCTTTAATGTACAGCGTTTATCCTTTAGTAAATCACTGAGCTCCTTCACTCCTGATTGTCCAGGATCATTTCCTCTGAGATCCAGCTCTATCAGGTGTGAAGGGTTTGATCTCAGAGCTGAAGCCAGAGCTTTATAACCTTCTTCTGTGATACTGCAGTCTGAGAGTCTGTGTATGAAAGAAGCTGTTTAGCACTTAATGATCTACACTACATAAGCAAAACACATGTATAAAGTGAGATGACTTTATTTAAATCATAAAAAAATAATAATAATCATAATTATTATTATAAAAAAGCATTGCTAAATGCTTGGCAATTTGAAAATTTGGTGTGAAAATTTACCAATATGTTTATTTTAATATTAGCAAAAATCTGACCCCACAGATAAGCAACCGATGTCTTAAAGGGATAGTTCGCCCAAAAATGATATTTAGCCCATAATTTACTCACCCTCAAGCCGTTCGAGATGTATATGTCAATCTTTTTTCAGACGAACACATTTTCAGTTATTTTAGAAAATGTCTTAGATGTTTCAGTGGTTATAATGTGAAGCAATGGGGTCCAGCTCGTTGAAGTCCGCAAATGAGCATGCATCCTCCACAAAAGTAATCCATCCGGCTCCAGGGGGATAAACGAAGGCCTTCTGAGGGTAATCCGTGCGGTTTTGTCGTAAAAATATACATATTTAAAACTTTATAAACGAAAATAACTGGCTTCCGGTCGCGGTCGACGCGCGTTCATGGAGATGGATGCTGGCATATGGCGTAGGAAGCGTCGTGACGTAGAACGAACGTAGAGTTTTGTTTTGCTCTGCTCTCTGGCTGCACTGTCACGTTCGTTCTACGTCACGACGCTTCCATCTCCGTGAACGCGCGCCGACCGCCACCGGAAGCCAGTTATTTTCGTTTATAAAGTTTTAAATATGTATATTTTTACGACAAAACCGCACGGATTACCCTCAGAAGGCCTTAGTTTATCTCCCTGGAGCCGGATGGATTACTTTTGTGGAGGATGCGTGCACATTTGCGGACTTCAACGAGCTGGACCCCATAGCCTCACACTATAACCACTGAAACATCTAAGACATTTTCTAAAATAACTGAAAATGTGTTCGTCTGAAAAAAGATTGACATATGCATCTCGAACGGCTTGAGGGTGAGTAAATCATGGGCTAAATATCATTTTTGGGCGAACTATCCCTTTAATATAACTTAATATATAATTTCAATTTCATAGAAACATATCAATGTACAAAAATGGTAATTTCAATTAAATGGACATTTACACACACAAAAAAAGTACATTATCACGCAGAAATGTAGATAAATGAAAATACACACTTAATTTTCTCCAATATGCATTCAGGATTTTCCAACAGAACACAGATGTTCTTTATTCCAGAGTTTCCTACTTTATTCTCACTCAGATCCAGCTGTATCAGGTTTGAAGGGTTTGAATTAAACGCTGAAGTCAGAGCAGCACAACCTTCTGCTGTAATACTGTTATTATTCAGCCTGAAGAGAGAGAAAAAGACAGGAACCATTCTTCAGTTTATTTCCAATTCCAAACCTTTTTTTTTTAATGAACAGCAATGACAGTCTTAGGGTACGCTTACAACGATATGCTTAAAACGATATGCTGAAAAGTTTTCCCTTTGAGTTTTCCACGTACAGGCGACATCATTATCAAAACGATCCCCTTTCACACAGATCCGCAAAACTGATTGAAAGCGCTGTATTCTGCTGCCAGGCCACTAGATGGTGATGAAACACTATAGACTAAACACATAATGCACATGTGCATGTGCATGACGTCATCGTCTTCAAAGATTTGCGTTTTTGCTGTTTTCACTGAGAAAGGGGGGCAGGGTTTCATATTATTTTGAAGTTTCCCCGGGCGCTGCCATTGGCTAGCGGACCCCCACCTGCTGTTAGCCTCCCATTGACTCCCATTCATTTTGGCGTCACTTTGACAGCAAATAACTTTACATCGGAGGCGTTTAAAGACTCCATTTGTCCATTATTTATTTCTAAAGAAACACGAAAATGTATAAAAGGCTTCATTACCTTGTAGCTTCCATTACAGCCCCGTAGAAGCATTTTTTGTAATAATAGGCTAACGATTGCGTCATAACCACGCGACTCTCTGTCGTACAGTAAAGAATTACCGTATGGACAGGAGGAGAAGCTCGCGGGCAATCGGGGGGACGTGGAGGCAAAGTGACAAAATAATTCATCAGAATACCTAGCAAAAGTTTCTCCTGCTCCAGCTCATGGGCAGCTCCTACTCACACTCTCCGTCTCTGCAAGTTTCGGAAGGGAATGATTCAGATTTCTCTCGGCACAGCTACTAGAAGACAGACAGGTTACTCACGTCACATCTACGTCGTCAAGCTCATTTTGAGTCTGCGCAGTACACTCGACCCCCAGGAAGTAAGAGCTTCTATTTGACTTCACTTGTCTCCGTTGAATCCAATGGGGTCGCTGTGTCCAGTTTATATACCGTCTATGCACTGAGACCGTTTTCAAAAAGTTGCACTTTGAAACCCGTTTTCAAAACTTCCCGTTTTCAGGCACCCAAAACGCCATTGTCGTGTAAATGAATATGGGGATCATTTTGACAATGTTGTTGTCTGTGAGCGGAAAACTCAAAAGGAAAAACTTCTCCATTTTAAGGATCGTTGTCGTGTAAATGTACCCTTAATTGCTTCTTCTTGTATTATTGTCATTTGTAAGTTATAAGTGGCATAAATGCAGGTTTATGCACAACTGCCAGCCTGCAGAGTGAGTAGACTCCAGAGACTCCAGTGGCTTCAAACACCTGTTTGCTGCTCAACAGTGGATTTTTTTTATAGCTGGCCTTTTAATACAATTATTATTATTTGTTTTACAGAAACATTCCTTAATAAGCCTTTGTCTGATCGAGTTCTTCTGTGCTCACAAATCTTTTGACAGTTTGACAATCTCTATTTAGTTTTCACCAAATTATAGTTTTCATGCCTTTTCATTCCAAAGACAATGCATTATTTCATGCTTTTCATCTTCAGAAACATCTTTCTTCCTCTGCATATTGCATGAGGACTGCTTAATAATGTGGAACAACCTCTTTAAGAAATGTTACCATTTACCTAAGACGATTTGGCAAACTACTATTCAACTTTATAGTATTTTTAACTTTATAGTAACTTTATTTAAAAATCCACAGTACCCTCAAGACTATAACCAACAAAGGTCCAAGCAGGCTCCAAGATGTCTGCTCTAGCACCGATATCAACTTTTCTTCTCCTGCTGACATTAGCCAGTCTCATGGACTTCAGAGACAATCCAGGTGCAGGAAGGAAAGATAGATAAAGCCCATAAAAAGCACTTCTCTCCATTTGATTCATAGAACTTCAGCATCAATGAACTTATTCATATATTATTCTCTCTCTTGCTTATTTCGTGCTGGATTGCTAGACCCGGCCAGGAGACCTAACGTACTATGCATATTGACTGATACCTAAACGTGGAATTATTTCACTCATCTGCTTGGATTGTTTGGCCCGGTCAAGACTGCTAAGTGTAACTGACGGGCAGCTGCCACGCATCCCCCCCCTTTTCCCTGTTTTGCTTTATGCGAGCCCTCTCAGGAGTGATCCACTAACACCGTTCGTTGGTAAGTCTCTGCTTGCTTTGCTTTGTAAGAGAGTTTTTGCCTATTTGAACTGTTGCTGCTACACGAGGGATTTGGCCACCTCTGTTGCTTGTCCCTTAGAGTGCAAAGTGGTTGCCCTGTTGGCTAACGTGTTAAGTTTATAGAGGTTGGGTCTGAGTGCATGGCTATTTGCTGTTGTGTTTGGTACACTTGTTTGGACTGAGCTAAATGGTGTTCTACACATACCCCTTCCTAATGCATTTAACAATCGTGACGCTGTTCTGGTTTCTTGTCTATGGGCCAGAATACTTATGCTACGGAGAGCCTAATTATACGCATGGGCTCCTCTATGACTCTGGCATGGCATTAAGATCAGGGTGGAAATTATACCGCGGCCACGCGGCCATGGCCGCCGTTGCCCTACACTTTGGCCTTCATGCCCCGTGAAAAAAAAATCATCGTACGGCCACAGTGGCCTGTGTGACCTGGCCCTGTCCAAGTTCCACCCAAGTAGTCTCTGAACTTCAATTAGTTTGTGGATTCGCGCAGGTGCAGTGTCATAATCACATCGATGATCTCACGCATCAAAACAGCAGTGCAAGAAGCATGTAACGTCAGCACCAACAGAAGAACGACACTCTGTTGTCGACACTGGTGCATAGATATATACACTAGATTTCGCCTTGGCTACGGCATTCGTTCATGAACTGCCGTAGCCGAGGCAAAATCTATATGTCTATCTATGCACCAGTCTGCGCACACGTCACACAGCAGGAAGCGCGGGCGCCCTCAGATCACTTGGACGTCGCTGTGTTACAAGAGGTAAAAACGATATAAATACTGTTCGTTTTCTCACACAAATCGCTCGTTTCGTGTCTTAGGCCATCAATGTGTACTTACGATGGGGAATTGTTTAATTTGGACGATGGGGAATTGTTTAATTTGGACGATGGGGAATTGTTTTAATTTGGACTCTGGTTGCTCTTTGAGACCGTGACCATAGACCTGCATTATATGACTGACAGACAAGAACGGTTTGACCTAAAAATATCAAAATCTATTTGCTAGTAGATAAGTGCCCTTTTCAGAAAAGGGCCCTATGCAAGGTTCCAGAGGTAACGGCGTCGGCACACTGAAGCGTTTTTTTTTTTAATAGTTCAAAGTTACTATAAGATTTAATGTTATTACCTTGACAAACTATAACTTACATCATTAAAAAGATATAAGACTCACGTTTCAGTATTTGACCACTATTGTATTCTGAGAAATTTATATTGACAGTTATGTCTTAATTTGTGTCAGGAGTTAAGAAATGCAAAAATGAGTCGATACCTTTAATATGAATTATGAGCGTCAGATGCTCCCATTCATAAAAAACTCCTGTGCTGTCGTCATGAAAGCGATTCACAAAACAACGTCCCTCGCGGCTTTTAGCTCAAAAGTGTGCAGATTTGGAGAAATATTGATATATTCTCAGTTTACATCAGATTTCTATTGACAGGAATAATATTTTATTGAATTTATAGCCAAATGCGTCGATGTAATCATTATGAGCGCTGTATACTGATGTGCTGTGTTTTCAATTCATACCAGCAGCCTCTACTGAACATTATAGTCCATATTTGAAACACATGAAGAAGAGCGTTCGACAATGCAGGAAATTATTAATTTATTGGCATTTGTGTTGTTTCTGAATGCTTTTATTGGCATTTGTGTTGTTTCTGAATGCTTTTATTGGCATTTGTGGTGTTTCTGAATGCTATTGGCATTTATGTTGTTTCTATTGTTGTGTGAGGGTGTATACCTTCTGGATGTAATGGCGCGCTCTCTCTCTCTCATTAAAAAATGTTTTTTTTTATTAAAAAAGTCATAATCCATGTCTTATTCCAAATTAGGATGTTATGGTATCAATCTGAATGGGAAAACCATCGAATTGTACGATGGCCTTTGTGCCCTGTCATATGGCCTTGGTGCCCCTAAAAAAAAAAAAAAGGTGGAGGCCAAATGGCCTTGCCCCTAAAATTACATAATTCCCACCCTGATTAAGATACTCGTCAACTTATCTCCACTACCTCGGGAACAAAGTCTATAAAATTCCAGATGTTCTCCGTGCACACCAACATCTTGGTCTGCTGCGTTGTCCCAAATATTTACATAGGGGCTCTGGTCGGAAGTTTGCTCGCTACCACCACTCTAACAACATCGATTCACTGTGGAGTTTGTCTCGTAGAGAGACGTCGCCTATTGCGGGGCGAACTGTCGACTTTGAGAACTTACACTCCATAAAGCTGATAAAAGCCTCTCTGGACTACCCTGCCTCTAGAAATGCGCAGTTTGGCTTGTTTAATGTGCGGTCTCTTAACAACAAAGCACCTTTTATCAATGATGTCATTACTGATGCTGGTATTGATTTATTTTGTTTGACTGAAACTTGGCAGATACCAAATGATCTTATTACATTGAATGAAGCTACTCCTCCTGGTTATGAGTTTGTTGCTAAGCCACGTTTAACTGGCCGAGGAGGTGGCCTTGCTGTGGTCTTCCGCTCCAGCTATAGGGTTGTATCAGTGCCTGTGCAGGATTATGCATCATTTGAATGTCTAGCCTTGAAATTCACTGGTGGGTTACCGCTCCTGTTATTACTTGTTTATCGGCCTCCAAAAATGTCTTCTGTTTTTATTAAGGAATTTTCTGAATTACTCGCATCTGTTAGTCCTATGTACTCATCCATCCTGGTGCTTGGCGATTTCAATATACATGTAGATTCTGGAAACTGTAATTTTGCTGTACAATTTCTGAATCTGTTAGACTGTTTTGACCTCACTCAGCATGTTGATTTCCCTACCCACTCAAAAAGCCACATATTAGACCTTGTCTGCACCGCCGGCATCATGCCAACTAAGGTGTGTCCTAAAGATCTTTCTGTGTCTGACCATTGAGCCATTATGTTCAATCTTGCTGTTCCTGAGCCTCTCCATCGCCAATGTGACTCTCGCTCCATCACATATAGGAACACTAAGAATATTACTATTACTATAGCTGCTCTGTTAGACACTCTAAATTTGAAATCCATCATGGAGCCATTGGATGTTTGTATTGATGACTTAGTCCTGCTGTACAACACACATCTTGCTGACTCTTTTAATCTTCTTGCACCCCTGAAGACACGCCTAGTCTCCTTCACTCACTCTGCCCCATGGTTTACACCTGAGCTTCGTAAAATGAAGGCGGCTGGACGTCAGCTAGAGCGACTTAGTCGGAAGACTGGCCTAACCGTCCATGCCCTGGCATACAGTGATCATGTCTCCACTTTCACCTGTTGATGAACAGGATGTTTTTGACCTTGTCAGTAAGTCTAGGCCTACCACTTGCCTCCTTGACCCTATGCCCACCCCACTGGTTAAGGTCTGCCTATCTGTCCTCTGTCCCCTCCTGGTACAAATAATAAACTCTTCCCTCGCTCTGGGCTCTGTTCCTCTGTCTCTCAAAACAGCAGCTATCACTTCTGTTTTGAAAAAGCCTGGGGCAGCTGCAGAGGATTATAAGAACTATCGGCCCATCTCTAACCTTCCGTTCATTGCAAAGCTCCTTGAACGTACAGTTGCCAAACAGCTCCAAGAGTACCTCAATTGTCATGGCTTTTGGGAAAAGTTTCAGTCTGGTTTCAGGGCCATGCACAGTACTGAGACTGCCCTGGTTAAGGTAGTCAACGACCTCCTGTTGGCCGCTGACTCGGGCCATGTCAGTATTCTCATTCTCCTCGATCTCACAGCTGCCTTTGACACAGTTTGCCACAACCACTTACTTTCTCGATTGGAGACCTTGCTTGGTATCACTGGTGTTCCACTGTCCTGGTTCAAATCATATCTCACTGATAGACAACAGTTTGTTTCAATTGGGAATTTCAGATCTCCAAATTCACCCCTCTTACATGGTGTCCCCCAGGGTTCTGTCCTAGGTCCCCTGCTGTTCATAATTTACATCCTTCCCCTTGGCCAGATAATACAACATTATGGTATCAATTACCATTGTTATGCAGACGACACTCAGATTTACATTCACACCAATCCCGCTCACACATTATCAATATCCAATCTGGTTAGCTGCTTAAATTCCATTAACAACTGGATGATTCAAAACTTTCTCAAACTCAATCAAGATAAGACAGAAGCTATTCTCATTTCCACCCCTAACATTATAAAAAAACGTAAACATCTGCAGCTATCTATCCCTGGCTATTTCACTACAACTTCTGCGGAAGTTAGAAATCTGGGCGTAATCTTTGATCCTACTCTTTCTTTTGAGTCACATATTAAAAATATCACCAGAACATCTTTCTTCCATCTCAAAAGTATCTCCAAACTACGCCCCTTCCTCAACTCATCTGCAGCAGAAACAATTATACATGCATTTATCACATCAAGGCTTGACTACTGCAATGCTCTATTTCTCGGCATTCCGGAAAAAATCCTAAATAGGCTGCAGTATGTCCAAAATTCTGCTGCAAGGCTGCTCACCCGCACCAGGCCCTGGGATCATATTACTCCTATCCTCCAGCAGTTGCATTGGCTTCCTGTCCACTACTGCATCCATTATAAAATCCTTCTCCTTGTTTATAAATCCCTACAGAATTTGGCCCCATCCTACCTATCAGATCTCCTCACCCCATACCTGCAATCCCGCACCCTTCGCTCTAGTGATGCATGTCTCTTAGCATGCATCACTAGTGAGACATTTAGTGAGACAAGCCGAACTGATAGACCGGCGGTTAGCTCTTGAAACATCACGCGCCGATGCACACAAATCAGAGATTAACGTTACTAACCCGCTGATTCCGACCTCGTCTACTCCGTGCGTTACTCAGCATCGGTCCCGAGCGCCGAGGTCGCGATCAGCCATGGTCTCGTTCACTCCGGCTCCAACACACCACAACGAAGCCTGGATATTTCCGCAGCGGAAGACGCGAGTCAGGTCTAGAGCAAGACCCTCTCCGACCCTCCCGGTTTTCGAGTTATCCACACAAAACCGCTTCTCCCCTCTTCGCGAAACAGAACGCGATGCTGTGATCATCGGCGATTCCATCGTTCGGCACGTCCACGCTACATTAGGTAAAAGTAAAGTGCACAGTCACTGCTTTCCTGGTGCTCGTGTTTCTGAAATCGCTGCTCGCGTTCCCGAGATTCTGAACGAGCGCGTCGGAACTGTTGTCCTTCACACGGGAGTGAACGACATCAGGCTGCGCCAGACGGAAGTTCTGAAGAAAGACTTCAGGAATCTGATCGATACGGTACGCAGCACATCGCCTGAAATAACGATCATTGTGTCAGGACCGCTTCCCACGTACCGTCTAGGACATGACAAGTTTAGTAGATTATTCGCGCTAAATGAATGGTTAACGTCATGGTGCAATGAGCAGAAACTGCTCTTTGTAAATAATTGGAATCTGTTTTGGGAGCGTCCTAGGCTTTTCCGTGCTGATGGCTTACACCCAAGCAGATTCGGAGCGGATCTTCTGTCGGATAACATCTCCAAAATGTTAAATACCTTTTGACTAGTAACCAAAAGTCCAAATCATAGTCTCTGCTGCACCAAATTAACTGATATAAATACTAGTGTAGAACATTGCATAGAAATTGTGTCTATTCCTCGTTTAGTGCGATCAAATAATAAATCTACTGCAGGATCTAGGAAAAATCTAATTGTTATTAAAACAGAAAATGTTGCTATTAGTAAACAAAAAAAATTTCTAAAGCTAGGTCTTTTAAACATTATATCACTCACACCTAAGGCAGTTATTGTAAATGAAATAGTCACAGATAATAGCATCGATGTACTTTGCCTTACTGAAACCTGGCTTAAACCAAATGATTATTTCGGTCTAAATGAGTCTACTCCATCAGGATACTCCTATAAGCATGAGCCCCGTCTGATTGGTCGTGGCGGCGGTATTGCAACAATCTATAGAGATTTTCTTAGTGTTACTCAGAAAACGGGTTATAAGTTTATTTCATTTGAAGTACTTGTACTAAATGTTACGCTCTTAGATGCTAGAAAAACATCCCTATTATCTTTAGCCTTGGCTACCGTATATAGACCGCCAGGGCCTTACGCTGATTTCCTAAAAGAATTTGCAGATTTTCTCTCAGACCTATTGGTCAATGTCGATAAAGCATTAATTGTTGGAGATTTTAACATACACGTAGATAATCAAAATGATGCGTTAGGGGCTGCGTTTATAGATTTATTAAACTCCTTTGGGGTTAAGCAAAACGTTACCGGACCAACTCATCGTTTTAATCATACACTCGATTTAATTATATCACATGGAACCGATCCAACCGATATAGATATCATTCCACAAAGTGATGATGTAACTGACCATTACATGGTAACTTGCATATTACGTACCCCTGTAATATATCATGCTGCGCCGCGTTATCGATTAGGCAGAACAATCCTTCCATCCACCATAGATAATTTTTCAAATTGCTTATCGGATCTGTCTCAGCTGCTCAGTGAACCCAAACAAACAGATGAACTAGAGGAACTAACCAGCACTATGAGCACCATTCTCTCTGGAAAATTGGATATTGTTGCACCTATTAGACTAAAAAAGGTCAGAGAGAAAATTAAAGCACCATGGTACAACAATACTACGCGTGTTCTAAAGAGAGAAACCCGTAATTTAGAGCGTAAATGGAAACAAACTAATTTAGAGGTTTTTAGAATCGCGTGGAAAGACAGTATGTCACGTTATAAAAAGGCCCTAAAAGTAGCCAGGGCTGAGCACCTCCGCAAACTAATAGAAAATAACCAAAACAATCCTAGGTTTTTATTTAACACCGTGGCTAGACTAACAAATAAACAAGCGTCACCTGAACAAAATATTCCGTTACAGTTTAGTAGTAATGATTTCATGAATTTTTTCACTGAGAAACTAGAAAACATCAGAACCACAATTGTAAACGTTCAATCCTCAATCGCGCCTTATAACTCAGCCTCGATTATCACCCCGCAAGAACAATTACAGTGCTTTACAACTATAGAACAAATAGAGTTAAATAAACTTATCACTTCCTCTAAAACAACAACATGTTTATTAGATCCCATACCAACTAAACTACTGAAAGAAGTGTTACCTATAGTGGAAGAGCCTCTCCTCAATATTATTAACTCATCTTTATCTTTAGGTCATGTTCCAAGAACATTTAAACTGGCAGTTATAAAACCACTCATTAAGAAACCACAATTAGACCCAAATAACCTAGCTAATTATAGGCCCATTTCAAATCTTCCTTTTATGTCTAAAATACTAGAAAAAGTTGTGTCTGCCCAACTAGGCTCTTTCTTACAAGAAAATGACATCTATGAAAAGTTTCAGTCTGGTTTCAGGCCGCACCATAGCACTGAAACTGCGCTCGTTAAAATCACAAATGATTTACTCTTAGCTTCTGACCAAGGCTGTATCTCAATACTAGTTTTACTTGATCTTAGTGCTGCGTTCGATACTATAGATCACACAATACTCTTAGATCGACTACAAAATTATACTGGTGTTCAAGGACAAGCATTAAGCTGGTTCAGATCATACCTATCTGACCGATACCATTTTGTCTATTTAAATGGAGAAAAATCGATCATAACTCCAGTAAACTATGGAGTGCTGCAGGGATCTGTGTTGGACCCTCTATTATTCTCAATATATATGCTGCCACTTGGAAATATTATAAGGAAACATGGAATTAGTTTCCATTGTTATGCTGATGACACTAAAATATATATTTCATCACGGCCGGATGAAAACGCTAAATTATCCAAATTGACAGAGTGTGTTAAAGATATAAAAGATTGGATGACGCGCAATTTTCTTTTATTAAATCCAGAAAAGACAGAGGTAATACTTATCGGTTCAAAAAAACGCCCACAAAACCTCTCACAATACAACTTTAATATAGTAGGATGTCCTGTTACTTTATCCTCTACAGTAAAAGACCTGGGTGTTATACTTGACTACAACCTGTCTTTTGAAAATCGTATTTCATATGTTACAAAAACAGCCTTTTTCCACCTTTGAAACATTGCTAAGCTACGTAATATGCTATCTGTTTCTGATGCAGAAAAGTTAGTTCATGCGTTCATGACCTCGAGACTAGATTACTGTAATGCTTTATTAGCTGGTTGTCCTGCATCCTCAATAAACAAGCTACAGTTAGTCCAAAATGCCGCCGCTAGAGTTCTTACTAGATCAAGAAAATTTGACCATATAACACCAATTTTATCATCACTGCATTGGTTACCTATAAAGTTCCGTATTAATTACAAGGTATTGCTACTGACTTATAAAGCCCTAAACGGCTTAGCTCCAGTTTATTTAACGGATCTTCTATCGCCCTATAATCCATCGCGCTCTTTAAGATCACTAAATTCGAGGCTTTTGGTCATACCTAGGATATCCAGATCAACCAAAGGAGGGAGATCATTTTCACATTTAGCTCCAAAACTCTGGAATAGTCTTCCTGATACTGTTCGTTGCTCAGACTCGCTCTCCCAGTTTAAAACTAAATTAAAGACGCATCTCTTCAGCCAGGCATTCATATAATATTTTTAATCTTACAGTTAAATCCGGTCTCTAGTTCATAAACACCAGAGGAGAACTGGCCCCCGACTGAGCCTGGGTTCTCCCAAGGTTTTTTTTTCTCCATTAGGTCACCTGATGGAGTTTTTCGGTTCCTTGCCACTGTTGCCTTTGGCTTGCTCAGTTGGGGATACTTAATTTAATTAATCAATCAACAATACTATTGATCAGCATTACCAAACGTGGACGTTTTACACTAGAAACAAACACTGATGTACTATTTTATTTAATACTGTGAAGCTGCTTTGATACAATCTGTATTGTGAAAAGCGCTATATAAATAAATTTGACTTGACTCTTAGCAGTTCCTACATCTCGGCTTCGCTCCATGGGTGACGGCCTTAACCCATTTAATCCCAAATTTTTCTCAGACACAAAAATATCCAAATCATGTGTCATTAGTATCCCTTTGAAACAATCAATCATAATTTTTTTAAATTTTCATGGAAAAGTATGTGAAAAAGTGTGTTTTATGATCGGTCACAATTGTGACCGGTGGGATACTGTGTTGTATCAACCATTGGACAGACTGAATATAGGTCTATTTGACCTGTGCGTGTGTTTGTGTGTTTGTTTGTGTGTGTGTTTGTGTTTGTGTGTGTGTTTGTGTGTGTGTGTGTGTGTGTGTGTGTGTTTTTGTGTGTGTTTTTGTGTTTTTGTGTGTGTGAGTGTGTGTGTGCGTGTGCATAAGAGTGTATAAAATCCTTATAAAATCCTTGAGGCCACGAGATACTATCTTGAGGCAACGAGAAACTATCTTGAGGCCACGGGATAGTGTCTGGAGGCCACGGGATAGTGTCTGGAGGCCACGGGATAGTGTCTGGAGGCCTCGGGATAGTGTCTGGAGGCCACGGGATATTGTCTGCAGGCCACGGGATAGTGTCTGGAGGCCACGGTATAGTGTCTGGAGGCCACGGGATAGTGTCTGGAGGCCTCGGGATAGTGTCTGGAGGCCACGGGATAGTGTCTCGAGGCCACGGGATAGTGTCTGGAGGCCTCGGGATAGTGTCTGGAGGCCACGGTATAGTGTCTGGAGCCCACGGGATAGTGTCTGGAGGCCTCGGGATAGTGTCTGGAGGCCTCGGGATAGTGTCTGGAGGCCACGGGATAGTGTCTGGAGGCCACGGGATAGTGTCTGGAGGCCACGGGATAGTGTCTCGAGGCCACGGGATAGTGTCTGGAGGCCACGGGATAGTGTCTGGAGGCCACGGGATAGTGTATCGAGGCCACGGGATAGTGTCTGGAGGCCACGGGATAGTGTCTGGAGGCCTCGGGATAGTGTCTGGAGGCCACGGGATAGTGTCTGGAGGCCACGGGATAGTGTATCGAGGCCACGGGATAGTATCTTGAGGCCACGGGATAGTGTCAGGAGGCCACGGGATGGTATCCTGAGGTCACGAGATGGTATCTCGAGGCCACGGGATACTATCTCGAGGCCACGGGATAGTGTCTCGAGGCCACGGGATAGTGTCTGGAGGCCACAGGATAGTGTCTCGAGGCCACGAGATAGTGTCTGGAGGCCACGGGATAGTGTCTGGAGGCCACGGGATAGTGTCTGGAGGCCACGGGATAGTGTCTGGAGGCCACGGGATAGTGTCTGGAGGCCTCGGGATAGTGTCTGGAGGCCACGGGATAGTGTCTGGAGGCCACGGGATAGTGTCTGGAGGCCACGGGATAGTGTCTTGAGGCCACGGGATAGTGTCTGGAGGCCACGGGATAGTGTCTGGAGGCCACGGGATAGTGTATCGAGGCCACGGGATAGTGTCTGGAGGCATCGGGATAGTGTCTCGAGGCCACGGGATAGTGTCTCGAGGCCACGGGATAGTGTCTCGAGGCCACGGGATAGTGTCTGGAGGCCACTGGAGGCCACGGGATAGTGTCTGGAGGCCACGGGATAGTGTATCGAGGCCACGGGATAGTATCTTGAGGCCACGGGATAGTGTCTGGAGGCCACGGGATGGTATCCTGAGGTCACGAGATGGTATCTCGAGGCCACGGGATACTATCTCGAGGCCACGGGATACTATCTCGAGGCCACGGGATAGTGTCTCGAGGCCACGGGATAGTGTCTCGAGGCCACGGGATAGTGTCTGGAGGCCACGGGATAGTGTCTCGAGGCCACGGGATAGTGTCTGGAGGCCTCGGGATAGTGTCTGGAAGCCACGGGATAGTGTCTGGAGGCCACGGGATAGTGTCTGGAGGCCACGGGATAGTGTCTGCAGGCCACGGGATAGTGTCTGCAGGCCACGGGATAGTGTCTGGAGGCCACGGGATAGTGTCTGGAGGCCACGGGATAGTGTCTGGAGGCCTCGGGATAGTGTCTGGAGGCCACGGGATAGTGTCTGGAGGCCACGGGATAGTGTCTCGAGGCCACGGGATAGTGTCTCGAGGCCACGGGATAGCGGGATAGTGTCTCGAGGTCACGGGATAGTGTCTGTGTGTAAAATTAGGTAGAAAGTTAGGTAGCAGCAGAAAGTAAGGTAGAACAGTTAGCCTATGTGTATTAGCATGTTGATACAATGGGTTATCCCACCGGTCACTATTGTTGCCGTTGACATGTTTGTGAGTTCTATGACCACATTAAATAAAGTTGAGTAATTGCAAATGCATATATCAATACTAGACACCTTAAACATGATGTGTACCAAAAATCTATGTCCTATCTTTATGTTAACATACTTTAATAACCTTTTCTTTGGGAGCTTTCTTGCTGCCATCCTCTTCTCTTGGCGCAAACAGAAAGTAAACAGCTCTGGTCATGTGACAATTTACAGTAAACATGCGACACTGCACATATTTCATTGAGACCCTTTATTATTTCAATATCTGCTGGAAATGCATTGATAGATCATTCAGTAACATTTTTATAGCCTTAGAAATGAAACATTTTTTTACGGTCACTATTGTGACCGGTGGGATTAAATGGGTTAAGTGTGGCAGGTCCTAAAATGTGGAATGCCCTGCCACTTGAGATGCGCCAAAGTACAAGTGTATCCATTTTTACAACTAAATTAAAAACACATTTTTTTAGTTTAGCTTACTTGTCAGCCCGCTGATTTTGCTTGCACTGTTTCACCTCGTGCTCAGTGCACTCATGTATGCCATTTGAGGGTGTTTATATTTTCTCTGCATCTTGGCATTTTATGTACGTATGTAATGTGTATGTAATCTATGTCCCAAGCTGACTGTACTGTCTATACTGTCAGTGAATTCCATCATGGATGTAGCTGCATTGTTGTTTTTAGTTTTTTTTTTTTTTTTATGTTCTTTACTATACCAATTTGTACAGTGTCCTTGGGTACCTTGAAAGGCGCTTTTCTAAATAAAATTTATTATATTATTATTATTATTAAATGGCACCTAAAAGCTGTCACAAAAAAACAGCAAAAGTAATGATTATGACATTTTAATTGTTTATTAATAAACAAGTGTTTTCTGTAAAGATGAAGTTGATACTAACTCGCGATCTTCGCAGTAGTGATCGCGCAGGAAAGAAATGCACTTTTCATACGGATTAGGCTACACAGTTTTATCTTGTTTTGAATGGTTCTGTCTAAAAGTAGAGATTTCTGTAGATAATAGATATATTTCTATATTTCTTTTTTTTTTTTTTTTTTAGGTGTGTGAGGCGAGTAGGCTACCTTATACATTGAGAGTTTCGGTTCATGGATGATAGCTTAATCTCCAGTTCAGGCGCTGGCGCCTCCGTGTTGTGATTATGTCTGCTATATTTACTTTTTATTTATTAAATAAAAATAAAAATATCCAGGAAATTGGATAATGAAACACTGATTAAAATTAAGATACTATTAATACAAAACAAAATTCGCTTTAAAGAAAGGCTTTGTGCTTTTTGTTTGAGGTCTCTGTGAAAGTTTTAAAGCAGTCTTTTAGTGCCGCTTTCATAACGGTCGCGTCCGTAATGGAGAACGGTCACGTAACATTGTTTTTTCCTCATAAATGCGAACACGGAAAATAAAAGACTTTTTAAAAAAGACAATCATCCACAACTTTATAACACTCCAGCAAATTACCTCTTTTTGGTCAACATCCTCCTTTTTGTAGACGAAGCTGATTTTGATTTCATTTTTTTTTTTTTTTTTTTTTTTGGCGGATCCTCTTCGTCGCCCATTTTTAGCTATAGAATTGCCAGTGAATGTTGGCTGTGAGCGGTGAGCTGCGGTACAGCGAACCAATCACTGTGCAGGCACACGGAACGTGTATGTCACCCCAGCAAAAAGCCATACAACAAACTTGTGTTTATTGTGTGCTACCCTGGTGCTATGGGTGCTACTACCCTTCACATCGCATGTTCCAGTGATGTGACTAACGCTCATTCGCACATCGCAATGTCGATGTTAAAACAGAATATCGTTCAGCCCTAGCTCCAACTCACATCTGCTTGGAAGCTTCTAGTAATGTAATAGCTAGTAATAGCTTGATTAGCTGGATCAGGTGTGTTTGATTAGGGTTGGAGCAAAACGGTGCAGAGCTGTGGCCCTCTAGGAACTGAGTTTGAGACCAGTAGAGACAGTTCTACTTCTAAATAAACAATATTCTTGTCAAGAAAAATGAGACAGAAACGTAAAATGTGAGCGGGGGGGCCAAGCTCCACTCTTGCAATAAGAGCACTGTATCAAATGATGAATTTAAATGTCAGTACATATTAGCTGATGACACTTAATACAATGTGGGATACTTCAATGCAAAGTATAACTTTAAATTACTCACATCAGTCTGTTGAGTTTACAGTGTTTATCCTGCAGTAGAGCAGCGATCTGATTCACTCGTGTGTCTCCTAGTTCACGTCCACTCAGATTCAGCTCTCTCAGGAGTAACGGGTTTTTACCCACAATTCTTCTCACAAACGGACAGGCTTCCTCTGCAGTAGGACTCAAAAACCTGCAGAAGGGAAGATGAAGCAGGTTTAAAATCAACTAAACTTAGTGTAATCAATTTGTTTAATTTACCTGGAAATAACTTGAATATAATGACCTACACAATTTGTTGTTGCATAAAAATTTGTGAAATAATATTTCTATGAATAATTCACCCGCACATAATTTATGTTATATTATTTCATCATGTCTCACCTCAGTGTCTTGAGTTGACACTTCTGATCCTGTAGTAAATCATCGAGCTCCTTCACTCCTTTTTGTCTAGGATCATTTCCTCTGAGATCCAGCTCTATCAGGTGTGAAGGGTTTGATCTCAGAGCTGAAGCCAGAGCTTTATAACCTTCTTCTGTGATACTGCAGTCTGAGAGTCTACAGTGTAATGGAAATTTTAGATTTTCATTGATTTACAGTATTGATTTTCATTTATTTCAGTAAGACATTGAAATGATCCTTGCTGGACTGTACGTGGTCTGCCAACATATGACTAATGTGTGTGTGTTTTTTAAACACTGGGAAACAGGTGAGACGTCAGGAGGAGGCAGATTGAAAAGGGCAATTTAGAACTTGTGAGTTTGTAAGAATAAACTCAGCAGGATTAGATCACTAGCAGAGAAACCTTCCCTTGTTTAGATAAGGGCCTGTAAGCAGAAGACCCTGAAAGCAGTATAAAGGCTCCTCTGCCCTCCCTCTCGGCGTCGCACTTGTTCCACAGACTGTACTTGTGACTTCTGTGTGGCAACTGGGCCTTCTTGCAAGAATAAAATACTTTTTAATGATCATTTGAATTTCAGAGTGTCTCTTACGCAGTTGATGATTGTTTAATGAATTTTTGCCACAACAACAGATAGGACATTTATTTATAATAGGATTAATTTTACAATTAATATCACTGCAAAAAAGACTTCACTAGAGTAATATTTTAAAGGGGTCAAAAGCATTTTTTAAAATTGTATAATGTTTGACTGCACAGGTTGAACATACTCAGAACATATCAAACCTTCTGTAACAGACAAAGGAATAGGGACTATGTTGCGACATTACTCTCAAAAGATCAAGAAAAAAATTATTTCTCAGTTCACAGCCCCTTTAACTTTGAACAAAAGAAATGTTATTTAAACAAACAATCTCACCTGAGTTTCTCCAGCGTACAGTTTTTATTTTCTAATCCGTTCTGGAGTTTCTTCACTCCTGAATCCTGCAGATTATTGTTGCTGATGTCAAGCTCTTTCAGACTGGAGTTTGATCTCAGGACTGTAGCGAGAGCTGAACAGCTTTCCTCTGTTAGACCACACTTACGCAGACTAAAATGATGAACAGAAGAGGGAGAATTTACAAACACAAAGTACTTGACGCCAACATGTTTTTGTCACCAAATGTCTTTAAGATGCTTTAAATCCACAATAACATATGAACACAATACTCACTCCAGTGTGTTGAGTTTACAGTGTTTATCCTGCAGTAGAGCAGCGATCTGATTTACTCGTGTGTCTCCTAGTTCACATTCACTCAGATTCAGTTCTCTCAGGAGTAACGGGTTTTTATTGCAAAGAATTTTAGTCAGATATTTACAGGCTTCATCTGCATCAGGACTCTGAAACAACCTGGACAAAGTAGAAGTACGCTGACATTACCTGCTACTAATGATGTGCAAGACTAGTCGACTAAACGGTACAGCTGCTACTAGTCGACACTGAAAACAATAGTCGATTACACAAAGAAAAAGAAAATACACAAGATTTTATCGTTCATATTACTGTCGTTTTAATGTTTCTGTGACGAGCAGTGAAAACTGAGCTCGTGTCCCAAGAGCTCTGGAAGGATAAAAGGAGTAACGACAGTATAGGGCGAGAGAGGACCAGGCCTGGGACATTTAAGTTGCACGTTGTTTATGTATGTGCAGCAGTCGGCCATGATGCACCTGCCGTTTACTTTCGTTTGATTTATTTTATCAATAAAACTTACGTTTACAGTTTGCCGTTTCCCTGTTTCACTTCTTCCCTGAGCCCTGAACTTTGTTACATTTATATTTAAAGGCATTTTAAATAACACATTAAAATAAAACGCTGTGGAAAATATTACCTTAAGATGTACTCTTTTAATTTTACCTCAGATCTCCCACGCGTTTTCTACGTGTGATTCGCGGCGAGCTCAGAAATGACCGCTCGAAAGACAAGCAAGGCGCGGGAGAATTTAGAATTTCAAAAAAACTTTTATGGGGGAAAAAAAGTTTTATGAAAGCTGTGACACGTCAAACTGGCATAATTCCACTGGAGCCATGTGTAAACATATTCAACACATGCACATAGGTGTGATAGCCAAAGCAATCAAATGCCCATCGCTTCATTCACTTCAACTTTGAAATAAATATCTGATCTCTGAGACGACAGCAACAGACATGTTCCCACTCAGTTTTGTTGAGGGAGAAGGCTTCCGAAAAGTCATAACGCAAGGCAAGCGTACTGCATATTTATGACCTTTTTAGCAGCATTAATTATGGGATTCGACTGTTTGATTTATTGTTTCAAATGGATCATATGTACGCACAAGTCTTTAGGGGGTTTCTTACTTTAGACTAGTCGAGTCGGTTACAAAACTTCCATTTAAATGACTGTCAAATTAGTCGAAGCGCACATCCCTAACTAACCTGCTATAGTGATATATGCTCACAATGTTGTGAAAAAGACTTCAGTCATTTCATAGCTTTTATAATTGTTTTTTGACAGTAAAATTCTCGTCCACCTAAAATGCTTTTAGGACTATTGAACGTTATTATTTTAATAGCACTTACCTCAGTGTTTTCAGTGAACACTTCTGATCCTGTAGTAAATCACTGAGCTCCTTCACTCCTGATTGTCCAGGATCATTTCCTCTGAGATCCAGCTCTATCAGGTGTGAAGGGTTTGATCTCAGAGCTGAAGCCAGAGCTTTATAACCTTCTTCACTGATACTGCAGTCTGAAAGTCTACAGAAAATACATAAAACACACATTTTAATTAACATTGCACTGTAATATCAATAAATATGACTAAATCACACTACATCTTAACTTCTTAACTGAATCAGATATGCCACAGTTTTATTCTGCTATTAATGAGCAAGATTAATTATTTAATGATCACCAGTAATCTGTTATTGTTACATATGGGTGAGTTTGTTCAAAATTTGATCTTAAATTTAGGTTATTATAGTTAACCTATACATGTATTAATTCATTTTCATTAATATTGTATTTACTTAGGGATACAGATGATGCTGTAAAGTTATTATAAAGGCCTGCTCACGCAAAGACAAATATTCCTCAAAAAAAGAAAAGAAAAAAGAAGTAGTCTGCACCAATGAAAAAATAAAATAAATGGAAGAAGCACAACCCCAAATTAAAATAACTAATTTTTAGGGGTACAGTACACATAAGTCACAGTTCGGTTAGTACCTCGGTTTTGGGGTCACTGTTCTATACGAGTTTGGTATAATAGGAAAAATGGTCACACTTTAGTTTAGGATCCAATTCTCACTATTCACTACAACTTTGCCTCAACAAACCCCTAATTACTGCTTATTAATAATTAGCTATGTAATTGTTAAGTTTAGATATGTGGGAGGATTAAGGGATGTAGAATATGGTTATGCAGAATAACGCATTAATATGTGCTTTATAAACAGGGGTGCACATACGTTTTTCAGTCTGGTTCTCATGAGAGCACCTGGAGATTCGGTCTGGTGCTCACACTGCACATAGTGTGACCCATTAAATATAACTATAAAAAATAAAACACTTACTAATATTATTATTGCACTTTATTTAGTTACTTTTTTAAAATAAAATAATAATAAATAAAAAAAAATAGTGTGATTATACCATTATATGTTATGAAGCGTGTTATTAGCCATGTTTCCATCCAAAGTTGTGAATAAAACTTATGTGCAAAACTGCAATATCACATAAAACATTTGTGAATAGAGCAGCGTTTCCATCCAGTGAGTCTAAGAGAACAAAACTGTCACTTCCTGATAAACTGGCGCTAAATATCCACTAAGAAAAGCAGGAAAAGCTACTGTATATAATAATTTTCGCATAAGCCTATAATAAATTATTTGCGCCTCAGAGCATGCAGACTAAATGCAATAAAGCCATTATCTTGCTTTCTTCTCTTCAGTGAACTAGGGCTACATGCGTAACAGAGACGGTTGTTCTACCTGGCAGCATTTAGTCCCCCCTGAGTTAGTTGGTACAGTCCTCCTATAGTGTATTACAAACTAAGCAGTAAATAGAATGCACTCTTTCATTAGTAATATTCTAGCAGGGATGATAAAAACAAAAACAAAAGGTATTTGGTTACAATCTGCGACAAAATTGAATGTTGTGATATAAAAGACAAAATAAATGGAATAATGAAAAATAGTAATTGCGTATTTGAAGTGTCAGAATTTGCTCCACTTAGGCTATATTTAAACATTCAAAGCTTAAACCCAACCCTCCAATACTTTCCGCAATCTGCTCCCTTTCAAAGTAAACTCCTTTGTTTGTGAGCACAAAAAGACGCATTTAAAGTGTGCCCACAAGTGGACCTCTTTTGAAATGCTCAATACGCACATGAGCTGTTCTTTTTTTGTTCTTTTTTTTCAAACAGTTCATCCTATTTAACCAATACTATTCAGATTTTTTTTCCTCATTGAATTAAATTTATCAAACAAAACCAGAGCTGCTCAATATCAATCTCCAAACCCTGTTCCAGATTCTTCCCCTGGTATTTAATGTCACTTAGCAAAAGAGTCAGTGAGCCACCAAGGCAGTGTGTTATTTATAACGGCAACAGCTCTGGGCATATTGACAAAGTGTGAATCTTATTGGTTGGTCAGTTTTCTTCATAGTGCAATAAAAAAAAATAACAGCTCTCCGTAAAAGAAAAAAAATTCACGTCAATCTGAATGAACAGCAATTTATGGTGAAATGTACTCACTTGAGTATCTCTAGTTCACACACAGGCTTCTTCAGTCCCTTACAGATCTCTTTGACTCCAAAGTTCAGCAGACGGCTGTTGTTCAGGTTCAGTTCTTTCAGGATGGTTTTAGAGGAGAGAACAGTAGCTAGAACTGAACAGATTTTCTTTCTCAGCTTAACATTATTCAGCCTGAACACAAAAACAACATTATTTATTATTCAGCACATATTCAACACACATCAGATTAACAGCTCTTCATATCTGCTCACACAAGTGACTGACAGTCTTTTATAAAGAATAAACAGAAGTTATAATGTATAAATCACACTGACTCACTTGATTTTCTCCACTTTGCTATGAGAGTCCATCAAAAGAGCAGAGAGCTTCTCTCCCTTCAGATCTTCTAATTTATCTTCACTCAGATCCAGTTCTGTCAGCAATAATGGACTTTTACACAGAACTTTAGTGAGATAGTCACACGCTTCCTGTGCAGCTGCACTTTTCAAAAACCTAAAGAAGTTGAAGAGAATTTTAGATGAGATTATTTGTTATAATTTTTTGCTGCTCCCATCCTGCTTATGAGTGGAGTTATAAATCAAATACAGAATAATATATAGATCATTACCAATAGTATGTTTCATAGTTAGTGTATGAGTGTAATGTAGGAAAATCAATTCCAATTCAGGTTAGGAATTTTAATCTGATTTTAAACCATTCAAGCTGACTGAAGTACTTTTGTAATTTAATTTGTAATGAATATCTTACATTTGATTTCAGTTTCTGTACCTTAACATCTGAAAATCTTAAACATTTGTATCTTTTAGTTGTATTTATTTGTGTTATTGCTTATGTTTATTTGTTCTTATTTAATTGCTGAGTTTTTTAATTGCTTGTATTTAATAAGGCTTGAAATTTATATTAGTTAGAATAGCTGTTTTTGCTGTGGTATTGTTGTTAAAACCATAGGCAAAAGTTCCTTGTATAAGTTCTTTAGCTTTTAGATTTTTGTTCATGGTATTCAGCTGCAACAGAACATTTCGGAAAAAAGACTGTGAATGATATTGTAACAGTTATTCTGTTATGTGTGTTTAGTTTCGTTTTCATGGACTTTTAATTTGCATTCTTCAGTTCCTGTTTTCCTTTGTTCAGTTTTCCTGCTTCTCCTTTGTTGTCATGGTAACTAATATGATTTGCCTTCATGTTCAAATGTGTCGTCGTTGATCACCTTAAGTATTTAAGTTCCTGTGTTTTCAGTTCTAATGTGTCTGGTCACATTAACGTTAAGTTGTGTTTGCTCGCCTGCCTGCCTTTTAGATTGTTTGCTCGTATGGATTATTAAAGCCTTTTTTAACCTGATCTTCATCATCCTTTTCTTCCTACAACCCAAACGTGACCCATTTTATTTTTTTACCTTATTGGAATCAAAACTAGGAATTGATAAAAATCGGAATCAATAAGCAAAATCAGAATCAGAATTTCTAAAAATTTAAATTACCAACTCTAGTGTGATGTTTCATTTGGTTTTTGGTTGTTCCTAGAGTTTGAAATTTGTTTCTAAAGCATTTATAACCATAAACTAACGCTTACATAAGGCTGCAAATAATTGGTGTGTGTGTGTGTGTGTGTGTGTGTGTGTGTGTGTGTGTGTGTGTGTGTGTGTGTGTGTGTGTGTGTGTGTGTGTGACAACCAAATAAGATCTTGTATAGAATCTTTTCTTCAATGAATAATTGTTTATAGATGATGAAAGCTTTATTGATGAAAGAGAACTTGATATTATTAAATGCAATAATTTTTTTGGTGTGTGATAAATGAACTACAAATTTGTAGTGATTGCGGCTTATCTCCAATTTTAGAATTTCTAATGTTTACTGGATATTATGTGATGTTTTAATGTTTATTGCAATTGTGGAAATAAATTGCTTAGTTTATTGACAAAATATGCAAGTTTTACTGTTAAAAGAAATCTGCACCGTTTTCATCAACGCAGCAGAAGTGTAGTAACTGATAGTGCTGTTAATGTTCTGTTTATACCACAAGTTTATTGCTTATGAAAACAAATTCATGATCTTGCTAATTTTAATCCTCCATATTATGTGATGTGATTAATAAACAATGGATCAATACAAGACATGAAAATCAACTGATTATTGTTTTGTTGCAGCATGGTTTCAGGTTATTTTAAAAGTACAATGTTATTAAATATTTCAAGGTTTTAATCACCTGGTCTTTAATTTACATTGTTCATTCTTTAGTAAATCACTGAGCTCTTTCACTCCTGATTGTCCAGGATATAACATGAATATGTGTGTGAAATGGTTCATTTTGTATTAGTGAAATAATGTTTATATAAATAAACTGACTGAATATAATTTATTTTGTACTATTTGATCACGTCTCACCTCAGTGTCTTGAGTCGACACTTCTGATCCTGTAGTAAATCACTGAGCTCCTTCACTCCTGATTGTCCAGGATCATTTCCTGTGAGATCCAGCTCTATCAGGTGTGAAGGGTTTGACCTCAGAGCTGAAGCCAGAGCTTTATAACCTTCTTCACTGATACTGCAGTCTGAAAGTCTACAGAAAAACAGAAGAAAAAAAAACAGTTGTTATACTTTTTGGAGACACAGATTATCGTATCACTAATGGGATTTATGAATGGCTTCTGACAAATTAGACAAATTATGAATAAATTATTGCCGTAGAGTGTGCAAAAACGTCAATATGATGTTTTTATTTTAATATTGGCAAAATCTCACTTAGACATAAATATAATATATACATTAACCAAAACCTTATTAAATTAAATAACTTTAATAACTTAAGCTTATTAAATTAATAGTTCACCAATAAATTCCATAATTTTTGGATTTTGTCCTCAAAATTGTCCTTCACTAAAAACAAAAAGAGATGTTTAAACAGAATATTAGCCTCAGTCATAGTGTAAATTTAAAAAGTAGTAAAACTTTTTTTCAGTTCATCTAATTAAATAAACCTTAATAAATGTACATAAACATGTTAATACACACTTCAGTTTCTTCAATCTGCATTGTGTATTTTCCATCAGAACACAGATCTTCTTCATTCCTGAGTTTCCTAGTTTATTCTCACTCAGATCCAGCTTTTTCAGGTTTAAAGGGTTTGAATTAAATGCTGAAGTCAGAGCAGCACAACCTTCTGCTGTAATACTGATATTATTCAGCCTGAAGAGAAAGAAAACAAAGACAGGAAACATTCTTCAGTTTATTTCAGCCACAATTCACAATACAGTAACAGAAGGATACATTTATATGATAGATCAACTAATCTCAATCCCCAAAAACTTTAAAGAGCAATGACAGTCTTTTATTAGACTTTACAAAATAAAATGTATTACATTTTAAAGTATAAAACAATGTAAAATACTCACATCAGTGTGTTGAGTTTACAGTGTTTATCCTGCAGTAGAGCAGCGATCTGATTCACTCGTGTGTCTTCTAGTTCACGTCCACTCAGATTCAGTTCTCTCAGGAGTAACGGGTTTTTACCCACAATTCCTCTCACATACTGACAGGCTTCATCTGCAGCAGGACTCAAAAACCTGCAGATAAGAATATGAAGAATTCAAATAAATTCTACAACTTGATCTAAGGAAAAATAACATATGAATATGTGCGTGAAATGGTTCATTTTGTATTAGTGAAATAATGTTTATATAAATAAATTTCCTGCATATCATTTATTTTGTACTATTTGATCACGTCTCACCTCAGTGTCTTGAGTCGACACTTCTGATCCTGTAGTAAATCATCGAGCTCCTTCACTCCTGATTGTCCAGGATCATTTCCTCTGAGATCCAGCTCTATCAGGTGTGAAGGGTTTGATCTCAGAGCTGAAGCCAGAGCTTTATAACCTTCTTCTGTGATACTGCAGTCTGAGAGTCTAGAGAAAAACAGAAGAAAAAAAAACAGTTGTTATACTTTTTGGAGACACAGATTATCGTATCACTAATGGGATTTATGAATGGCTTCTGACAAATTAGACAAACTATGAATAAATTATTGCCGTAGAGTGTGCAAAAAATGTCAATATGATGTTTTTATTTTAATATTGGCAAAATCTCACTTAGACATAAATATAATATATACATTAACCAAAACCTTATTAAATTAAATAACTTTAATAACTTAAGCTTATTAAATTAATAGTTCACCAATAAATTCCATAATTTTTGGATTTTGTCCTCAAAATTGTCCTTCACTAAAAACAAAAAGAGATGTTTAAGCAGAATATTAGCCTCAGTCATAGTGTAAATTTAAAAAGTAGTAAAACTTTTTTTCAGTTCATCTAATTAAATAAACCTTAATAAATGTACATAAACATGTTAATACACACTTCAGTTTCTTCAATCTGCATTGTGTATTTTCCAACAGAACACAGATCTTCTTCATTCCAGAGTTTCCTAGTTTATTCTCACTCAGATCCAGCTCTATCAGGTTTGAAGGGTTTGAAGTAAACGCTGAAGTCAGAGCAGCACAACCTTCTGCTGTAATACTGTTATTATTCAGACTGAAGAGAGAGAAAAAGACAGGAAACATTCTTCAATTTATTTCAGCCACAATTCACAATACAGTAACAGAAGGATACATTTATTTGATAGATCAACTAATCTCAATCCTCAAAAACTTTAAAGAGCAATGACAGTCTTTTATTAGACTTTAAAATGTAATATACATTAATACTTTAATACATTAATAATATACATTCGACCACGCTCTTCTTGTTAATAAAGCCTGCAAGTGGGTCCACAACTTCGTTGTCATGCTCCCGAATGTAATCGCGATTAATCACAGAAAAAAATGTGTGATTAAACTAGTTCATTTTTTTAATCGATTGACAGCACTTCTTTGAAACCCACTAAAAATTTTGAGCTATGTACCTGATGTATTTTGAGTTTGCACACTACTACACCTGTGGTTTGTGTAATTGTAAATTCTCTAAGTTTTGTTACTTTGCTGTGCTCATCATACATTACTCCCAGAAATCAAGCCACTCCTCTTTAAAACATGATGACGTTTTATTTCACGTCTTTGCATTTTACATTGCCTCTCATATTGAGCTACTTGGTCTGAAAATATGAAAGTATGCCTAAAGAGACTGATTCGGATGATCGGATCTCTGCCGCTCACACACAACCACATCATTCTTTTTCTATGGAACCTGTAAACCGCATTCATCGGCTCTAACTCTATAGCGACACAAACTCTATGGCGGTTAACCAGAGCACTGCAATAATTTCCCCACACCCTGTGCGTCTGTTCTCTGCGTAGCGTTTTATTTTTTCTTCTAAGAGGAAACATTGGTCTGAGCACAGCAGACAGCCACTATAAAACATTCCACCTTCTTGAGAAAAAAAACAGAGTTTGCTCGAACTATCCTCAAAGTTAACCTGTATAGATTTAGAAATTGGCTCTGTGCAACAGGCCTATGTACACATATGCATTTAAAATAAGCAATGTCCACACACAGACAAACCATTTAAATATAAATGGCCTACAGCAATTTATAGTGGAAGCTGTTTCCCTCCAGGTTAAGTAAGTTTGTGGGAACTTCAAAAAGTAACCTAAAGACCCCTTGTGGTGAAGATCAAGTTTTTAATGTTTATATTTCAGTGTGGTGTTTTTAATATGCTTTGACACCACTGCTGAGTGTTTTCCCTTTAAAACTACAGTTTACCAAAAACGTGGTTTGAAACATGCTATAACCAATCCTGTCAGCGTACGGGGGAGCTTTAACATATCATTAACTATGCTGCGGGGCAGGAGATTTCAAGAGAATCCAGTTTATCCCACTGTATTTTTCTGTTGAAACATCGGTAACATATAGCGGATGAATTATGTATATTAAGATGTTATGATGAACTTCATGCCTTTCTCCACTGACTTTCTATGGTATTCAAAGCGTTTGTTATGATGCTGATTTTAAGAAGAAAGCTGTCTGACTCTGAGATGTGAACGGGAATATGTTTTTTGTGACATTAGCAACACATTATGAGCTGTTTGATAACATATTCAAGCCAAAGCCAAATCATAGCAATTACTGTTATGTGACCGACATGCAGAGAGCGATACATAAAACACATTACCATTCTGATACATCAACTAGTAGACGACCCTATGTAATTTGGTCTTCCTGTTCTTCTGAATCCGTTTCTCGATAAAACGTATATGGATTAATTAAACCAGTATTTCCACTTGCCATTGTGTCACATTTACTACAGTAAAGTTGACCAAGTGAATCAGGAAGGTCTGAGCTTGTGTCACAGCGTGGCAGAGTGGAAGCGGGACAAATCTGCATATTCATGAATCCATGTATAGTAAATCAGGCAAGGGTGTAGAAATACATTAAAGGTATTTTAAGACATGAAGAAATTAATATCACAAGAAAACAAAAACAAAATTTAAATACCTTTGATAATGAAAGATGAGTTTTAAAGGATAAAACTATTTACTATAGGGGGAATTTAAAGGGTTAAATTAACAGCGATTAATGTAACCCTTTTACCTGAGTCTCTCCAGTGTGCAGTTTGTATTTTCTAATCCATTCTGGAGTTTCTTCACTCCTGAATCCTGCAGATTATTGTTGCTGATGTCAAGCTCTTTCAGACTGGAGTTTGATCTCAGGACTGTAGCGAGAGCTGAACAGCTTTCCTCTGTTAGACCACACTTACGCAGCCTAAAATGATGAACAGGACAGAGAATTAATACTTATATTTAGTGATCACTAAGAATGTGTGTTTTGGCCAGTGTTTGGTTCATTTGATTGCTTTACAATAATTAAAAATGTACTTTTTTGTAAACAGAGCTGCAATGTTTACTTTGGAAAAAGGATTTGATTATTTCTTTGAGAGAGTACATAAAAATACTGTGTTTTATACATAATAAACCTGAAAAATTATTTTATTTTTTTCATTTTCTAAGCTAAGATACATGTGTATACAGTGAAAGTCATGTCAGCATTGAAATACAATAATATCACCAATTCAAAATCACCAAAAATGTAAATATTTAAAAAAGAAAATGTGTTGGAGAATATGTATAACATATTTGTATAACATTATATATATATATATATATATATATATATATATATATATATATATATATATATATATATATATATATATATATATATATATTGTGTGTGTGTGTGTGTGTGTGTGTGTGTGTGTGTGTGTGTGTGTGTGCGTGTGCGTGTGTTAAACAATGTGTCAAAAAATTAAGCAGAAGTAAAAATTTAAATTTCAGCACCAATGTCATTTTTCATGACAATCTATTCAAATGGACATGTATAAATCAAATTTAAATATAACATGCAGAAATGTAGATGAGTGTTAATACACACTTCAGTTTCTCCAATCTGCATTGTGTATTTTCCAACAGAACACAGATCTTCTTTATTCCAGAGTTTCCTAGTTTATTCTCACTCAGACCCATCTTAAGTTTTGCTGCCAAAAAAGCTAATGTTTTTGTTTCATCTGACCATAGAACCCATCCCGTTTGAAGTTCCAGTAGTGTCAGTTACTTTTCAAATGTTCTATGGTCAGATTAGCTTTTTCGGCAGCAAACAGATTGGGTTTGGTGCACACAGGGATAAAAAAGTACCCCATGTGTAAAATGAAATACCCTGCTGTATCTTTAATGCTGTGGGCCTAATTTTCTGCCAGAGGCATCACATGGCATCACGGATTCGATCAAATACCAACAGATAAAAAATCTAAACCTGACAGCCTGTTCTAGAAATCTTATAACGGAGAACAGGATGGAGAGATTCTGTATGGAGGAATGGTCTCTGATCTCTTGTCAGGTGTTCTCCAAACTCATCAGGCATTATAGGAGAAGACTCAGAGCTGTTATCTTGGAAAAAAGAGGTTGCAAAAAGTATTTAATAAAAGGGGGCAAACAATTGTTCCCAACGTGTTTTGGAGAAAACCATTTATTTCATAATGTGATTTTCCCCCCACTTTCAATTATTTTACTTCAATGAAAGGTTAGATTTTTGCACATTTTTTAAATAAAATATCAAAAGGATTAAAAATGCAGATTTATTTTTTACAGCCATATTTGATCATATTTACCAAGGGGGCAAACACTTTTTCACACCACTGTATATGAAATTAGATCATGAAAAGTTGGTATCAATCCATCTTTCAGAATCAACTTTTGTGCAAATCCTGTGTTTTACTCACCCTCATGTGCCAAGTAGTCTGGTGTAAAATGACTTTCACATACTGGTATATGAATTTACCTGGACACATTCCCTTCATAACTGAAATGGGAGTTTAAGAAGACTCTTATGTTTATTATTATAGCCATCAACAGATCAATTATAATGTATGCGTAGCTGAGACATATCAGACCCCTTTTCCACCAAGTCAGTGCTGGTGCTGGTGCGGAGCCAGAGCCTAGTTTCAAATCGGTTCTTTGTTTTTCGACACCCAAAGCACCAGCTCTGAACCAGTAAAAGTGGTTCTTAAGTAGCACCAAAACATTGCTGGGCTAGGAGTAAGAACCGCTTGCGTCAGGGGCTGGGGGCGGGGTAACAAGACGAACAGAAACTTGTGACCGCCATTTTTTAAATAGCAGCTAATCGAGCTAATAGCAGCTCGATTGTAATCTCCGTCTATGCAAGTTACGGCGAGCTGCACGAACGCGTTGGATTCACCGTATTTGGATGAAAATTCTAAATTCATTCGCAAAGCCATGAGCAACAATAGTAACGCAACAACCGCCATTGCTGATGGAAGGCTAGTTCCAGATGCATCGGAGCAGCGTGGACCGATCGGAGCTGCGGGAGTGTTTGAAGAGCATACAACTCCTTGTGCTTTTGGATCGCTTTCACAGTGCTTTGGTGTCATGCGCCGATCGGTCTGCGAGAAGCCGAACCATCTCGAACAAGCCTGGTGTATTTGTGTTTGCTCCTGCTACCATGCTAGCATTGCTGGGCAGCGAGATGGGCAGTGACGTAAGACCTGGCTCTGTAGTGGCTCTCTTGCCTGTGGAAAGGCAAACCGGTTCTTAGAAGGCTCGTCAGTCAAACCAACTCCGAACTGGCAATAACTAGCACCCGGTTCCTGCTGGTGGAAAAGGGGTATCACAGGCTCACGGATGGTCAGTTCTGAGTGCTGCTGTCCTGCTGTTGTCAATCCGCGTTCACGACTCTGCAGTGACGCTGCTGACGTAAGACGCTGCTGACGTGCACACTTACGCACCATTTTAAAAAATATAACAATACCAAAATACAAACAATGTAGAATAGCTTGAATACAGCGTGTTCAGCGTCTCCCTCAGACTGTAAACGAAGCTCGGGCGCACCAGATAACACGTCAGCAGCGTCTTACGTCAGCAGCGTCACTGCGGAGTCGTGAACGCGGATTGACAACAGACCCGGAAGAGAATACAATGCTGAATAAAGTCGTAGTTTTTGTTATTTTTGGACCAAAATGTATTTTCGATGCTTCAAAAAAATTCTAACTAACCCACTGATTTCACTTGGACTACTTTGATGATGTCTTTATTACCTTTCTGGACAAGGACAGTATACCGTACATACATTTTCAATGGAGGGACAGAAAGCTCTCGGACTAAATCTAAAATATCTTAAACTGTGTTCCGAAGATGAACGGAGGTCTTACAGGCTTGGAACGACATGAGGGTGAGTCATTAATGACATAATCTTCATTTTTGGGTGAACTAACCCTTTAAGCCAGAACTTCTGTTTCAAGCCTGTTTCAAGGATTCTCCAGTGATCATCTTTTGTCTCTGTATGGTCAGTGAGCAGCCTGGAGCAGAACAAGAGTCCTGGTCCATACAATATCCATGGTAAACTTTTGAAATATTGTGCAAGGAAATTAAGCTCTATATTTTATGATACTTTAATATGTCTGTATACCTACTAGGCTGTTATTATCCCAGTCCCTAGGAGAAATAGTCCCAAGGCTTTAAATGACCTCAGGCCAGTTGTCCTCACTTCTCTTGTAATAAAATCTTTTTGAAAAGCTTGTGAAGACATTGTAAGGTAAACCAAGCAAGCTCTTGACCCTATACAGTTTGCTTATAGGACAATGGCTGAATCTTTAATGCACTTAAAAAGGGAGTAACGCGCATGCTAGTCTGTTGTTTATTGACACTTCCTCAGATTTTAATACTATCCAACCTCACATGTCAGCCATGAGACTGATAGAGCATTTTGAGTTGAGCCAGAATTTGGTGGGTTGGATATTGGATTTTTTGACAAACAAAACACAGAGGGTGATAGTAAATGCCATTTTATCAGATTTATTAAATTTATCCTCTGGCTCACCACAGTGCTGTCTTCTCTCACCCTTACTTTATATTCTATACACTTATATGTGCCAAAGTAAGTACACAAATAGGACTACATTGAAATTTGCAGATGAAACAGTAATTGTCTGAGTAAAAGAGTCTGTTTCACAACAATAAGTCTGGACATGGCCCTATTATTAAGGAGTTTGTCACCTGGTGTGATGAGTCTTTTAAACATAACCAAAACAAAGGACATGATTATAGATTTTAGAACTCATGCTTCATGTTATGACACTACGACCATTAAAGACCAGGTGGTGGATTGTGTAGAAGGCTATAAATATCTTGGGACAGTCATAGATTCAAAATTGAATTTTGAAAAGAACTGTGAAACTGTATGTTAAAAGCAACATCAGCGTCTGTTTTGCCTCAGAATGCTGTCCAGATTTCACACTGATAAATCTATGGCTTTTATTGAATCAGTTTTGTCATTCTCCCTTGTGTCATGGGTTTGGTAATTTATCTTTGAAGAACAAATATTGTTTGAACCAATTTGTCATGTGGGCTAATAAGATTATAGGTGAACCACAACTTAACCTAGCAGGTCTAACCAGCTGCAGCATAAGGCGAGTTCTATTTTTAAAGGTTGTTCCCACCCTTTATAATGGTGATTTTTCAGCTCCTACACTCTGGTTGTCAGTTTGTGGTCTATAGGTGGATAACTAGACAATATAGGAATACTTTAGAACCTACAGCAATAGAATTATTAAATAAAAATAGAAAATGACATTCGTTTCTATGCATGGCACTTTATGCTATTTAGGGGGTGGGTGAGTGTGTGTCTAGAGTAGGGGTTGCACGACTACTGATTTCTGCTAGTCGATTTCTTATCAAAACAATACTCGAGTTAATCGTCTACTCGTGGTTCATGCTACTGTAAATGAAAATACATTAAATAGTTCTTATCAATAAATGTTTATTAATTCATAGCCTAATGCAACAATTACATAAGTAAACTCTCAAAACATTATAATTATGACATTACATATTTTAATTTTCATGTAACAGAGTAAACCCAAATAAATAGCCGTTCTTGCCTTTCATTTCAGACGCAATGTCCGCTTTTAGGGGCCGTTCACATATCGCGTCTGTTGCACGCTCAAGTTTATTTCAAATGTAGGCGTGCGTAGGCAAGCTCGTTTTTCCAGGCGCGCCTATGTCGCGGCAAGATGAAAACATCTCAACTTTTAAGAATGCCGCAAGCGCACCGCAGGTCATAAGACAAAAAACAACCGATAATCTTGCATTTCCATAACAACATCGAAAGCTTGGCCGAACAGCTGATCATAGCTGTACAGGGCGGGTTTTTATTTCTCATCTCCATAAATACAGTGAGGAAAATAAGTATTTGAACACCCTGCTATTTTGCAAGTTCTCCCACTTGGAAATCATGGAGGGGTCTGAAATTGTCATCGTAGGTGCATGTCCACTGTGAGAGACATAATCTAAAAAAAAAATCTCAATGATCCTAAGAAAGGTGAGAAATCAGCCCAGAACTACACGGAGGAGCTGGTCAATGACCTGAAAAGAGCTGGGACCACCGTTTCCAAGGTTACTGTTGGTAATACACTAAGACGTCATGGTTTGAAATCATGCATGGCATGGAAAGTTCCCCTGCTTAAACCAGCACATGTCAAGGCCCGTCTTAAGTTTGCCAATGACCATTTGGATGATCCAGAGGAGTCATGGGAGAAAGTCATGTGGTCAGATGAGACCAAAATAGAACTTTTTGGTCATAATTCCACTAAACGTGTTTGGAGGAAGAAGAATGATGAGTACCATCCCAAGAACACCATCCCTACTGTGAAGCATGGGGGTGGTAGCATCATGCTTTGGGGGTGTTTTTCTGCACATGGGACAGGGCGACTGCACTGTATTAAGGAGAGGATGACCGGGGCCATGTATTGCGAGATTTTGGGGAACAACCTCCTTCCCTCAGTTAGAGCATTGAAGATGGGTCGAGGCTGGGTCTTCCAACATGACAATGGCCCGAAGCACACAGCCAGGATAACCAAGGAGTGGCTCTGTAAGAAGCATATCAAGGTTCTGGCGTGGCCTAGCCAGTCTCCAGACCTAAACCCAATAGAGAATCTTTGGAGGGAGCTCAAACTCTGTGTTTCTCAGCGACAGCCCAGAAACCTGACTGATCTAGAGAAGATCTGTGTGGAGGAGTGGGCCAAAATCCCTCCTGCAGTGTGTGCAAACCTGGTGAAAAACTACAGGAAACGTTTGACCTCTGTAATTGCAAACAAAGGCTACTGTACCAAATATTAACATTGATTTTCTCAGGTGTTCAAATACTTATTTGCAGCTGTATCATACAAATAAATAGTTAAAAAATCATACATTGTGATTTCTGGATTTTTTTTTTTTTTAGATTATGTCTCTCACAGTGGACATGCACCTACGATGACAATTTCAGACCCCTCCATGATTTCTAAGTGGGAGAACTTGCAAAATAGCAGGGTGTTCAAATACTTATTTTCCTCACTGTATATCCATTAGTAAAGCTAATGCAAGGGCTAAAAAATCATTAATCATTTGCTGATACTTCCTCGTCATCATGGAGAGCGCAGTTCATGGTTGCATAGCAACGACAGACGCCATGGGAGCGCAAGCACTTGTAGAAAGAAGGAGAGCGTTTTTAGAAGCAATATGTGAACGGCCCCTTACAGAGTTGGCAAATTACAATATTTTTGTCATCCTTGATGAAATACTTCCTCACATCTGATGTGTGGTGTCTGTTGGTGACGTTCGCCATTTGGAATTAATTTATGGTTAATGGGCGCTCGAGTAGTCAATTATTTCTGACAGCGCAGACTAGTGGTTGAAGTAGTCGATCTCTCGACCACTCGACTAGTCTGTGCAAGCCCTAATCTAGAAGCACATTGCCATGACTTTTTCTTAGGAGTCTTTATACTTTTGGACATTATTATAATGATTTATGTTTTACTGTATGTTTTAATGTTTAATGGATTTTTAAAAAAGTATGGATTGCTCAATCTCCTGTCTGCACAACAAATTTACCCTTGGGTACCAATGGTACCAAATTTACCTTGATTACACTGGATGTTCATAGGATGAACAGATTAGTCGATTCAGATATTAACTCCGCTATATCTGTTAATTCTTAAAAATATTTAAAATTTACCACAATATACAAAAATAAAAAATTATCTTTGTTCTAATTGTTACATCACACAACTTACCAAAGTGTCTCCAATTTACACTTTACACTCTCCAGTCTAGTACAGAGCAGCTTCACTCCTGAATCCTGCAGATTATTATTGTTCATGTTCAACTCTTTCAGATTGGAATCTGATCCAAGAACTGCAGCCAGAGCCGAACAGCTTTTGTATGTCAAGTTACCGTCATTTAGCCTACAAAAGAATTACAGATTACAGAGTTTTCTACTAAATCCTTATATACTAAAATTATAATAAAATAGTAAAATTAGACTTTATTTCCACTGCATTCATTAGAGAAAAAAATATAAATAAAAAACTACTGATATAAATTAAGTATATAGATGGTATACATTCATATATGGTATACAATTAAGAATTTATGCAGATAAAAACAAAAAGTAAAAGACTTACAGAGCTCTTTTGGAGGTTTTGATGACCGTTGATAGTCTAATTAGACACTCGTCTGATTTCTTAAATTTCTCAAGCTCAAAGTCTTCCAGCTCCTCCTCTGATGTCAACAACACAAAGGCCACAGCAGACCACTGGGCAGGTGAAAGGTCAGCAGAAGAGAGACTTCCTTCTCTAAGTTGTGTTTGAATGTCTTTAACCAGAGTTTGGTCATTCAGTTCATTCAGACAGTAGAACAGATTGATGGACCTTTCTGGAGATAAATTTTCTCCTAACTTTTGCTTGATGTACTGAACTATGTCCTTGTTGCTCTGGTCATTGCTGTCTTGCTGTGCCAACAGACCTTGTAAAAGTGGATAATTAGACTGAAGTGATAGACCAAGAAGGAATCGAAGGAAAAGATCCAGATGTCCACTGTCACTTGCGAGCGCCTTGTCCACTGCAGTTTTCAGCAAATCAACCATGGCTTCATTTTTGTTTTCCTGCTCTGTAGACTCTTGAACAAACACACTTTTCTTGCTGCTGTCTAGAAAAAGATGTGCATAAAGGGCTGCAATAAACTCTTGAATGCTCAAGTGAACAAAGCAGTACATGGTACCAATAATGATTCCCGTTTCCTCCTTAAAGATCTGTGTACACATGCCTGAATACACTGATGCTTTAGAGGCATCAATACCACAGTCCTTCAGGTCTGTCTCATAGAAGATCAGGTTGTTTTTTTCCAGCTGATGAAATGCCAGTTTCCCCAGTGAAAGGATGGCATCTTTATCCCAGGAAACATCTGGTCTGTATTCTCCATCATACTTTTGTCTGCTCTGCTGGATCTGAAAGCGGAGAAAGTGTGTGTACATTTGTGTCAGAGTCTTGGGAATGTCTTCAGTATTTGATTCCTGCAGTGTTATAGAGGCGTCCTCAGTCTGATTTTTTGCTTTATTTTTTTTCTCCTCCAAAATGTTCTGGAGAACAGTGGCTGCAATCCAGCAGAAGACTGGGATGTGGCACATGATGAAGAGACTCTTTGACTGTTTAACGTGATCAATGATTCTGTTGGCCATTTCCTCATCAGTGAATCTTTTTCTGAAGTACTCTTCCTTTTGTGCATCATTGAACCCTCTGATCTCTGTCATGCGGTCGATGCAGTCAGGAGGAATCTTAGTGGCAGCTGCTGGTCTGGTGGTGATCCAGATGAGAGCAGAAGGAAGCAGATTTCCCTTGATGAGGTTCGTTAGGAGAACATCCAGAGAGGCTGGTGACGATACATCACGCCACGTCTCATTGTCCTTAAAGTTTAAAGGAAGGCGACATTCATCCAATCCGTCAAGAATGAACAGGACTTTGTATTTATCATCTCTTGTAAGGTTCAGTCCTTTTATCTCTGGGAAAAACTGACTAACAAGGTTCATCAAGCTTTGTTTTTCTTTCTCCTTTAAATTCATCTCTCTGAATGGAAGAGAAAATATGAAGCTGATATCTTTATTTTTTTTTCCTTCGACCCAATCCAGAATAAACTTTTGCACTGAGATGGATTTACCGATGCCAGCAACTCCTTTTGTCAGTACAGTTCTGATCGGCTTGCCTTGTTCAGGTGATTCAAACAAATTTGTGCATTCAATCTGTATCTCTTGTGATTCAGCACGCCTGGAAATCTCAATCTGTCTCACCTCATGTTCTGTATTGACTTGGTCACTGCCGCCCTGAGTGATATAGAGATCTGTGTAGATGTCATTCAGAAATGTGGAGTCACCTTGCTTTGCAATTCCTTCAAACACACATTGATACTTCTTCTTCAGTTTCGATTTAAGTTGTTGTTGTTGATGAATAAAGACAAGCTCATCTAAACACACAAACAGAAATAAAAATACTTGATCCTACTTTTCTCTCCTGACTTTAAGTGACAACATGACAGATGGTCATGAGCCTCTTACCTTTAAGAGTATCTGCAAGTTCATCTTGCTTCATACTTTTTAGGAAGTACAGTGTGATATCAAGAGCTGCTTCTTTGATGCTACACATGTCATCTATATAGTCCTGCACAAAGTATTGGGTGTTCTCCTTTTTTAGTATTTTATTAAACTTTTCCAGCTCATTCTTTAGGAATACGTTTATTTTCTGCTCAAGGTCCTAAAAGCATAAAAACAAAGAAGGGTACAACAACAAAATGTAACCAAATTCCACATCCATAATTGAAACATATGGTTAAACAAATTACAGACATCAGAAGTAAAAGCATTAATGAAGCTGTGATAATGTGAAACTACAAATAGCATATAAAATGAAAATGAAAACTGCAGAACACCAGTTAGCTTGAGCAAACTATTTATGCAATAATTTTAGGTAAAATTAGTGAAAGTACCTAGTTAAAGGGATAGTTCACTTTGAAATAAAATTTTGGTATGTTTTATCTTACCTCAAGGGCATCCAAGATGTAGGTGTCTTTTTTTCCGCAGTAGTTTCAATTTTGATATTTTTAGGTCAAACCGTTTTTGTCTGTCAGTCATATAATGCAGGTCTATGGTCACTGTCTCAAAGAGCATGCACAGAGTCCAAATTAAAACAATTCCCCATCGTCCAAATTAAACAATTCCCCATCATAAGTACACATTGATGGCCTAAGACATGAAACGAGCGGTTTGTGTGAGAAAACGAACAGTATTTATATCGTTTTTAGCTCTTATACACAGCCACGTCCAAGTGATCTGAGGGCGTGCGCGCATCCTGGTGTGTGACGTGTACGCAGACTGGTGCATAGATATATACACTAGATGTCGCCTTAAAGACATTCGTTCCAATGAACTGCCGTAGACAACGTTATATATGGTATATGTAACGTTATAAGTTATACCTGCGTTATATGACTGACAGACAAGAACGGTTTGACCTAAAAATATCAAAATTTAAACTACTGCGGAAAAAAAGACACCTACATCTTGGATGCCCTTGAGGTAAGCTAAAACATACCAAAATTTAATTTCAAAGTGAACTATCCCTTTAAATGACAAACAAGTGTTAACTGCTGGATTATGCTGTTAACTTTTTAGACAAAGGCAGTAAATGTAACACACATGCCAGAATTAAGGTAGGCAAAATTAACATTACAGAATGTCAATACGACTGTGCCCCAAATCATACATAAATTACAAATCATACAGAATTGTAGAGTTGCTAAATATTGTTTACATATAATTGCAAGTTTAATGAAGCTGCTTGTCTACCAACATGAAAATATATGAGTCTAGCATTGTTGACATGTGGATGTGTACACAACTAAAATGATATGGTAAATGCTAAAAACATTAATTAAGTTGTCTTTTTTTAAATAAAAATACACTATTTTACATTTGTCGAAAAATCCATTTGTTTATTATAATATAAAATGTAAACAATAAATACAAAACAATATTTTTCCATACCTGAAAGACACAGATGAGATTTTCTCTGAACTTCTTGAAGCGGCAACTCTGAAAGTCTGTTTTTTTCTCATACTGAATCCTGTTAGCAAAATAAATGTGGTCATTGTTTATAGTTTATCTAGTTAAATACAGCATGTGCAATTTTAGACAAAACTAGAACTGGAAACAGCATTTTTATTTTGCAAACAAATTTACAGTATGTTGATAAAAAACTTCAAATGTATACAATATAAGATCATTCTCAAAATCAGTATTACCAGTGTTTTCCGTTTTTATTTCTTATTGGTTTTTTTTTTTTTTTTTTCATGAAGGTATATGCAAGCATCCTTAGTGATTAATCTTTGTAAAACTGACTGAAGACATCAATTTCACAGTCCAATAGCCAAAGAGAATATTATCACACAACATATACATTGCCTTTTTAAAGTGATAATTCACCCAAAAATGAAAATTTTGTCTACATTTACTCATCCCTAAGTTGTTCTAAACATGTATACATTTCTTTGTTGCCCTCAACACAAGATAAGATATTTTGTACAGACTGAGCAACCACACCCTGACTGTCGAGACGGAACTGGCTGCCCAGAGAGAGATGCGTCTGCCCGTACTGTAACCAGGGAGAGGTGGAGACAGAGCAACACTTTCTCACCAGCTGTCCCAACTATGAGTAGCCTGGTTAAAACCAGACCCTTCTCAGTTGAAACTGAGTGTAGGGTCTGGGGAAGCTATGTAGACAAATCATTTCCAAAGGGGCGTCACCAAACGACGTAGCTCAAATTCCTCTGGGCGCAATTGGATAGTCTTAAAACCAATCAGATCGATGAATGAGATGACGTATGCAGAGCGACGGAGAAACATCTGTTGTTCTTTGCTCCGGTTTTAACGAAAACGGTAAGTTTAAATCACTCAAAACAGACGCGATAATAGATTCGAACGAGAGATGTTCCACGGCGGTATCCATCTTTGTAATGAAATCTCCTTCAGCGTCGCTGCGCTGTCGTCATCATGTAAATCCCTCCCCCAACGTTTCTGATTGGTGCCGCGATTTCAGCGGCACAGTAATGAGTTTGAATGGGCTCTTCTCCAGACTATCCTGGAGAGAGAATTAAAATTCGCCGGAAGTAGTCTGGGTTTTCCCAGGCTAAACTATGAGGACATTAGAGGGACTTTTTACACAAAATTTGAAATACTTTGCCCTAACTTCCTAAAATTGAACAGCAAAACACAATTTCAACATCTATTAGGTGAAAAAAGAGATTGTATCATACTAGCGGCAAGATACATTGATGCCTGTCACAAAAAGAGAGAGCTGACGACTAATCAGTGATGCGCTCTCACACACACACACACACACACACACACGCTCGTACACAAAACAAACATACAAACACTTACACACTGAATTCTAAATTTTTCACAAAATTTTGAAATGTTCATAAATTGTTCTACTATTTTTTATTTATTTAATTGCTTTGGCAATACAAATGTATTTTTGTCATGCCAATAAAGCTTTATTGAATTGAATTGAATTGAATTGAATTGAATTGAATTGAATTGAATTGAATTGAATTGAGAGAGAGAGACAGACAAAGAGAGAGAGAGAGAGAGGAGAGAGAGAGACAAACAGAGAGAGAGAGAGAGAGAGAGAGAGAGAGAGGTTTAACACATATTTATTTTATCATTGATCATATTTCATTCAAAAACATCCAAAAAACAACAACAAAAAAACGCTTCAATCAATACAGATTACAGCCCTTTAAAACCAACATTTCATCCTCCCTAACCTAACACAAAAAAATTCCCACAGACCATATTGCAGAAAAACCTATAATATTATTAACTAATTTGAAATAAGCAAACTCAGTTTTAATTGGAGCAACACCATCCCTTTCAGAACTCTTTCAGCATCGCCTGAACCAGGACAAGATCTTCCGTGTCCGTGTGCTCCATCTTGGCTGATCCCAAAAGGTAATTTAGCAAAACCACTTTTCTCTTCGTTCACTGACTTTGTACTTTGGACCAGTAATAAAAGCTTGATAGGAAAATTCCTCACCCATGCTTTCGAAACAACAAACCCATAGAAAATAAAAAAAGACCTCTTAGCCTCCCACACTGGATAAACAAATGATCAACCGCTTCTTCCATCCCGTAAAAAGGACATTCCCTCCGTACTTCTGGATTCAATCTCCACTGTAAATCTGCTGTTTCTCAATAGAGGGCTTGTACAGAGATCTCCAGTGTCCTCTCTTTAACAGTTTGATGAGACACTTTAATTCACAAAATGTAGAGTGCCCTTTTACCAATGCCTTGAAATAATCCCAACTCTGGAGTTTTAAAGGACAAAAAAGTTTCTTTATAAAACGGTTAGTTCCAATCCTTGATTCTGATTGTGTAATGACCTCAAATAATTATTTAATTTGTTTCATGTCTTTGTTTATTGTATAATTTGCACTAATATAATGTAAAGGGAATAAATATAGAAGGCCACAGAAAATATGTATACTGTTAGGGCGCTGTGAGAAGAAAAGACTAGTGAGTAAAAAGGAGTGCAAAAAGCGCAGTTAACGCATGTTGTTGTTCATGTTAAAACGTTCAGCCCCAAAATCTGTCGCAGAAAACAAAAGAGAAAAACAACCGTGGCAAATAAATCTACAGAAAAGAAAAGATTGTTGTTGTTATTGTCCAAGAGGGCAACAATTGGTCAATAGCTGTGTTTTATTCATGACCGCTTCACCCAACGGTTCAATGTATCCCTACACAACACCCCTAGCAACCACTCTTAGCAACGTAAACACATGTTTGATCTCATTGATATTGTTCATTGAAGCTTATTATGTGAGAGATCGAGAAAGCGAGTGCACCTGCATTTACAGTTTACACATTTACAGCATTTTCCTTCAGGTCAGTCCTATATTCATAATAAAAAAATCTGTTTGAATGTCCGCTGCGATATCCTTTTAACAGTAAGGGGGCCCTATCTTGCACCCACCGCAATTGACTTTGTACACCGACGCATGTATCATTCCTATTTTGCACCCGACGCACAGCAGACTTTTCCCTCCACAGAAGCACGTCGGTAAATTAGGTAATGAACTTGCGCTCCCGGGGGCGGTTCAGTGAAAAGAAGAGGCGTGTTCCGGGACGTTCCCTGATGCTATTTTGCAGGTTTAGAAAACAATTCCGCCACTGACCGAAAGTCAGTGGCGCGTTGCGCATGATATTCATATGCTATTTTAAGGGCGCATGGTTGGCCATAATCAATGTAGCGTGTGCACAACGCGCATACACTTTGCAACCGCTCCTGGCTCCTGGCGCCTGCCTGGCAAATCCGCCCTTATAACAGGAATCCGCCATGGATCCTTCCTACTCATAGCCCCGCGCTGGGAGAACCAGACATGGTTCCCGGAATTAATGCAGCTGGCGGACTCAGCCCCATGGCCGATCCCGGTGAAAAGAGACCTTCTCTCTCAAGCCCGCGGTTCGATCTGGCATCCTCATCCAGAGCGCTGGTCTCTGCATGCATGGATAATCAACGTATACCCGCTGATTTGCCAAAAGGGGTCGTGAACACGATCACGCAGACTAGAGCTCCCTCTACGAGACGTCTCTACGCATCTAAATGGTCTGTGTTTAACAAATGGTGCACGGGAAAAAATCTGGACCCACAAACGTGTGGGGTTTCTTCAAGAGCTGCTGGACATGGGCAGGTCCACCTCCACGCTCAAAGTATATGTTGCGGCTATTGCAGCGTTTGCCGAAACGGCGCGCAGCCGCGCATTTGGAAGGAATGAATTCATCATCCGCTTCCTCAGAGGAGCCAGGCGGATGAACCCCCCTCGGTTCCGATTTTGGTCCTGGAGGCCCTGAAAGCTCATCCCTTCGAACCTTTAGAGACTGTGGATCTGAAATACCTCACGTTCAAAACCGTTTTTCTGATAGCCCTGTCTTCAGTCAAACGCGTGGGTGACTTACACGCATTATCAACTAACACTGCGTGTCTCGAGTTCGGACCTAATGATTTTAAAGTCATTCTCAAACCAAGACATGGTTATGTCCCCAAAGTGATGGGCAATCCTTTCAGAGCACAGGTCTTTTCTCTCTCAGCCCTACCGGCATCCGGCAGCAAGGTTGATAGTAACCTCCTCTGCCCTGTCAGGGCACTGAGAAATTACGTCACGCGCTCCGCCGCTTTCAGGCGCTCGGAGCAGCTTTTCATTTCGTTTGAAGGGCGCACCAAGGGTCTCGCCGCCTCGAAACACAGTCTGTCCAGATGGATAGTAGACGCTATTGCGGCAGCTTATGCGTCTAAACACCTGCAGTGCCCTTTGGGCATCCGGGCTCACCAGAGGCATGGCCTCATCTTGGGCGTGGGCGTGGTCCAGCGGAATTTCCATTCATGACATTTGTACGGCGGCAGGCTGGGCCTCCCCCTCCACATTTGTTAGGTTTTATAATCTGGAAGTTCCCGCCTTGCAGGATAAACTTCTATCAGTCTAAGTCGTGTGTATGCCCTGCCCAGACTTTTCGTGCGCAGGCTACTTACTCGATTTAGCTCTCCTGGTTGAGCTGCACTATAAAGGGTTGTGTTATTCCTGTATAGACCAGCCAAGCCGCTCTACACCCCCTACTGTGTGCTTATGAACGTGCTGACCCACTCTGTTGGCCACCTGTTTCCACTTTCTGTTTTCCCCGGGACTCATGTAGTGGATGCTAGGCGCGCACGGCGTTGACAAGGGGTTCCTGCAGCATAAGCTAACTTACGCAATACGAGAGAACCTCTCGTAAGAGAACGTAATCGGTTGCTTATGTAACCTCGGTTCTCTCTAGAAGAGGGAACGAGTATTGCGTAACCCGCCGTGCTCGCGCCACAAGCTCATTTCGCTTCAGTCAATGAAAACCAGGGTAGCAGCCTCCGAGCTTTCCTTATATACGCTAAGCCACTCCCATTTTGGCGGGCTGTGACGCGTGAGGGCGTGACGTCACGCCAGGCTCACTGGTAGGCTGATGCAGTTGCCGCGGAGCAGCCAATGAGCGCGCTAGATAGCCTGCTCTAGGTCTGCTTACTGCTGCACTGCGTTGACAATGAATAAAAAATTAAGGATAATTTTTTGGCTTCATATATCGAGAAAAGATGACTTTACCCGTAGCGTAAGCTAACTTACGCAATACTCGTTCCCTCTTCTAGAGAGAACTGAGGTTACATAAGTAACCGATTACGTTACATGACATTGTTTACAAGCTGATTTACTGACGTCTTTGCACGGTTGAAACACTGATTGAGCGATGTTTATTTCGCGCTGTAACTGGTATTATTACGGGGAAGAGAAGATCATGTGCTGCTGCTTCTCTTGAGCTGAGCTGAGCTGAGCCAGAGCGATCTCACGCCACAGCGCCAAAACACTATTTATGTTTTTGAATTTCGTAAGAAAATTGACTTAATTTGAAATCTGAGACTTTGTTTAATATCAATAGTAACAAAGCACAAAGATTGATATTGCGATTTATTGGATGGGACACGCGCTACAATGTTCCATTCATTCATAAGCTGAAAGCAGGATGACTAGCCTAATCGATTCTTGGGATTTAAGAATCGATATCGGTTCGTAAAAATGAACTTTTATTAAAATAGAGAAATCAATATTTTTTTACCCAGCCCTAATATTAACTACTTGTTTACTGAACTAAAATCAATGTTACATATGCAATCATGAGAATATTCAGCAAAATAGCTCCTGTCATGTTATGTTACTTAACTATATGTTATAAACATTTTGAATTTTTACCTCAGTATTTCTTCTGTGAGGTTTTTTTTGTGTGTGTTATGAGCATATGTGTTATGCTCATTTGTTTTGATTTCTCACTAATCTCTCACTGAGACAGACAGCGTGAGTCTCAACAGCGCTACCAGAAATACATTATTATTGATTGGTGTTTATGTAATAAAATCAGAATCATTCTCGCGATTCGATGCTTCACTGGTTATTTGCCGGACATTGGGTCTGTCAGACTGGAGAAATTTTATCGCTAATGTGACCAGAAATATTTAAGACCCATCGAATTTTTTGAATTGTTATAAACAATAAAATCACTATGGTTTATTGCACATAAACCACATGTAAGAAATTAGCTAAAATAACCGTGTCATGTAAAACGTGTAATACCTTTCAGTTGCTGATGGTGTTTCTTCCCTGAAGTTTGGTGGTCCCATACCTTTCGAACAGTCACTCTTCACAGACACAGAGCTGGACACAGGTGAGCCTGATCTTACACTAATATATGAGAGAGAGAGAGAGAGAGGTTCTCTTGTATCATTTGAGGATGATTTAGTGAAATTAAATACAGAATAGCCCCACGAATATGTCCCCTATGGTTGTCTGTGTAAAACTGTTTTGCTAGCAAGAAGCTTAAAATTTAATAAGACATTGTCTTCTGTAATTAGAAACAATAAAATCAATATGGTTTATTGCACATAAACCACGTGAGAAATTAGCTAAAATAACCTTGTCATGTAAAACATGTGTAATACCTTTCAGTTGCTGATGGTGTTTCTTCCCTGAAGTTTGGTGGTCCCATACCTTTTGAACAGTTACTCTTCGCAGACACAGAGCTGGATCTTACACTAATGACACAAAGAACAGAGTGTGTGGGGGGGGGGTGGTGTCATTTTACTAAAGGAGGCACTTTAGTGCCATAATGGCCTCATGACAGCCAATGTCAAAACCAACCACATGACAGTTTAATGTAATGTTAACCCATAAAGCTAAGTGGTTCCTTAAGTTTGATAATTCATCTGCCATGTCATGTTTATGACATAGTTATGACAATTTATGTTGTCTTGGTAATGTCAAGTTGTCATTACCAAGACAGTGACAGGTTATGATGTATTAGTTTATATCAAGTTGTCATAACAAAGACATCTCAAACAATGTCATATTTGCATTAAAAATATCATAATTGAACGATTGACACTTAATGACAGTTGTCATAAACATGCATAACACCTCCTTCATATTCATGACATGCGTCATGTCATGATTATGAAGGTGTCATGTCAGTCTTATGCACAGCCCTTCAAGTAAAGTGTTACTGATTTTTTTTGTAATTAAATCCTGCATACAACTTTTTCTCCTGAGAAACAAGCGCACAGTCATCTTTAGAATTTTGTCTTTGAATTCTCGTTTTTGCGGTAGCTCAAAGTAGCAATTTATATGGCAACAGAAGATTGACCAACAGAAAATGGGCAAAGAGGCGGGGCGTGAGTGGAGCTGAGGAGCCACAGTAGCTCGACGTGATCGAGTTAGCTAAAGTGACAGTTGATGATGTAAAGCCAATTAAAAGTTCCTATTTTTGCCCTTCAAAATATTATAATAGTGAACAGACATGGCTACAAGTAAGACTGTGTATCGTGATTCTGTATTATTCTGCTAGTTGAAAATGTATTATGCAGTAACTTAATATTACTCTGAGAGAGTGTGTGTGACAGTGATGTATGTGCATAACGTTACATGTCAGTCACTCTTTTTTATAGTCTATGGTCCGTCAGCGCGGCATCACTCGTCAAGTTCGTAGAGAGCTTTTCAGTCCATTTTAAATTCTGATTTTGGCCGCCTCTCAAATGGGTTAAACCATAGATATATTGCCTATGAAGTTCAAGTAAATGCGCTAGAAAATCCGCGCTCATTCAAGGATGTGCATTTATTGCATGAACGGAGAAAGCGCCGACATCTGCAGGATTTCATCTGACGGTACATAAGCATATTATAATCTATCTGTTCTGTGAGAGCAGAACGAACGAGCCTTTTTGACGTTTTTAAAACTGAAAACTCCAAAAAGCAACGAAATTGTCAGACATCCATTAGTGCATGTTCACAGAGGAAAACAACTGAAATACAGCGCTGGTTGTTCTCTCGAACGATACTCGACGACAACGACGGAATCCTAAGCCGTGGGCGAAGTAATGGGTGTATTAAATTGTATGAAATAATCCCGAAAAAAAGCACAAAACACTGCAGAGATGGCAAGTTCAGCAGCTAACATTTGCTGAGTTGAAGTGACGTCTATTAACAGCAGATAAACGGCTAGCATTGACATCAGCGGCAATCCACCTGTCACTCAAGTGGCCACACCCTTAGAACTTTAAATATTAATCAACTAATCAACAGATGAGTTATAAAAAAATTCACCCCCCTCACAGTTGTTATGAAGGGCAAAATTAGCTGTAGACCAAAGCCACATACAGACACCAGGCTGTAAACACGTTTTTTTCTGCTGTAAAATTTGGCATTTTAACATGGGGGAGATACAGATTTGACTCACTTTTGACACCAGCCTCAAGCGGCCAGTCAACGAATTGCAGTTTAACTCACTTCCGTGTTGGTTTCAAGAGAGAGACGGGGAGGTTGCCGCTTGGGTGTGGTAGCTTGTTTGTTGCCTAGTAACCAGCTGATCACTCAATCAGTCATTCAGCTGAAGCTAGTCAGCTGCCTATATCTAGCTGGAGTGAGATATGCTTGGTGTCGGTTCATTACTCTTGTTTTGTTCTTTCACCTAGTTTCTGTTTCTGAGTTCCAAGCTGAGTCATTCCTGCATTTCATCTGTGCTTGAAAGCAGCTTGGAGATCGTCCTTGAGTTTTCTTCAACCCGCTGTCCGATCTGAGTTACCACGCGGTGTTTTATTCCAGTCTCTTCATCTCTCTCTCCTTTGGATCGCTGCATTGAGGCCACCTGTATATTGACTGTTCTTTCTGCGTTTTTTCCGCTGTCCTGTCTGTCAATATACTGCCTTCTTGCAATTAGATCTACGACTCCCTTTCTGACAGAACGAACCAACCATTGATGGATCCAGCAAGCGCGGCGGAATTGCATGATGTACTGGCCAAGAGCGATGTTCGTCTTCAGCAACAGGAGGAACAGACTATGGCCACAGGCCTTGCTGTTCAGGCGCTAGTCCACCTGCTCTGGTGATCCAGACCATCCGTTCCACTGAACCCGCCTTCCGCCTCCCGCATTCTACTCCGGTGAGCCCCAGCTGTGTCGTCCTTTTTGGCCAAATGTTCATTATACATCTCGCTTTAACCTGCATTTCCCACGGAGGAATCCAAGATTGCCTTTTTAATTACTTTGCTCGCGGGAAGAGCGGGCAGCTGGGGAAAGACTGTTTGGGAGCAGAGACTTCCGTGTTGTGCGGCCTTTCAAGCTTATTCTAATGAGCTCAGAAAGGTTTTTGATCGCACTTCAGGCAGAGATGCGGCGCGTCTTCTTGCAGAACTGAGACAAGGAGAACGAATGGTAACAGACTATTCAATTGAATTTCGTACACCAACTGCAGAGTGTGGCTGGAATGCCGAGGCACAATGGGACATGTTTTTATACGGAGTTGTAAGAACTGATTTTCCTGTTAAAACAAAACGCACCCTGCAATAAAGCAGTAAAATGGACCCTGGACAGAAGATAGCAAAGAGAGAGCACAGGACACTGTCCTGCCCAAACTGTCCTTCTTCCTTATCTCTGCATCCCCCTCTCCCTCCTCTTCTCCCTCCTCAAGTCACTGAAAGGTCATTAAGAATGTCTATACATCACATATGGTGTATCTTATGAATATGTTGTTTTTCCTTTTCATGTTTGGTGTCATTTTAAAGGGCACAGTGCGATTGGTAAAATGGTCTTAATTTCATTGCAGTCATTGGTTTAATGAAAAAGATTGAGAACTTAGGAGAATCCTGTATCTCTCTGGCTGATATCTCTTTACGATATCTCAAGAAACCAGGTGCTACCCCCCTGGGGTACATGGATTGGCCCAAACAACTCTAAACAACATTTGTATAACCCCTGTTGTTCTGGTCTGGTATTTAAGGCGAGGGAATAGAATACACTTCGGGAATCTTTTACCAGGATCATCCCCCACACAGTAATGCATGTCAGTATTTTCCTGTTGGAAAACCCTGACACATTACTGTGTGTCTTTGTCAGGAAAACATTGCTTACTTTTAGAGTCATCTTTGAGTAAATGATGTCATATATTTTCTGAATTGGCTTTTAATCATTTACTTCTGTAATTGGCATGATACATTTTTACCTGACAAATAAATGTTACATCTTGATTTATTCTGAAGTATTCTGAAATCATTATTTTAATATATTAAGGAGGCTGATGCTACCGCAAATCTTAGTTAAGGTAGGTCAAACTAAAGGCGCATGTATGAACGGAGCAGTAGGCACGTCATCTGGAGACCTTTTGATTTCTGTCTATCACTGGTTTAGCAAGTTGTATGGAAATGGCTAAATTAAACTACACTCTCTGGTTCGAGTGAGCAGTAGGCAACCGACTTTAGAGGTATTAGCAAACCCTACATCCACTGACTAAAATCAGAATTAACAGGTTTGTGTCCGTGAGAAACATGAATTGGCCGACGTGATCTCTGTGCGGCATTGGGTCCATAATGAATTAATAACTGAAAGTATGGGATACTCAGAGTAATCAAAGATCTAAATTAATTCATAATCAATATTTATGATTATTTTCTAATCAGAAATACGATCTAAATTTGATTATCATTTGAAATTGGAGTCAGATTATGCATAGAGCTAAAGTAATACTAAAACTAAGTTCCAATAAATTAAGTTAACTTCACTGGAGCGCTGAAAAGACATACACGCTTTAAACCTTCACCAGGCCGTTGGATTCCGTCGTTGGGCTAATGTATGGTCCTTACAGAGTACATAAAGACGAAATTTACGCATTGGAATTACCCACCGGGGTGGATAAACTTATTGATTTGGCGGTTCAAGTGGATGCCAGATTACGTCAACGAGGTCGACGGTCACCGCGAGGCTGCTCTACTAGTGCACCAAATCGTGTTTTTAATTCTCCTGACGAAACTACAGCGTTTCTTCCTGATCCTGAGCCCATGCAACTGGGTAGGTCTCGTTTATCATCACGGGAGAAGCAGAGGAGGAGAGGGAGGGGATTATGTTTATATTGTGGAACCGCCGGTCACATCGCGCTGCAGTGTCCGGTAAAAGCCAGCACCCGTTAGTAGGTAAGAGGTTACTGACGGGTGGTGTTGCACGGACTGAATCCTCTTTTTCTGCCACTCATCTTCCAGTGAGTTTAAGACTACAGACTCAAAATTTCGACTGTGAGGCTCTAGTAGACTCAGGAGCCGAGGATAATTTTTGGGATGTTGATCTGGTACACAGACTCAAGATACCAGTGGTGGCGCTCTCGCAGCCTATTTCTGTGGTTGCACTTAATGGTCAACTTTTACCCTGCATCACACACTCTACCATCACATTAAGATTGATCACCTCTGGTAATCATTCAGAGAACATTGACTTTCTATTAATTGGCACTGCTTCTGCTCCTGTGGTGCTAGGTCATCCCTGGCTGGTAAGTCATAACCCGCATATTAACTAGCGCATGAATTCTGTTTTCTCATGGAGTGAATCTTGTCATGCTTCTTGTTTATTATCTGCGTGTTCTTCTGTATCTTGTTCTGTGTTTCAGGATGAACACATGGATTTATCTAACGTACCACGTGAGTACCTTGACCTGAAGGAAGTGTTCAGTAAGTGTTCCCGGGCTGCTTCTCTCCCTCCGCATCGTCCCTATGACTGTGCCATAGATTTACTGCCAGGTATGTCTCCGCCTAAGGGTAAGTTATACTCACTTTCTGCCCCAAATGGGGGGCCATGGAGAAATACATTTCTGATTCTCTGACAGACGGGTTCATCCACCATTCCTCAACTCCAGCGGGGACAGGGTTATTTTTTGTGGGGAAGAAAGATGGTTCTCTGCGACTGTGTATTGACTACCGAGGGTTGAACAACATCACGGTAAAGAATACCTATCCTTTACCATTGATGTCTTCAGCTTTCGAGCGGTTGCAGGGAGCATCCACAAAAATTGGACTTGCGTAATGCTTATCATTTGGTTCGCATAAGGAAGGGGGATGAATGGAAAACTGCCTTTAACACCCCAGGGGGCATTTTGAATATTTGGTCATGCCTTTCGGCCTGTCTAACTCCCCTGCGGTTTTCCAGGCACTCATGAATGACGTGCTGAGAGATATGGTAGATCAGTTCAAATATGTCTACCAGGATGACATTGATATTTTATTCTTCTCTCCATGAACACGTTCAGCACGTCAGATGAGTGCTCCAGAGGCTGTTGGACAATGGGCTTTTTGTCAAGGCGGAGAAATGTTCGTTCCATGCACAGTCGGTTCCATTTCTGGGTTATATCATCTCTTCCGAGGGGGTGCACATGGATCCCGACAAGGTTAGGCTGTGGTGGATTGGTCAACTCCAGATTCCCGTAAGGCCCTACAGAGGTTTCTGGGGTTCGCCAATTTCTACAGGCGTTTCATTCGCAATTTCATCCAACTAGCCGCTCCTCTGACTGCTTCGACCTCCACCAAAACGATGTTCAGCTGAAGCTGCATTTACCAACCTTAAGAGCCGCTTTGTTTCAGCTCCCATTCTTGTAGCCCCTGATCCTTCATGTCAGTTTGTGGTGGAGGTCGACGCATCAGAGGGGGGTAGGAATGGTTCTTTCCCAGCGTTCACCCATGGATGATAAGATGCACCCTTGTGAGTTTTTTTCTCATCATTTATCGTCTGCTGAGTGTAATTATGACATTGGTAACAGAGAGTCACTGGCAGTCAAGCTAACGTTGGAGGATTGGCGTTTCCCTGTCGTATCGTCCGGGTTCTAAGAACATCAAGCCCGACGCTTTATCTAGCATTTTTGACCGCTCCGATCGCCCATCTAATCCCGAGTGCATTTTTTCCTGAGAGACTCATTGTCTCCACACTCACATGGGAGATCGAGTCGAAGGTCCGTTTGGCCTTAGAAGAGGTAACACCTCTGCCTGAGTGTCCACCGAGTCGTTTATTCGTACCGGAAGGATTACGTTCTGACGTCATTCGGTGGGGTCATTGTTGCAACGTGGCATGACATCCAGGAGTCAATCGCACCAGTTTTTTGGTCAAGCAACGATTCTGGTGGCCCTCCATGGCTCGCGACATTTGAAGATTTGACATTTGAAATCCCAATCGCCCACCAGATGGGCTACTCCAACCGCTGTCTGTCCCTTCGAGACCCTGGTCCCACATCGCGCTAGATTTTGTCACTGCCCTCCCGCCCTCCCGCCTTCCCAGGGCAATATGGTCGTTTTGACCGTAGTGGACCGGTTCTCGAAGGCGGCTCATTTCATCCCCTTGCCCAAATTACCGTCTGCCAAGGAGACAGCGGTTGCTGTCGTAGAGCACATCTTTCGTTTAAATGGCCTCCCGATGGACGTGGTTTCTGACAGGGGTCCCCAATTTATTTCCAAATTTTGGAGAGAGTTTTGTCGTTTATTGGGGGCGAGTGTCTTTCTTCTGGGTTTCATCCTCAGAGCAACGGCCAGACCGAGCGTGCCAACCAAGACTTAGAGTGAGTGTTGCGATGTTTGGTTTCTCAGAATCCTTCCTCCTGGAGCCAGAAACTCTCATGGGTTGAGTACACACATAACTCATTACCAGTGTCATCCACGGGCCTATCTCCATTTGAGTGTAGCGTAGGGTACCAGCCACGTATTTTTCCAAGTCTGGAATCCGATCTGGTCCCCTCCGCTAACGCGTTTGTTCAGAGGTGAACATCAGCACAGAAAACATGGGGATTTTTTTAGACAATAATCGCACAAGCGATTTGATATTCTATAATTAAATCAACTAATCGAATATTTGAAAATTGTGACTCATCCCTAGTCACTACTGCTGTACTAATTTATCCAGTGTAAAACCCGGACACCGCCACACAAATGTGGCTTTTTGTTTATGACTGTCCTACTACAGAATTTAACACAGAGTAACAGCTCACTACCAGTTACAAAAGACACCGCAACAATTTGTCACAGACAAATCTAGTTGCATTTTTTATCAATTCATTTTTAAAATGATCTTTTCACCATGTTCTGGCCAATGTTCTGAAAAAAAAAATGTTTGGCCTGATGCCAAACTTAGGCTACTTGCCGACCCCTGTATTACAGCATAAATAAACATTTGTTTTTGTTGTTAGTGGTTTTTTTTAACCAAACTGAATCGCTTGACCCTGGAGATTGTTGTACGACGCGTGCGAATAGACTGGGAGGGATATTTTGCTGAGGTTTTCCCCTATTAAGTTTGGTGGCCGCCGTTGATTTCCCTAAACGCTGTAACCCACGTCCAGTAGAAGGTAAGGAAGCCAGTAGTGCACTCTAGTTTTTACTGTTGTATGGGTTGTTGACATATATGTTGGTATTGCTTTGGTCACCGAGGAGGCTCTATTTTATGTGTGAAACTACTACTGATCCCCCGGCGCTATTTGTGTGTAAAGTGAACGTGTGTGTGAGTAAGGTTTTTTTGTGAGTAAGTTAGTTTCTGTTTGTTCATTGTTTTGGCATTAGCTAACCCCTGAAGATTTTGCTTCTAATCTTTTCTTTGTTTGTTCGATTCTTTCTTTTCAAGAGATTGTTTTGTAAAACGTAAAGTATACCGCTCTGAAAACAAACGAGAGCAAGAAAATAAAATAATTAAAATGGCTAACTAAGAAGTATTGTTTTGTTGTTTATGTTACACCCTGACTTAGACCAGGGACCGTAACACATGTTAGGTGATCACATGAACTGATTTAATGTATGTATTTAACAACCTTTGAAACCCTGTGCTGAATATATTATCCTGTTTGTTGATGCCTTATTCTTCTCAAAGCTAACTTATTGCTGATTATCATTAATTACAAATACATGATCAGTTGAATTGTACCTGTCATGATTGCATCAACCTGCTGTCCCCCCTGGGCTTTAATACTATGATTGTACAAAAATAAAATAGTTACATTTTTATCTAACGAATTTTGGGTACTTGAGTGTTTCCTTGGTTATTGAGCCCACAGAAAATCTTTGGTCCAGTAGAGAACCTATAAATCACCCTTATTGTTATTGGGGTTGTTACATCTGCGTTCTGAGTCTGGAGGATTTCATGCGGACATTCGTAAGAGAGCAGTTGTCCACCAAGGCTGTTTTAGGGAATAATGCAGTTTATTATAAATGATTTATCTGTATCAAAATAACTTCCATTCCCCTCAATGGCATCTTCTCTGATCAGAGAAGAATAGTGTTATTTAATTTGCCTGTTGTTCGGCGCCTTTAAAGACAAAGTGTCTCTGTATACACTATGCTTTGGAGATGCTGTCAAACATAATTTAACCTTACTTTCCTAATTTTGTCAAATATTATTTCTTGATCTTTATTTTATGTTTTTTATTTCTAAGTTAACGTTGCTATTCACTTTTTTGCTATTTAATTTTTGGGGAAAAATTAACTCTATCCTATAAATTCGGAATAGTGATATCTCCCATTTTATTAATAAAATAAAATATTAATATTATCAAGGCCTATTTTATTTTGGTCTGCAGTCTAATAAAAGTTAATCAGAAAAAAATAGTAGCAGTTTAACTGCACCTTTCTGAATATTACATAACATAGCCAACTACATAATGAATAAACAAAAATCACAAACATGACCATTGTAATTTAAATGATGTTATAAAAACAATTTAGTCATACTGCAAACGGATTAATGAATTGCTTTGCTTTTTCCTGCACACGTTCGGAGTTTCCAATGTTGGCATGCAGCTCCGTTATACTTTGCTGTAGATTAAATAAAATAAGATACTCAAATATCATCTTTAATTGCTACTTGAAATAAATGAAGCAGTATTTTTGATTTCATTATTTTTGTTATTTTTAAATGTAGTAATTTTTAATTACTAAAGTAATTTGTTTCATAGGCTGTGGCCTATAAGGACTGGAGAAGAAAAAAGAAAAGTTTTTGCTCATGCAGAACGAAACAATTAATTTTGAATGCCTAATTTTAGACAAATAACAAATATATTATAGCTTGAATACATGTTTAAAAACAGCGCTACACGTTAGGCTACAATTAGGAAATTAAACCTCATCATGAAATGTCTACTCAGGCGCCAAAGCCAAAAAGAAAGAGAAACATTGGACCTTATGAAAAATAGGCAAGACATTGCTATGTGACATTAACATGCATTTATCATTCTTATAATCACTAAATTGGGTTCTGTTCTGTTCAATAGTATTCAACAGTTCTCCTCACAAAACGAAATCCATTTCAAACACAAATGCGATAAGAATAGTGTGGAAATTATTAGCAACACTAACAGCAAAGCTAATGTTTTATTGATGTTTAAGCTCAAACTAAACAAAGTAAAACTTTTAACGCTTTCAATCATTAAATGAAACTAACTGAATCACAGGCTTGCCAGGCTATCATTAGATAAAGTGCAACCAAACTCAACATAACTACTAAAGTTGGAGAAACACATGAAATACCTTTCAATATCTGATAGTGTTTCTTTACTGGAGTTTGGTCCACCACCTTTTGATCGG